>JAIXHY010000004.1:2213780-2237675 GCA_020449905.1 Globodera pallida | reverse complement strand
CAAATAATGAGAATGGATAATTTTACGGTCTTAAACATTTAAGAAATGTTACTAAATTTTCGTAAGAAGAATTTTTGAACCTTTTCAACTGTGCCTTACAATTTTCTGTTGCGTAATTAGAGTTATACAACTAAAAAATTTGAAAAGGTTTTCGATCAGAACTTTATTGTTGCGCAGAAAGTTGGACACTATCTATAATCGAGTTTTCATTTTTTTACTTCAAAAATATTACGCCCATAAAAACGTTGTTTTTTCTATAATTAGAAACGCATATATTTTATTCCATCATTCAGACTACAGAAACAATTTATAGCTTTCTAACCCAAGCAATAAACTACACCATAAGCAGATGACCTTGCCAATATATTCAATTTTGTTTGATTTCAAATCGATTTCATAATAATAATAATGCATAGTTTGTTGGCGAATTACACAAAAAAGAATAAATGGTTTGATAAACCTTTGTATATTTAAAATTTGTAAAATGTACGGAATCCGAGTTTTAGGCTTGAAAATTGGTACTTTAACGGAGAAGCAGTTTGCGAGACAGCTAACAAAAATTTATACTGATGGAGGGAATTCCACGCGTTCCGATGGTGGCTCCGGAGATGAAAGTGCCCAGCCATCCGTTTCCGGACAAACTTCGTTCTCGTATAAAATCGGTGAGTGATCGCATGGTTCAATTAAGCTCCCCCTCGAAATTATTTTGAAAATTCCGCTTTTTTGCTTATAGTTCCGGACCCAAAATCCGGAATTCGGGTACATCACCTGTTACAAATCTCAACAAAATTGAATAAAAAAAAATACAAAATTCGCTCGGCGGCACCATTAACCTTTAGCAAACAGCTTCATGCAAACTATTTGCTTGATCGAAACTTGTCCACTGACTGATTTGGTCATTTTCAGTACATCGCTGAGCATTACCAAGCTGATCCGGATCAATATGATGCAGCACTGGATTAGCTTGAACAAATGAGAACGGTGCGTTTATTGAGTCACAGGGATTATTTCTCGGGTTTTTGAGGCGCAACTTCCAACTAGGGTTGGGGGCTTAAATACCTTTTTAAATGTTTACAATTTTTTGGCAGAGAGTCTAACGTGCGCAAAGAGAATGACGTTGTGTACCACGAGAGAGTGCCACGGCCCGAAGAATTGGTCAAGTTGGATGGTATGGCCATGGTAAAGCCGTTTGGCTTTGACCCCTGCGACCCATCCATCGGCGGTGACGATTTTGTTCCAGGCGCTGTTGCCCATGATGTAGTCAAGGCCGTGTCCATGTACAGTGAGGAAAAAGACCGACTTAAGCGTCAACTGCTCGAACAAGTCGCGTTGTGACTCCGAACTTGAGTGAGTGTGAGTGGGTGTTTCTGGCGGAATACTGTAGCTATGAGCTATATTCGCATGGGCCTCTGATCTGGCCACTGCCGTGCATTTATTTGTGAGGTTTTAGGCTGGGATGAAGCGAGCATACAGAGTCGCCGCGGACCAGGCACGTCGAACGACATTCAAGGAGTTCCGCACAATGAAGTTCGTGTTGTGCATTCCGCCGCACGACGAATTGTTTGACGGGCTCTCCGCAACGGCGGCTGCCGTCGTTGGCATTTTGTCGGTTGCTAGTGGACGACGCGTTCTGGCAAAGTGCACCATCACGGGCGACGTGGGAGAAAGCGGGAGAATCCGCATGGTTGGAGCAATAGCCTTCATCGGCATGGTCTCGGTCGCAACCGGCCGGCAAGTGCAGGCCACACACGCGGTCACCGGCAATGTTGGAGAAAGCGGACGACTCAAGAAGATCGGAGGACTTCAGGCGAAAACCGAAGCCGCCATTGCTGCCGGGAAGTCGGACATCTGTATGCCATTTGGCAACAGACAAGAATGGCATCAGATTGATAACCTGATCCGGATAGAAATCCGGCGGCATAAGGCAGGGTAATGGAACCTCCATTTCACGACTGGACGGCGTGTTTACATAGGACATCTGATGCCGTTACTCGTCAGCAGAAAAGTCCGAGGACCAAAGTTGAAGCTGGTCGGCCGTTATGGTGCCGTAGCCAGAGTCAGTTGTTTCTCTTTGATCCCCCTCTCTAATTACACCCTCCCCCCCACCCCACAGATAAGGGACGAAACGGTGGGGACGAAAAGGTAACGGGCCGTCATGCACAGCGACGGCTATAATCGGCATGGTGTCGGTAGCAACCGGTCGGCGCGTGCTGGCCACATGTGCCGTAACTGGAAACGTCGGAGAAAGTGGACGACTCAAAGCGGTCGGGGATATCCGGGAGAAAACCGAAGGTGCCATTGCAGCCAACAAGACTGACATTGTGATGCCCCTGGGCAACAGAATAGATTGGTTCCGGATCCCCGAGGGAATTAGGATGGATATCCGCCCCCACTTTTTGTCCACAATCCGTCAAGTTTTTGAACGTAATGCTCGTCTAATTGTTGTTTATGTTAATAAAAAATTTTAAAACGCATGAATTTCTTGACAGTTTGTCCTCCTTTCTCATTAACCGACGACCATTTGGTTCTGCTGTTTGTTGAAGCGTTGAAGTTCCACAAAGTTCTGTAATTCAGCAATTTGTGTCTGTTGATTTTGACATGCAATGGATCAGAGTCCGATTGAATAATTATTAACTTTAATTATTTAAAATAAAAAATTCGAAACCCATTTTAGCAGGCATACAAATCATATTGGGTTGGCTTTGGCTTGGCTTAGGCTTAGGAAACGGTTCAAATTGTTGTCCTGTTCACTCTGTTTGACCGTTCAATGGTTTGACTGTTCAAACTGTTTAGCCATTCAATGGCTTAACGGTGCAATGGTATGACAGTGCAATGGTTTGAACTAGGCCAATAGGTGTGGAGTGGCCAAAAGGTGTGGAGTGGCCAATAGGTGTGGAGTGGCCAATAGGTGTGGAGTGGCCAATAGGTGTGGAGTGGCCAATAGGTGTGGAGTGGCCAATAGGTGTGGAGTGGCCTTTAGGCTTAGGCTTGCTTAGGCTTGGCTTAGGCTTAGGCTTAGGCTTAGGCTTAGGCTTAGGCTTAGGCTTAGGCAGGCACCACACACCCAACCATCAATTTCCAACACTCTTCATTTTTCAACCCATTTTCAAAATACACCCCATATTTAAGTTGGTTTCGGTCGCTGCTCAGTCGGGCAGCAATTCGCAACTTATGGTCTTCTGACACAGTTTAAAAAAAATTCCTTTGAACCTTGTGCACAGTCAACCCTTTGCACAGTCATTCCAAATGTAAAGGGGGTGGGTCGCGAGACAGTGGTGTGCGTTTGCCACTTTGTACAATCTGCACCGTCCCCCCTCTGCACCGTCCTCCCCTTTTCTGCACAGTCCCCCCCTCTGCACTGTTCTTCCTCTGCACAGTTCCGCCTTTGCACAGTCCCCTTTGTACAGTTCTCCCTCTGCACCGTCCTCCCTATGCTATCTTCAAACTTTTTAGACTACTTTCCAACTCTGCACAGTCCCCCCTCTGCACCGTCCCCGCTTTGCACAGTCCCCCCTCTGCACCGTTCCCGCTTTGCTATCTTCGAACTTTTTAGACTACTTTCCAACTCTGCACAGTCCCCCCTCTGTCTGCACCGTCCCCACTTTGCACAGTCCCCCCTCTGCACCGTCCTCCCCTTTACTATCTTCGAACTTTTTAGACTACTTTCCAACTCTGCACAGTCCCCCCCTTTGTACAGTCCTCCCTCTGTACCGTCCCCCCTCTGCACCGTCCCCCCTCTGCTTAGTCCCCCCTCTGTACACTCCTCCCTCTAAACCCCCTCTCTACACAGTCCCGCCTCTGCACCGTCCCCCTTCTGCACAGTCCCCCCTCTGCACAGTCCCCGCTTTGCACAGTCCTCCCTCTGCACCGTCCCCCTTCTGCTCAGTCCCCCCTCTGTACACTCCCCCTCTAAACCCCCTTACACAGTCCCGCCTCTGCACAGTCCCCCATCTGCACAGTCCCCCCTCTGCACCCTTTCCCTGTACATATACTCTGAGCCGTTTCTGATTTCAATAAATGCTTGCCACACCGGGACGAGGACCCGGGCAGTGACCATGGTCCATTGGACTACGGGTGCCTTAAGTTCACCATGTCAAAAAAATAAGGGCAGACGGTGTCATGTGTTGTACATGCCTCGTCCCACGACACCGTTTGCCCTCGACATGTTGAACACGGGACATACGGTGAGAAGCGGAGGAGATCTCGATTAAACTATACATTATTGACAAGAAGCGGAGGATTATTCAAAAAATATTTATTATATCATACATTATTGACGAGAAGCGGAGAATCATCAAAATAATTTATCGATAAGCATCCGTCTTTGGGCTGTGTCTTGGTTTTTGCTCACTGGATTTGCCCTGGTTTTCCCCTCAGTTCAACACCAAAAATAACCGGAAGCCCCCCATGAAGACCCACTCGAAAATGCGCCCGGGATTTTGTCCCCGGTTTCACCTTCAAACATCCCGGGTGGTCCCAATTAGATCCACGAGGGGCCCCCATGAGAGACCGTCCAGTCAAATTGTTGTCCTGTTCACTCTGTTTGACCGTTCAATGGTTTGACTGTTCAAACTGTTTAGCTATTCAATGGTTTAACGGTGCAATGGTTTGACAGTGCAATGGTTTGAACTAGGCCAATAGGTATTGAGTGGCCTATAGGTGTGGAGTGGCCTATAGGTGTGGAGTGGCCAATAGGTGTGTAGTAAGGCTTAGGCTTAGGCTTAGGCTTAGGCTTAGGCTTAGGCTTAGGCTTAGGCTTAGGCTTAGGCTTAGGCTTAGGCTTAGGCTTAGGCTTAGGCTTAGGCTTAGGCTTAGGCTTAGGCTTAGGCTTAGGCTTAGGCTTAGGCTTAGGCTTAGGCTTAGGCTTAGGCTTAGGCTTAGGCTTAGGCTTAGGCTTAGGCTTAGGCTTAGGCTTAGGCTTAGGCTTAGGCTTAGGCTTAGGCTTAGGCAGGCACCACACACCCAACCATCAATTTCATACACACTTCATATTTCAACCCATTTTCAAAATACACCCCAACATTTATGTTGGTTTCGGTCGCTGCTCAGTCGGGCAGCAATTCCCAACTTATGGTCTTCTGACACAGTTTAAAAAAAAATTCCTTTGAACCTTGTGCACAGTCAACCCTTTGCACAGTTCATTTATCGATGAGTGGAGATGTAAAGGGGATGGGTCGCGAGACAGTGGTGTGCGTTTGCCACTTTGCACAATTCGCACCGCCCCCCATCTGCACCGTCCCCCCTCAGCACAGTCCTCCCTCTGCACCGTCCTCCCTATGCTATCTTCGAACTTTTTAGACTACTTTCCAACTCTGCACAGTCCCCCCTCTGCACCGTCCCCGCTTTGCTATCTTCGAACTTTTTAGACTACTTTCCAACTCTGCACAGTCCCCCCTCTGCACCGTCCCCGCTTTGCACAGTCCTCCCTCTGCACCGTCTCCCCTCTGCACACTCCCCCCTCTGCACAAACCCCCTGTACATATACTCTGAGCCGTTTCTGATTTCAATAAATGCTCGCCACACCGGGACGAGGACCCGGGCAGTGACCATGGTCCATTGGACTACGGGTGCCTTAAGTTCACCATGCCAAAAAATGAGGGCTGACAGTGTCATGTGTTGTACATGCCTCGTCCCACGACACTGTTTGCCCTCGACATGTTGAACACGGGACATACGGTGAGAAACTGCGGATCTTTTGATTAAACAATAATTATTTACGAGAAACATGGTGAACATCGGGACATACGGTGTATCATTTTATTCACATTTTTGTGCCAATTTTTATTTGAATGTGAGGGGGGGGTGGAGCAGACCATTGGTTTCACCGTCCAGAAAACTGAACAGGTACTCACGCCCCACGCCTCGCGAAGGCTGTCTGCAGGTGGGGCCCCGCACCCCTCACTTACGATCATCGGGGTTTGGGGGCCCTAAATAGGGCCGTTGGAATCACAGCACTGCCTAAGCTAGGTTCGTCAATTATGGCCCCTAGGGCGCAAAGGTCTGCCGCGGCTCACAATCCACACAGGCGACCAATGAGCCAGCTCCTGCAGCGCCCATTCACGTCGTTGGTAGTGCCGCGCATCCGTCCCAATAAGAAAACGCGGTTGCGGCGGAATTGTCGATGATCCCATTTGAACTATAGAATACCAGTATGCATTCTGGGGTTCCAACGAGGGCCACCTATCTATCAGCGGCAGCGTCACGCACGCACGCCGCTGTTCCACAAACCCATACCCTTTTCCTTCCCTCGTCACTACCCCTTCCTCTTACCGTTAAGAAGAATTTTGAGCTCAGATTGATGAAAATGGAAAAATGTGATTGAGTATGCCAAAAGGGCTCTTTATATACAAAAGTGTGAACAGTTTAAACTGTTTGAACAGATTGAGCGGCCTGGACTGCTTGATCAGTTCGAGCTGTTCGCTTGTCTAAACTGGTTGGACAGCTAGAACAGTTTGATTTGTTTAATTTGACTGTACAGTCTGAACAGATTGTTATGTTCAATCTGCATGCCCAGTAAAACAATCTGAACTGCTTGAACATGCTGAACAAATTGATGGCTGGGGGTTGGCAAATTGACATACGGATTTCTGGGCTAAAATTTTTTGAAAAGTGGTGAGAAAAATGCAAAATAAAATAAGAGTATGAAAACCAGACTAAATTCATGTTGGCAATTTGCCTATGCGTTTTTGGTTTGCAGCACTGTGGATGGGCGCAGACTATTAGTTTCGCCGTTCAGAAAAACTAAACGGGTACTTACGCCCCACGCCTCGCGAAGGCTGTCTGCAAGTGAGGCCCCGCACCCCTCACTTACGATCATCGGGGTTTGGGGGCCCTAAAGAGGGCCGTTGGGGTAATCACAGCAATGCCCACAGGACCCGCGTCACTTACGGCGATAAGCTCTGCCGTGGCCCTGAATTGGTAGGTACCTGTGAAGCTCTCGCGCTTCAATCAATATCAATGGCATACGTGCTGGAGAAAGCGGCGCCTATACGTTTGGGTGCAGCTCCTGATATACAAACGCGTCAAATAAGCCAACTCTTGCCGTGCCCACTCCAGTCGCTGGTAGTACCGCGCATCCGTACAAATCAGAAAACGCGGCTGCGGCGGAATTGCAGATGATCCCATTTGAACTAGAAAGACCCAGTACAAAAAGACCAACGAAGGCATCAGTGGGAGGCCGGCCAGATACCTGGCAGCCACTCTGGGGAGCACCTACCTATCAGCGGCAGCGTCACCCACGCACGCCACTGTTCTACGAACCAAGCCCCTTTCCTTTCCCTCTTCACCCCCCCCCCTTCCTTCTCCTTACCGTTCAGAAGAATTTGTTGAGCTCAGATTGACGAAAATGAAAAATGTGTTTGAGTAAGCCAAAAGGGCTCCTTATATACAAAGGTCTGCACAGTTCAAACTGTTTGAACAGATTAGCAGATTGAACTGCTTGAGCTGTACGAACAGTTAGAACAGATTGACTTGTTCAATGTTAGTAAACAGTCTGAACACATTGAACTGTTCGATCTACTCCAGTCTGAACAGAGTCAACAATCTGAACTTATTGTCCAGTCTGAACTGCTCGAACAAGCTGAACTATTTGAACAGTTTGAACTTTTTTTGTTTGAAATGTAAATGCGTAAATTAAAAGAAATAATTGAGACTAAAAAATTGATTATTATAAGCTTAACAGTGATTTTTAGTCAGAATTCGGCTTAGGCAATTATCCAATTTTTTATTTTATTTTGATTTTTGAAATGTGAATGCGAAAATTAAAATAAATAATTAGGACTAAATAATCGATTATTATAAGCTTTTCAGTGATTTTTAGTCAGAATTAGCCTTAGGCCCATGACAATTATCCAATTTGTTATTTTTTTTTTTTTTTGAAATGTGAATGCGAAAATTAAAATAAATAATTGATGCCAATTTGCGACACCCCGGGAAGCAGACCATTGGTTTCCCCGTTCAGAAAACTGAACGGGTACTTACGCCCCACGCCTCGCGAAGGCTGTCTGCAGGTGGGGCCCCGCACCCCTCACTTACGATCATCGGGGTTTGGGGGCCCTAAAAGGACCGTTTTGGATAAACCTTAATGAAGGCTTTAGAGTCAAACATACCAACTTCACCGCCCGCTGTTCTTCCTGTCCCTCAAAACCCACCACACCCTTCCAGCAATCGCACCAACTTACTCACTCTCGTCCCCCTCCCACATCTCCCCCTCCTCACGCTGCTCGCCTTCCCCATATACCGGCTCAGAATCAGCCTCTAACTCATCCCACAACAACTCCTCCATAGTCTTCTCGCGCTGCTCTACCCCCTTTTGAAATAAAGACATGTGATATTATGTACCAAAACGGGAATATTTAAAATACTGCCAACCTTTTCTGGATTGCGTGAAGGCAATGATACCGAAAAGCCCCTGGCGGTGCTTGTGCTGGCCACCATACCAGCAACCGACTGCTTCATGGACTTTGGGGCGGGAGCTGCGGCCGGATTACCGCGCTTCAACTGGAGCCGTGACATGAGTTTATCATGCCGGCGCCCAAATTCCATTGCGGCGCGGCGCCCAGACGTAGTCGGTAGCTGTTTTTCAAAGGCGTATGAGCAGTAAAACACAAACCCCAACACCTTACTTTCATCAACGGCTTCGGTAGTTTCGGTTGTGGGGCTGCATTCGAGTTTTGAACCTCGAAGCGTCCCCAGGAGACCAGTTTCGAACGCGCCAGCTTCTCGGGACTCGGCGTTGGTGGTTTGGGCAGGGACTTACCAGACAAATCGGCGTTGGTCTTCTTCACAGACTCCTTCCAGCCACGGCGAGCAGCGGAGTCAGGTTTAATCGCGGACAAACGGCGGCGCTCGGACTTAACCGCTGCCGCAGAGTATAGCTTTTTAGCCGCAGCTTTCGCCTTGGCCTGAAGCTGGGCCCTGAGCTCCGGATCGGCCGTCGAAACGCGCGCATTGGATGTAGACATCTGAATTGCCGAACCCGATGATAAGCGTCCGTGTTTGGGCTGTGTCTTGTATTTTGCTCGCTGTCTTTTGCCTCGGTTATTCCCCCCGTTCAAAACCAAAAAATGCACGAAAACCCCCAAGGAGACCCACTCGAAATGCGCCCGGATTTTGCCCCCGGTTTCACCCTCAAGAATGCCGAGCAGTCCCGGGAGACCAAGCAAGTGGCCCCCGTGAGAGACCACCCAGCCGCCTGACGGCTTCACCGGGGACCGCCTACCTATCAGCGGCAGCGTCACCCACGCACGCCACTGTTCCACGGACCTCCCCCCCCCCCCCCCCCCCCCCCTCATTCCCCCTTCTACACCCCCCCCCCCCCCCTCTTCACTTCCCATCCCCTTACCGTTCAGAAGAATTTGTTGAGCTCAGATTGATGAAAATGGAAAAATGTGTTTGTGTAAGCCAAAAGGGCTCCTTATATACAAAGGTCTGCACAGTTCAAACTGTTTGAACAGATTAGCAGATTGAACTGCTTGAACTGCGTGAGCTGTTCGAACAGATTGAGCAGTCTGAACTGCTTGAACAGTGTGAGCTGTTCGAATGAGCAATTTGAACTACTTGAACAGTTCGAACTGTTCGGATTAATTGATCAGCTTTAACTGTCTGAACTGCTTGACCATTCTAAATAAGATTAAGCAATCTGTACGGCGTGAGCTCTCGAACAGCTTGAACTGCATGAAGTAGTTGATCAACAGATTTAGCAACCTGAACTGCATACACGACTTAAACTGCTTGAAGAGTTCGAACTGCTTGTTGGCAATTATATAGTAAATGCATTTTGAAATACACCAGATCAAATGGAAATAAAAAATCTGTTCCATTTTTATTTTACTTTTATTTTTTGAAATGTAAAAAACCAAAATCGATTTTTTTTGTATAAAATTTTGTTGAAATGTGAAGGGGGCAGACCATTGGTTTCCCCGTTCAGACAACTGAACGGGTACTTACACCTCACGCCTCGCGAAGGCTGTCTGCAGGTGAGGCCCCGCACCCCTCACTTACGATCATCGGGGTTTGGGGGCCCTAAAGAGGGCCGTTGGGTTCAACCACTGCCTGTCTGCAGCCTACTGACTGTTGCGCTAAAAAGCGGCAAAGAGTGAAAAACAAGTACGTAACAGCTTACTTCGCGTAATATGCGGCGGAAACGCGACCGGTTGACGCGACGGATCCAACGCCGAAACTGCTGACATATCCGCTCGTGGCGAGCGAGCACGCGCCGTCGATGCTCCTCTCGCCAATATTGGGCCAAAGCACGGTCGACGCGTTTCACGAGATTTGGTGGTTGAAGGGTGCCGGCCATTTTTTGAAAAATATTTTATTCTTTGGTATCTAAAAGCCTCTAGTATTGTTTTGAAACCGCGTAAGGAATAAAAGTTTGCCATATTTTTAAAAAGTGAGGATAAAAAAACAAATAAACAAGACTAGTGGAAAACGGACTGGACTCGCATTGGCAATTTGCCATGGGCGGTTTTGGTTTACAGGATTGTGGATGGGGAGCAGACCATTGGTTTCCCCGCTCAGAAATCTGAACGAGTACTCACGCCCCACGCCTCGCGAAGGCTGTCTGCAGGTGGGGCCCCGCACCCCTCACCTACGATCATTGGGGCTTGGGGGCACTAAATAGGGCCGTTTGGGTTCAACCACAGCCACCGTAACCACTGCCTTCGTTTCTCAGTTCAACACGATGATGTCTGGCTCCTCTTCTTCTGACGCCACGTCTGGTAGTTCCATGATTGCCTGTGGATCATTACCGTAGCCTTCAACATTAAACCAACCCCCGTCATCCGCCCACTCTACACCCTCCATTCCCGCACCACCTTCCAGACCCCCACCCCACTGTCCTTCATCGTCCTCCAACTCTTCCACATATTCTGCGTCATAGCCCTCAGCACTTCGCAAGGCTTGCTGTAACTCCCACAGCATTTGATTCAGTCGGTGACGAACCGTCAGATCTGCTCCTTCTTCCCACGCCTGAACACGCAGCATATAAGCCGCGTCGAGAACCATCCGCATGCGCGCCATCAACAAGGCAGATACCGACATCTAAACCGGTGTTATAAGATGGACCCTATAAGCGTGTCTAAGATCCGGATTTTGCCTCCGGTTTCACCCTCAAGAATGCCGGGCAGTCCCGGGAGACCAAACAAGTGGCCCCCGTGAGAGACCACCCAGCCGCCTGACGGCTCCACCGGGGACCGCCTACCTATCAGCGGCAGCGTCACCCACGCACGCCTCTGTTCCACGGACCCCCCCCCCCCCCCCCCCCCCTCCCCCTCATTCCCTTTTCCACACCCCCCCCCCTTTTCACTCCCCCCTCCTCTTACCGTTCAGAAGAATTTGTTGAGCTCAGATTGATGAAAATGAAAAAATGTGTTTGTGTAAGCCAAAAGGGCTCCTTATATACAAAGGTCTGCACAGTTCAAACTGTTTGAACTGATTAGCAGATTGAACTGCTTGAACTGTGTGAGCTGTTCGAACAGATTGAGCAGTCTGAACTGCTTGAACAGTGTGAGCTGTTCGAACAGTCTGAACGGCTTGAACAGATTAAGCAATCTAGACTGTTTAAACAGTACTGATTGAGCAATTTGAATCGCCTGATCAGTTCTAACTGCTTGCTGCCCGCTGGTGCCAGAATTAGCAGTGATTTTTAGTCAGAATTCGCCGAAGGCAAATTGGCGATTTTCCAATTTTTTATTTTATTTTTATTTTTGAAATGTGACTGCGAAAATTAAAATAAATAATTAGGATTAAATAATCGATTATTATAAGATTGGCAGTGATTTTTAGTCAGAATTCACCTAAGGCAAATTGGCGATTTTCCAATTTTTCAATTTTTTATTTATTTTTGAAATGTGAATGCGAAAATTAAAATAAATAATTAGGATTAAATAATCGATTATTATAAGCTTAACAGTGATTTTTTGTCAGAATTCACCTAAGTCAAATTGGCAATTTTTCAATTTTTTATTTTATTTTTGAAATGTGAATGCGAAAATTAAAATAAATAATTAGGATTAAATAATCGATTATTATAAGCTTAACAGTGATTTTTTGTCAGAATTCACCTAAGTCAAATTGGCAATTTTCCAATTTTTTATTTTATTTTTGAAATGTGAAAGCGAAAATTAAAATAAATAATTAGGATTAAATAATCGATTATTATAAGATTGGCAGTGATTTTTAGTCAGAATTCACCTAAGGCAAATTGGCGATTTTCCAATTTTTCAATTTTTTATTTATTTTTGAAATGTGAATGCGAAAATTAAAATAAATAATTAGGATTAAATAATCGATTATTATAAGCTTAACAGTGATTTTTTGTCAGAATTCACCTAAGTCAAATTGGCAATTTTCCAATTTTCCAATTTTTTATTTTATTTTTGAAATGTGAATGCGAAAATTAAAATAAATAATTAGGATTAAATAATCGATTATTATAAGCTTAACAGTGATTTTTTGTCAGAATTCACCTAAGTCAAATTGGCAATTTTCCAATTTTTTATTTTTATTTTTATTTTTGAAATGTGAATGCGAAAATTAAATGAATAATTAGGACCAAATAATCAATTATTATAAGCATTGCATGTCCCATTTTTTTGTTTACACATTTTTTTGAATGTAACGGCGTAAATTAAAATAAATAATTGGGACAATAATCGGTTATTATAAGCTTAACAGTGATTTTTAGTCAGAATTCGCCTTAGGCAAATTGGCAATTTTGCAATTTTTTTTTACATTTTTTTGTTTTGAAATGCGAAAGAGAAATGAAAATAAACAATTAGAACCCAATAATCGATTTTTTTTTTTGTATAAAATTGCGTTGAAATGTGAATGGGGAGCAGACCATTAGTTTCCCCGCTCAGAAATTTGAGCGGGTACTTACACCTCACGCCTCGCGAAGGCTGTCTGCAGGTGAGGCCCCGCACCCCTCACTTACGATCATCGGGGTTTGGGGGCCCTTAAGAGGGCCGTTGGGTAAACCACTGCCACCGCCACTCAGTTCAACACGATAATGTCTGCATCCTCCTCTTCCGACGCCACGTCTGGTAGTTCCATGATTTCCTGTGGTTCATTACCGTAACCTTCAACATTAAACCAACCCCCGTCATCCGCCCACTCTACACCCTCCATTTCCGCATCACCACCCTCCAGACCCACACCCCACTGTCCTTCATCGTCCTCCGGCTCTTCCACATATTCAGCGTCATCCCCCTCAGCGCAACGCAGGGCCTCCCGCAGCTCCCAGTGCATCTGATTCAGTCGGTGACGAACCGTCAGAGTTGCTCCTTCTTGCCACGCCTGAACACGCAGCGTAAAAGCCGCGTCCAGAACCATTCGCATGCGCGCCATCAACAAGACAGATGCCGACATCTAAACCGGTGTTATAAGATGGCCCTATAAGCGTGTCTAAGATCACGAGAAATCAATTCCAGTTGTATGTACCGAGGAATATTTTGCCCCGGTTTAACGTCGAATGTGCACCAAAACCACAGGAAACCCACTCGAAAATACGCCCGGATTTTGCCCCCGGTTTCACCCTCAAGAATGCCGGGCAGTCCCGGGAGACCAAACAAGTGGCCCCCGTGAGAGACCACCCAGCCGCCTGACGGCTCCACCGGGGACCGCCTACCTATCAGCGGCAGCGTCACCCACGCACGCCACTGTTCCACGGATTCCCCCCCCCCCTTTCACTCCCCCCTCCTCTTACCGTTCAGAAGAATTTGTTGAGCTCAGATTGATGAAAATGAAAAAATGTGTTTGTGTAAGCCAAAAGGGCTCCTTATATACAAAGGTCTGCACAGTTCAAACTGTTTGAACTGATTAGCAGATTGAACTGCTTGAACTGTGTGAGCTGTTCGAACAGATTGAGCAGTCTGAACTGCTTGAACAGTGTGAGCTGTTCGAACAGTCTGAACGGCTTGAACAGATTAAGCAATCGAGACTGTTTAAACAGTACTGATTGAGCAATTTGAATCGCCTGATCAGTTCTAACTGCTTGCTGCCCGCTGGTGCCAGAATTAGCAGTGATTTTTAGTCAGAATTCGCCGAAGGCAAATTGGCGATTTTCCAATTTTTTATTTTATTTTTATTTTTGAAATGTGAATGCGAAAATTAAATGAATAATTAGGACCAAATAATCAATTATTATAAGCATTGCATGTCCCATTTTTTTGTTTACACATTTTTTTGAATGTAACGGCGTAAATTAAAATAAATAATTAGAACTAAATAATCGATTATTATAAGATTGGCAGTGATTTTTTGTCAGAATTCACCTAAGTCAAATTGGCAATTTTTCAATTTTTTATTTATTTTTGAAATGTGAATGCGAAAATTAAAATAAATAATTAGGATTAAATAATCGATTATTATAAGCTTAACAGTGATTTTTTGTCAGAATTCACCTAAGTCAAATTGGCAATTTTTCAATTTTTTATTTTATTTTTATTTTTGAAATGTGAATGCGAAAATTAAAATAAATAATTAGGATTAAATAATCGATTATTATAAGCTTAACAGTGATTTTTTGTCAGAATTCACCTAAGTCAAATTGGCAATTTTTCAATTTTTTATTTTATTTTTGAAATGTGAATGCGAAAATTAAAATAAATAATTAGGATTAAATAATCGATTATTATAAGCTTAACAGTGATTTTTTGTCAGAATTCACCTAAGTCAAATTGGCAATTTTCCAATTTTTTATTTTATTTTTGAAATGTGAAAGCGAAAATTAAAATAAATAATTAGGATTAAATAATCGATTATTATAAGATTGGCAGTGATTTTTAGTCAGAATTCACCTAAGGCAAATTGGCGATTTTCCAATTTTTCAATTTTTTATTTATTTTTGAAATGTGAATGCGAAAATTAAAATAAATAATTAGGATTAAATAATCGATTATTATAAGCTTAACAGTGATTTTTTGTCAGAATTCACCTAAGTCAAATTGGCGATTTTCCAATTTTTTATTTTATTTTTATTTTTGAAATGTGAATGCGAAAATTAAAATAAATAATAGGATTAAATAATCGATTATTATAAGCTTAACAGTGATTTTTTGTCAGAATTCACCTAAGTCAAATTGGCAATTTTTCAATTTTTTATTTTATTTTTGAAATGTGAATGCGAAAATTAAAATAAATAATTAGGATTAAATAATCGATTATTATAAGCTTAACAGTGATTTTTTGTCAGAATTCACCTAAGTCAAATTGGCAATTTTCCAATTTTTTATTTTATTTTTGAAATGTGAAAGCGAAAATTAAAATAAATAATTAGGATTAAATAATCGATTATTATAAGATTGGCAGTGATTTTTAGTCAGAATTCACCTAAGGCAAATTGGCGATTTTCCAATTTTTCAATTTTTTATTTATTTTTGAAATGTGAATGCGAAAATTAAAATAAATAATTAGGATTAAATAATCGATTATTATAAGCTTAACAGTGATTTTTTGTCAGAATTCACCTAAGTCAAATTGGCGATTTTCCAATTTTTTATTTTATTTTTATTTTTGAAATGTGAATGCGAAAATTAAAATAAATAATAGGATTAAATAATCGATTATTATAAGCTTAACAGTGATTTTTTGTCAGAATTCACCGAAGTCAAATTGGCAATTTTCCAATTTTCCAATTTTTTATTTTATTTTTGAAATGTGAATGCGAAAATTAAAATAAATAATTAGGATTAAATAATCGATTATTATAAGCTTAACAGTGATTTTTTGTCAGAATTCACCGAAGTCAAATTGGCAATTTTCCAATTTTTTATTTTATTTTTATTTTTGAAATGTGAATGCGAAAATTAAAATAAATAATTAGGATTAAATAATCGATTATTATAAGCTTAACAGTGATTTTTTGTCAGAATTCACCTAAGTCAAATTGGCAATTTTCCAATTTTTTCTTTACATTTTTTGTTTTGAAATGCGAAAGAGAAATGAAAATAAACAATTAGAACCCAATAATCGATTTTTTTTTTGTATAAAATTGCGTTGAAATGTGAATGGGGAGCAGACCATTAGTTTCCCCGCTCAGAAATTTGAGCGGGTACTTACACCTCACGCCTCGCGAAGGCTGTCTGCAGGTGAGGCCCCGCACCCCTCACTTACGATCATCGGGGTTTGGGGGCCCTTAAGAGGGCCGTTGGGTAAACCACTGCCACCGCCACTCAGTTCAACACGATAATGTCTGCATCCTCCTCTTCCGACGCCACGTCTGGTAGTTCCATGATTTCCTGTGGTTCATTACCGTAACCTTCAACATTAAACCAACCCCCGTCATCCGCCCACTCTACACCCTCCATTTCCGCATCACCACCCTCCAGACCCACACCCCACTGTCCTTCATCGTCCTCCGGCTCTTCCACATATTCAGCGTCATCCCCCTCAGCGCAACGCAGGGCCTCCCGCAGCTCCCAGTGCATCTGATTCAGTCGGTGACGAACCGTCAGAGTTGCTCCTTCTTGCCACGCCTGAACACGCAGCGTAAAAGCCGCGTCCAGAACCATTCGCATGCGCGCCATCAACAAGACAGATGCCGACATCTAAACCGGTGTTATAAGATGGCCCTATAAGCGTGTCTAAGATCACGAGAAATCAATTCCAGTTGTATGTACCGAGGAATATTTTTGCCCCGGTTTAACGTCGAATGTGCACCAAAACCACAGGAAACCCACTCGAAAATACGCCCGGATTTTGCCCCCGGTTTCACCCTCAAGAATGCCGGGCAGTCCCGGGAGACCAAACAAGTGGCCCCCGTGAGAGACCACCCAGCCGCCTGACGGCTCCACCGGGGACCGCCTACCTATCAGCGGCAGCGTCACCCACGCACGCCACTGTTCCACGGATTCCCCCCCCCCCTTTCACTCCCCCCTCCTCTTACCGTTCAGAAGAATTTGTTGAGCTCAGATTGATGAAAATGAAAAAATGTGTTTGTGTAAGCCAAAAGGGCTCCTTATATACAAAGGTCTGCACAGTTCAAACTGTTTGAACTGATTAGCAGATTGAACTGCTTGAACTGTGTGAGCTGTTCGAACAGATTGAGCAGTCTGAACTGCTTGAACAGTGTGAGCTGTTCGAACAGTCTGAACGGCTTGAACAGATTAAGCAATCTAGACTGTTTAAACAGTACTGATTGAGCAATTTGAATCGCCTGATCAGTTCTAACTGCTTGCTGCCCGCTGGTGCCAGAATTAGCAGTGATTTTTAGTCAGAATTCGCCGAAGGCAAATTGGCGATTTTCCAATTTTTTATTTTATTTTTATTTTTGAAATGTGACTGCGAAAATTAAAATAAATAATTAGGATTAAATAATCGATTATTATAAGATTGGCAGTGATTTTTAGTCAGAATTCACCTAAGGCAAATTGGCGATTTTCCAATTTTTCAATTTTTTATTTATTTTTGAAATGTGAATGCGAAAATTAAAATAAATAATTAGGATTAAATAATCGATTATTATAAGCTTAACAGTGATTTTTTGTCAGAATTCACCTAAGTCAAATTGGCAATTTTTCAATTTTTTATTTTATTTTTGAAATGTGAATGCGAAAATTAAAATAAATAATTAGGATTAAATAATCGATTATTATAAGCTTAACAGTGATTTTTTGTCAGAATTCACCTAAGTCAAATTGGCAATTTTCCAATTTTTTATTTTATTTTTGAAATGTGAAAGCGAAAATTAAAATAAATAATTAGGATTAAATAATCGATTATTATAAGATTGGCAGTGATTTTTAGTCAGAATTCACCTAAGGCAAATTGGCGATTTTCCAATTTTTCAATTTTTTATTTATTTTTGAAATGTGAATGCGAAAATTAAAATAAATAATTAGGATTAAATAATCGATTATTATAAGCTTAACAGTGATTTTTTGTCAGAATTCACCTAAGTCAAATTGGCAATTTTCCAATTTTCCAATTTTTTATTTTATTTTTGAAATGTGAATGCGAAAATTAAAATAAATAATTAGGATTAAATAATCGATTATTATAAGCTTAACAGTGATTTTTTGTCAGAATTCACCTAAGTCAAATTGGCAATTTTCCAATTTTTTATTTTTTTGAATAGATGAGCAGTCTGAACTGCTTGAACAGACTGGACAGATTGAGCATTCTTAACTGCTTGAACTGTGTGAGTTGTTCGACCAGATTGAGCAACTCTATACATTATTGACGAGAAGCGGAGGATTATTCAACACCCAAAAAATATTGATTAAACTATACATTATTGACATTATAGAGATTAAAATATACACGAGTATGAGATGTCGGGGCACATTCAACAACCAAACTAAATTATCGACAAGCGGAAAATCATCATAATAATTTAATTTTAATAGATATTATTGACTAGAAGCGGAGGATTGACGGATCACCCAAAAAATATTGATTAAATTGTACATTTATTGACGAGAAGCATCGGATCACCCAAAAAGACTTGATTAAACCATCATTTTTGACGAGAAGCGGAGAATCTTCAAAAATTTTTTTATTAATAAGCGTCCGTCTTTGGGCTGTGTCTTGATTTTTGCTCCCTGGCTTTTGCCCCGGTTTTCCCCTCAGTTCAACACCAAAAAAATATTTATTAAACTATACGACATTACAGAAATTAAATGTACGTTAGTATGGACATTACAGAAAATAAAATACACATTAGTATGAGATGTCGGCGGCTCATGAGAAGCGGCGGATCTCGATTAAACTATACATTATTGACAAGAAGCGGAGGATTATTCAAAAAATATTTATTATATCATACATTATTGACGAGAAGCGGAGAATCAAAATTCGTAGTGCTTCTTTTCTTTTATTTTGGACTAAAAATTATTTTTAATATTTTGAATTTCGTCTGCAAAGATTTTAGGTAAATTTATTGGCGAGAAGCATCGGATTACCCAAACATCAAAATTATTTATAGATAAGCGTCCGCCACTCGAAAATGCGCCCGGGATTTGTCCCCGGTTTCATCTTTTGAGATCGTCCAGACACCTGACGGCTCTACCGGGGACCGCCTACATCAGCGGTAGCGTCACCCACGCACGCCACTGTTCCGCGGACCCAGCCCCCTCCACCCCCCTCTCCACTTCCCCCTTCCTTCTCCCCCTTACCGTTCAGAAGAATATGTTGAGCGCAGATTGATAAAAAGAAAAATATGATCGAGAATGGCAAAAGGGCTACTTATCTACAAAGGTCTGAACAGTTCAAACTGTTTGAACAGCCTGAACTGCTTGAACTGATTGAACAAATCGAACTGTTTGCAGTGGTTGAACAAATTGAAATGCTGAATAGTTTCGACTTTCGCGGTGTGAACAAGCTGAACTGTTTGAACAGGTTGGAACCAGCTGGGGAATTTGGCCAGATAATTTATTTATTAATCGATGAGTTGAATTTAGCAATTAGCCATGTTTTAGTGCGGATCTCGATTTAACTATACATTATTGACGAGAAGCGGAGGATTGTTCAACATCCAAAAAATATTTATTAAACTAGATTATGACATTACAGAAAATAAAATATACATTAGTACGATGTAGGCGGCTTATTAACACCCAAAAATATTTATTAAACTTAATTATTGACGAGAAGCGGCGGGTTATTCAACAAGATTATAAATTATAATATATATATATGGAATGGCGGCGGACCTTCAACTAAAAAATATCTATAAAAAAATATATAGCGCAAATGCATAAAGTCGAAGGCTCTAGAGTTAATCGCTCTTCAAGCAGCCGACAAAAGTTATATAAAATTATAAATAATCAACACCGTAAACAAATATATTAAAAACATAAGCGTCCGTCTTTGGCCTGTGTTTTGGGTTTTGCCCACAGGGGTTTGCCCCGGTTTCCCCCAGTTTAACACCAAAAATGTATGAAAGACCACATAAAGAAAGACCCACTCGAAAATGCGTCCGGGATTTGTCCCCGGTCTCACCTTTAAACATCCCGGGTGGTCCCAATGAGACCCACGAGGGGCCCCCGTGAGAGACCGACCAGACACCTTACGGCTCCCCTAGGGACCGTCTACCTATCATCGGTAGCGTCACCCACGCACGCCACTGTTTCACGGACCCAGCCCCTTCCCCTTCCCCTTACCGTTCAGAAGATTTGTTGAGCGCCGTTTGATAAAAAGAAAAAATATGATCGAGTATGACAAACGGGCTACTTATATACAAAGGTCTGAACAGTTCAAACTGTTTGAACAGATTGAACAGCCTGAGCTGCTTGAACAGTTCCAGTTCAAACTGCTCGCCGTAGTTGAACAGATTGAGCAATCTCAACTGCTTGAACTAATTGAACAAATCGAAGTAGTTGAACAGTCTGAACTGCTTCACACAGGTCGGACCAGCTGGGGAATTTGGCCAGATAATTTATTTATTATTCGATGAGTTGAATTTGGCAATTAGCATCTTTTAGGCTTAAAATGTGCGGATCTCGATTAAACTATATCTTATTGACAAGAAGCGGCGGATCACCCAAAAAATATTGACTAAACTACCTATACATTATTGACGAAAAGCATCGGATCACCCAAAAAGTCTTGATTTGTTGATTTGAACAGTTCGAACTGCTAGCAGTAGTTTATCAGCTTGAATAGATGAGCAGTCTGAACTGCTTGAACAGACTGGACAGATTGAGCATTCTTAACTGCTTGAACTGTGTGAGTTGTTCGACCAGATTGAGCAACTCTATACATTATTGACGAGAAGCGGAGGATTATTCAACACCCAAAAAATATTGATTAAACTATACATTATTGACATTATAGAGATTAAGAGTATGAGATGTCGGGGCACATTCAACAACCAAAATAAATTATCGACAAGCGGAAAATCATCATAATAATTTAATTTTAATAGATATTATTGACTAGAAGCGGAGGATTGACGGATCACCCAAAAAATATTGATTAAATTGTACATTTATTGACGAGAAGCATCGGATCACCCAAAAAGACTTGATTAAACCATCATTTTTGACGAGAAGCGGAGAATCTTCAAAAATTTTTTATTAATAAGCGTCCGTCTTTGGGCTGTGTCTTGATTTTTGCTCCCTGGCTTTTGCCCCGGTTTTCCCCTCAGTTCAACACCAAAAAAATATTTATTAAACTATACGACATTACAGAAATTAAATGTACGTTAGTATGGACATTACCGAAAATAAAATACACATTAGTAAGAGATGTCGGCGGCTCATGAGAAGCGGCGGATCTCGATTAAACTATACATTATTGACAAGAAGCGGAGGATTATTCAAAAAATATTTATTATATCATACATTATTGACGAGAAGCGGAGAATCAAAATTCGTAGTGCTTCTTTTCTTTTATTTTGGACTAAAAATTATTTTTAATATTTTGCATTTCGTCTGCAAAGATTTTAGGTACATTTATTGGCGAGAAGCATCGGATTACCCAAACATCAAAATTATTTATAGATAAGCGTCCGCCACTCGAAAATGCGCCCGGGATTTGTCCCTGGTTTCACCTTTTGAGATCGTCCAGACACCTGACGGCTCTACCGGGGACCGCCTACATCAGCGGTAGCGTCACCCACGCACGCCACTGTTCCGCGGACCCAGCCCCCTCCACCCCCCTCTCCACTTCCCCCTTCCTTCTCCCCCTTACCGTTCAGAAGAATATGTTGAGCGCAGATTGATAAAAAGAAAAATATGATCGAGAATGGCAAAAGGGCTACTTATCTACAAAGGTCTGAACAGTTCAAACTGTTTGAACAGCCTGAACTGCTTGAACTGATTGAACAAATCGAACTGTTTGCAGTGGTTGAACAAATTGAAATGCTGAACAGTTTCGACTTTCGCGGTGTGAACAAGCTGACTGTTTGAACAGGTTGGAACCAGCTGGGGAATTTGGCCAGATAATTTATTTATTAATCGATGAGTTGAATTTAGCAATTAGCCATGTTTTAGTGCGGATCTCGATTTAACTATACATTATTGACGAGAAGCGGAGGATTGTTCAACATCCAAAAAATATTTATTAAACTAGATTATGACATTACAGAAAATAAAATATACATTAGTACGATGTCGGCGGCTTATTAACACCCAAAAATATTTATTAAACTTAATTATTGACGAGAAGCGGCGGGTTATTCAACAAGATTATAAATTATAATATATATATGGAATGGCGGCGGACCTTCAACTAAAAAATATCTATAAAAAAATATATAGCGCAAATGCATAAAGTCGAAGGCTCTAGAGTTAATCGCTCTTCAAGCAGCCGACAAAGTTATATAAAATTATAAATAATCAACACCGTAAACAAATATATTAAAAACAATAATAACAAAAATATTTACAAAACTTCTAAACCAACAATTGAAACAAAAATCTAGAGAAATAAAACAAATAATTATAAAACAACAAATCAAAAATTATTAAACAATAAATAAATAAATAAAACAAAGACGTGTGAACGGAAAGCGTTAGATTTTTTTAAATTTTTATGTGCGTGTGGGCACGTTTTTTTTGCTTGCCTAAACCTTAAATGTATCGACAGTTCCAGTTTAAACTGCACGCCGTAGTTGAACAGATTGAGCAATCTGAACTGCTTGAACAGTTCGAACTGCCCACAGAAGTTGAACAGATGGAGCAATCTGAACTGATTGAACAAATCGAACAGTTTGCAGTAGTTGAATACTCTGAACAGATTGAAATGCTGAACAGTTTGGACTGTTTGCGGTGATGAACAAGCTGAACTGTTTGAACAGGTTGGACCAGCTTTGAAAATTTGGCGAGATAATTTATTTATTATTCGATGAGTTGAATTTGGCAATTAGCCATCTTTTAGGATTAGAATGTGCGGATCTCAATTAAACTATAATTATGAGGAGAAGCGGCAAATCACCCAAAAAATATTGATTATACATTATTGACGAGAAGCAGAGGATTATTCAAAAAAATATTTATTAAACTATACATTATTGACATTACAGAAAACAAAATATACATTAGTATGATGTCGGCGGCTTATTAACACACAAAAATATACTAAGCTATTATTATTGACGAGAAGCGGCAGCTTATTCAACAAAATTATAAAAAGTTAATTAATAACCAACACCGTAAGCAAACATATTAAAAGCAATAATTAATAACAAAAATATTTTACAGACTTCCAAACTAACAATTTAAACAAAAATAATCAACACCGTAAACAAATATATTAAAAACAATAATTAATAACAAAAATATTAAACGATCAAATCAAAAATATATTAAACAGTAAACAAATAAATAAATAATATATATAATTTTTACAAACATTTAAACAAACCCCCATAAATAAACAAAAACAAAGACGTGCGAACGGAAAGCGTTAGATTTTTTAAAATTTGTATGTGCGTGTGGGCACGTTTTTTTTTTGCTCGCCTAAACCATAAAAGTAATCAACATTTATGCACGTGAGTGTACACGCGCATATTTGTACGTAACAATTTAAAACAATCCGAAAATTGTGTGTGCGTGTACACACGCACATTTGCAAATGCAATTATTTGTGGTTTTGTTCCCGGTTTCACCCCCAAGAATGTCGGGCAGTCTCGGGAGACCCAACGAGGGGCCCCCGTGAGAGACCGCCCACACACGCTTGGCGGATCCACCGGGAAAAGCCTACCTATCAGTGGCAGCGTCACTCACGCACACCACTGTCTCACGACCCACCCCTCCTCCCTTTCCCATCTCCACTCACCTGGAAATGTAAACCAATGATGAAGAATGACAAAAATGCTCTTTATATACCCAGTGCTGAACAGTTCGGACTGTACAAACAGGTTGAACAGTTCGAATTGGCGAATGTGTTCGAACAGTTGGAACTGCTCAGGACTGAGTATATATAGGGTCTTTTTGCTCAAACAAATCA
>JAIXHY010000004.1:2191132-2208632 GCA_020449905.1 Globodera pallida | reverse complement strand
CTTTCATTTTTTTGACATTTTCAGCCTCCTCTTCACTTTCATTGCCCATAAAATCGCTTTCATTGTAAGTGATTTCGTGGAGTTCAAATAATTTTTTTATGTTTTCCATTTTTAAAAATTGCAAAAGATTTTTTCGACGATATTTCTCCTCATCTACATATAATTTGTTGAAATTATTAAATTAAATTTTAATATCATAAAAATGAAATCTATCTTTGAATTATTAATCAAAAAACCCAAATAACCAAAAAGAAACATTTTTATCATTTTGTTTTTTTAGTAATAAATAATATAAAATTTAAATGCGAATATACTATTAAATAAATAAATATAAAAATATTTTTTGCAATTACAGAACCCAATGAAAGAACGTACGGTTTTCGTTGTTCTTTCCAACAGTTTTACTTGCAGAAACCGGCAAAACAAATGCGCCAATTTGAATAAAATATGGGAAGTCTGTAAATAAAGTGTAGAAAGAAATCTTATACAAAAATATAAACGTTGACAAATTTTTTCAAACTTTCATTTAACAACTTTAAAATTTGATTTTTCTTATTTTCGATAAGATTTTTACCAAGAAATATTTCTCTGAAGTCTTTGCCTATTTCTTTATCATCCATATATTTTTGCAGCACATCAAAATGAATTTGTTGAGTTATTTCCAACGGGGCCGCAGTTTTTTTGTCATCTTCATTAAGCCAGCCCATGTCGGAAATGCAAAACACGGAGTGTTCGTTAGCCTTCCAATTTTTGAGCACATCCGTAAATCGCTTCTTTCTTTCATTTTGTATAAAATTGTTAAATTCTAATAAAAAAATGGTTTTGAACATTTTTTTAACTAAAAAAAAAAAATTCCTTTTTGCCATTACCATAAAGAAAATTGTTGAGGAAGATACTCAATCGTTTGTAGTTGAAGTCGAAGTTGGGGTTCATATAAATTGTAGGTTCGCATATGTCGTAGATGATCCGGAAGGACAGCCAAACGTAGTTGACCAGCTTGGAAAATGGGGATGCAGTTGGAGTTGGAGATGAAGCGGATGGGACGGAAGCGGATGGGACGGAAGCGGATGGGACGGAATCGGATGGGACGGAAGCGGATGGGACGGAAGTGGATGGGACGGAAACGGACGACGGCGATGGCGGAGGCTTTCGTTGCGAGAATTGTTCCGTCAAATGATTCATCCAAACAAAAACATCAGCGGCCAATCGTCCGCTCAGCCGTTCAGTGTCCGATGAACTTTTGGCCATTGCACGGCGGTAATTGTTCAGAAGACGCATTTTGTCAAGGAAAAATAAAAAAAAATGGAAATTTTTAATTTAAAACAAAAATCTTTTCTGCGGAACATTTAATTCATTCTCTCCAAAAATTGTGTTTTTTATTTAATACAAATTCAAAAGCATTTGTTTAAGTTTAATTATTTACAAAATATATTTTCGCTTACAGTTTTTATTTAGCAGTTTTTCGCGTATTTCTTCTTTATCCCAAAATTCCGTCAACAATTCTTTTTGGTCAATCAAATTTTGCAGTTTTAAAAAAGTGCCCGATTTTTCACGTAATAATTTGATGAGTTCATCGTTTTTTCCGTTTGTCTTTAAATATTTTTTGAAAAATTCTAAACGATCGTTTGCCAAAAATTGTTGTTGGCACGTAAATATCGCATTGGCATCACTAGTAAAACAAGCATCCGGCATAAACCAATTGGTTTTGTGCTGATTTTTAACTTTGTCATTTAAATAAGTGGCATAAAATATAATTGGACAAAGCGCCCGATCGATTGGCCATTCTTTGGACGGACAGAAAGTGTCCGAAATGAGAACGATGGCATAAGCTTGTGCTTTGGCATTTTGCATTTCGTCCACAAATTTTGAATTTATTAATTTTTCGCTTTCATTTGCCTTTTGAATTAAAATTTTTATTGCCAGCCGCGATTCCGCCTCACGCGCCATTTTTGCGTCGTCCGAACCCAAAATCACTTTGTACAGCTCAATTTCTTCTTCCTCTCCGAGCGTCGCTAAAAGTGAAAAAAGAAAATGGAAAAATTACGTAATAAAATTAAAAAAACATTGGCACGTTTTAACTGCAAAATTATTTTATTTTGTAGTTGAATTTAATGTTATTTTTGTTAGTTAATTTTATTTTGTAGTTGAATTTAATGTTATTTTTGTTAGCTTTTTGATGCATTTCGCTTTTTGAATAACATTTTGTGCTAACGCACATATTTAGGGGCATAGATACCTTCACAAAGGCTAATATTTATAGATGCTTAAAGCCGGGAGTGAAAGTTTTGTTTGAATTTTAAATGGAATTTAATCCAAATAAATTAAAAATAAATTACCGAAATCGCGAAATTTCGGAAAGGACAAAATGTTAGCGGCGAGATTTTTGTAGAAATTAGGAAATCTGTTGTTCAAATCATTTATAAACGTTGCGTGATGTGCTTCACACTCGGACTCTGTCCATTCTTGCATCGATTTTTCGTGGTCCAGATTATTCTCGCAATCCGGTTTGGACCATCTCAGATCGGATTCCGAAGGTTCGGGGATTTGATCCTAAGAAAATAGTCACCTTTCTTTAAAAACTTGACTTTTAATATTAATGGGCCTTTGAATAAAAGACAATTTAAATTGTATAAATTAATTAAAATGCAAAATATGGCCAGGCAAACCTTTGAAATAAAGCCTCTGTGGAGAATATATTTTCTCCATTCGGCGTTCTTCAACAATGTCCCATTTTTTTCTAACCAGCCTAAAACACTTTCAAAATAACATTTTTGCCTCAATTTTTGCTCCAATTTTTCGTTCAAATTGTCATTTTCTACGAGCAATTCCAAATTTGCCACATCGACCGCCGCTTGGATGACAATTCGACTAAACTTTTTATTATTTTTGCTTTTCGAGTTTCTTCCAAAAGCGAGCAATTCTTTGAGAAGAAATCTTAATTTTAATATTAAAGTGTCGACGTTGAACATTTGTTTCTCGGAATCCGTCAATGGATCGGCCGTCTGAAGCAGCGCCTCGTACTTCTTGAGCAGCTTGTACCATTTTTTATCCACTAAAAATGAAATTAAATAAGTTTAATTTTATCCAAATAATAGACAAAATTTCGTTTGTAACATTTAATTAAGAAAAATTGTCATTTAATTGCGTCCAATTTGTTCAACCTTTTGTGTTTAGCACACCACGACAGTGCTTGAAAAGATTAGAAAATATTGTGGAGTTATTATGTAATTGTCCGTCAAATCTTTCAGCGTCAATGTAAATTTCTTAAAAATAAACAATTTTTTTTAAATCAAAAAACTATTATTTATTTTTTTTGAAAGAATCAAATCAATTTTTTAAAAAGGGATAGAATTGAGGGGAAATGTTTTGTAGACTTTAAATGAGTAAATTATTATGAGTGTATTTATTTGTTAAGAAATTTGAATTAATTTTGATTATATCAATCGAATGCCCCTTTATTAATTTATTAATAAATTAAAATATTATTTTTATAAACCTTCCAGTTTTTGTTTAAATTCATCGTTGCAAAATAATGCGCTCAAACTTTTTTCATGCATTGAAAAAGTGCTGTACAAAATGTCCATTTCGGCGTTCTTCGACAAAACTTCAAAACCAGAAACGAACGTTTTTTCGTTGGGATTTCGAAGTTCATAAATTTTCTTCAAAAATTCCACGCGAGTTTCTTCCATTTTGTCCAAATTCGGAAATTCATTGATCGAATCCATGCAAATTTCCATTTTGGCCAAATTTTGTTCCATTATATTCTGTTGTGGTTCTGACAAACTTTTTAAATGCCATTTATACCTTTAAATTAATGCAAATATACAAAAATAAATAAATTAACATTAACCAACCATTGATAGTTGGCAAGAATATCGAGCAAAAATTGTGCCTTTTTCCACATTTTTACATCAGAATTTACATCAAAAAATATAATGTAATTAACTGTTTGAAGTTTGGCTATATCGCCGTCTTCCAATTCTAAATAATTTAAATAATAATTATGGTTTTTATTCGTTATTATTACTTACTTATTCTGAGTATTTCTTTCATTTCTGAATACTCTTCCATCAATTTGTTCATTGATTTCGGGAACAGTGTCGGGAACAGAAATTGTTTGAGTCTGAACAATGCGCCTTTCCCCTCAAATAGTGAATTTTTCAAATATTTTTTAAGCCAATCTTCATATAATCTGATCACATTTTGCACATGATCATCGATTAATTCAATTCGCACTCTTTGAAAAGTCGGTAGAAATTCGTGCCAATTTTCCGGATTTTCATTTAACAAAATTTTTTCGTTTGTCTCCAAAATTGGCATTTTGTTGAACAAAAGGGCCAATTTTTGCCAAAATTCAAAAATTGCCAACAATGAACCTTCATATGTTTGATAGTCGACCTTCCATAAATCACCAAAAATTTTTAAATTATTTTTATTCCACTTTTCTTCTATTTGCGACAACATATTTTCCATTTTTTCATTGTTTTCGTTCACATATTTTTGTTTCAATAAATAAACTTTATTGAAAACTGTCAAAATTCGACCGAAATAAATGCGAATGGATATACTAAATTCGGCAATATTCGCATTTGTTGTGTCTTTTGATAAAAGAAGTAAATAATCAGCGGCTAATTTTGCTTTTGTTGTCAAATCTTAAAAGTCTTATTAATTAAAATATTATTAAATATTAAAATGTTTTTTAATTTTCAATAAAAATTTCTTTACCAAGCGCCATTAAAAATGGTTGTCGAACCTCCAATTCGGCCAACAAATTCGACCCCATCAGCCGTTCGGCTTTGCTTTTAAATTCAACAATGCCTTTGGCATCATTTTGAATACGCATTTTGCGTAATTGATACCCAACATTTGATTCAAAGTCCAGTTTTTTGGTTGAAAAAAACGTCAACAAACTCGCGATACCTGTGATTAAATTTTATAAGTAGATAATTAGTTGTATTTGGAAGATTATTTAGGTTAACTGCTAATTTTCTAGAGTTTTGAGATGTTTCCTGGGGTTCTACAAGCCCGATTAACCAAACCGGAACCCAGCGCTAATGATCGATGTTTGGATAATGAAAAATAAACATTTCTTCAGTGATTCATTTTTAATAAATTTCTGGAAAGAATTGGCCTTACCCGATTAAAATATTGTCTTTTATAAATTAGTGCCATAGAAAAATCCACTAAATTCCCCGACGTTAAAAATCAAGACCCCCCCCCCGCAATATGTCCACGACAAAATCGGGAGTAACCTCCACAACAAGGACAAGCCGAAAAAAGGTTCCAAAACCTTTAAACCTCTGAGGTTTAAGACCCAAGACCGCCCAATGGCCCACGATGAGATGGGAAAGTGTCCGCTAGCCAAAGACAAAATTATGCGACAAACAAAGTGTCCAAATTACCAACAAAAAAACCCCTAATTGGCAATCATTAACTAAATAATATAATTCATAATATTCTTACCAAACCCATTCAATATTTTCCTCAACACTTTCATTTCTTTGTGCCACCGCCAACAAATGCATTAAAGCCTGGTAATTTGTCAACATTTTCGTATCCTGCAAATAAATTTGTATTCCGACCATTTCGGCATCTTTTTCCTCGGCATTTTCGCTTTCGTTCTTCGCCAAAATGTCCTCAATTTGCTCACAATCAATCAAATTCGGCTCCGCTTTTTCTTTGTTATTAGTGATTCCCGCCATTTCTCTGTCCATTAATTGTTGTTCGGCTAAAATGAATAGAAAATGAGCATAATAATTACACATAAATCACTTTTTTTAACAAATACCGAGAAACTCTTGCAAATTTCGCCAAAATTTCCATAATTTGCATTTGTTGCCCTCCGAAGTCCGTTCTTCCATTTTAACACTTTCCACCAAATCATCAAATTGCCCTCGCTTTTCCTCAATTAATTTTTCTTGAACATTTGTTAATTTCGCGTCTTTCATAGAAACAAATATTTTTTCCGAAGCATTATAAAAAAAAGCCAATTCCAATTTTAACAATTCCTTTTTTGTTAAATTTTCGTCATTTATATAGCCTTTGGCGTTATGTTCAATTGGCAAATTCAAAAGTTTGGAATAAAGTTGGTCAATTTCTCCGTTGGGCCAATCTATATTAGATAAGTATTCTAATTTTAAATAACGCAAATGTGTAAACTCACTCAGATCAACCGCCGTTGCTGTATAAATTGAAAATAAAAAAAGAAATAATTCAAGAAGCATTTAAATTCGCTAACAATGAATAAATAATTGAAGAAAAAAGAAATTTAATTGCTTATTAAATAGACAAAAATGCGAATATTAAAAACATAGATTATTAATTAAGATTCCGGAAATTGAGCTGGATGTTTGACAAGAAGTCAAAAGAAATGCACGTGAGTCGGATAAAAATGAATGATTTTTGCTTCCGGTTAGAAAATTTGATTAAATAACATTTAGAAAGAAAATTTATTATATGATATTATTACAATTTTATAAGCCTAAATTGGAAAAATATTGTTAAAATTGCGGTGCACATCAGCAGGGATGTAACCGGATTCTTATCCTTTTTCAGGTCTTCGTCCTTATTTTGTCTCTATTTTCCGAATTTCAAAAATTTCCAAATATTTTATTTAATATTCAAAATGAGAAAATTTCAAAGTGAACTCACTAATTAATATTTAAATTCAACCCGCTTCAGACGAAAAATTGGGCAAAATTCTGCAGTAATATATTTTTAATAAATTTTTAAATTTTTTTTTAATAAAATGTGCGCAAAAAAGATCAGATCTTTCTCAATTTTGCTTAATTTTTCTTCACAAACATTGCCAATTGACTAATTTCTACTGTTTTGGTTAACTCAAAAATTTCTCGACGGCGCCTATCGGAAAAATAGGCGTAAGGGCGGCTAAAGCAAAAAATGACAACCTTCAAATTTTTAAAGTGAAAACTAAAGACCGGACTTGAGCTCCGAGCAAGATCTCGAGTCGCGATTCTCGAAAAATCTCGTCGAGATTCTTCGAGATCTCTTTCGGAAAATTTCTTTGAGCGAGATCTCGGGTCGAGATTTTTCGAGTTTTTGTCTCGAGATCTCATCTCAAAAATCGGCTTTTTGAGTGTTTTTGGGAGTGAATGTTATGAATATTTCAAACAATATCTCTAAGCGATTGGACAAATCTCAAAAAAGTTAGGCTTTAGGCTTAGGCTTAGGCTTAGGCTTAGGCTTAGGCTTAGGCTTTTGATTTTTTTTAAAGTCATCTAAATTAAAAATTTTTGATATCATTCGAAAGCTTACAATTAGTAAAAGCTATCACACGCAAAAGCTAAGCGTTTGGACAAATCACAAAAAAGTTAGGTTTTAGGCTTAGGCTTAAGATTTTTTTTAAAGTCATCTAAATTAAAATTTTTTGATATCATTCGAAAGCATACAATTAGTAAAAGCTATCACACGCAAAAGCTAAGCGTTTGGACAAATCACAAAAAAGTTAGGTTTTAGGCTTAGGCTTAGGCTTAGGCTTAAGATTTTTTTAAAGTCATCTAAATTAAAATTTTTTGATATCATTCGAAAGCTTACAATTAGTAAAAGCTATCACACGCAAAAGCTAAGCGTTTGGACAAATCACAAAAAAGTTAGGTTTTAGGCTTAGGCTTAGGCTTAGGCTTAAGATTTTTTTTAAAGTCATCTAAATTAAAAATTTTTGATATCATTCGAAAGCTTACAATAGTAAAAGCTATCACACGCAAAAGCTAAGCGTTTGGACAAATCACAAAAAAGTTAGGTTTTAGGCTTAGGCTTAGGCTTAGGCTTAAGATTTTTTTAAAATCATCTAAATTAAAATTTTTTGATATCATTCGAAAGCTTACAATTAGTAAAAGCTATCACACGCAAAAGCTAAGCTTTTGGACAAATCACAAAAAAGTTAGGTTTTAGGCTTAGGCTTAGGCTTAAGATTTTTTTTAAAGTCATCTAAATTAAAAATTTTTAATATCATTCGAAAGCTTACAATTAGTAAAAGCTATCACACGCAAAAGCTAAGCGTTTGGACAAATCACAAAAAAGTTAGGTTTTAGGCTTAGGCTTAGGCTTAGGCTTAAGATTTTTTTTAAAGTCATCTAAATTAAAAATTTTTGATATCATTCGAAAGCTTACAATTAGTAAAAGCTATCACACGCAAAAGCTAAGCGTTTGGACAAATCACAAAAAAGTTAGGTTTTAGGCTTAGGCTTAGGCTTAGGCTTAGGCTTAGGCTTAAGATTTTTTTAAAGTCATCTAAATTAAAATTTTTTGATATCATTCGAAAGCTTACAATTAGTAAAAGCTATCACACGCAAAAGCTAAGCGTTTGGACAAATCACAAAAAAGTTAGGTTTTAGGCTTAGGCTTAGGCTTAGGCTTAGGCTTAGGCTTAAGATTTTTTTTAAAGTCATCTAAATTAAAAATTTTTGATATCATTCGAAAGCTTACAATTAGTAAAAGCTATCACACGCAAAAGCTAAGCGTTTGGACAAATCACAAAAAAGTTAGGTTTTAGGCTTAGGCTTAGGCTTAGGCTTAAGATTTTTTTAAAGTCATCTAAATTAAAATTTTTTGATATCATTCGAAAGCTTACAATTAGTAAAAGCTATCACACGCAAAAGCTAAGCGTTTGGACAAATCACAAAAAAGTTAGGTTTTAGGCTTAGGCTTAGGCTTAGGCTTAGGCTTAGGCTTAGGCTTAAGATTTTTTTAAAGTCATCTAAATTAAAATTTTTTGATATCATTCGAAAGCTTACAATTAGTAAAAGCTATCACAGCAAAAGCTAAGCGTTTGGACAAATCACAAAAAAGTTAGGTTTTAGGCTTAGGCTTAGGCTTAGGCTTAGGCTTAGGCTTAGGCTTAGGCTTAAGATTTTTTTAAAGTCATCTAAATTAAAATTTTTTGATATCATTCGAAAGCTTACAATTAGTAAAAGCTATCACACGCAAAAGCTAAGCGTTTGGACAAATCACAAAAAAGTTAGGTTTTAGGCTTAGGCTTAGGCTTAGGCTTAGGCTTAGGCTTAAGATTTTTTTAAAGTCATCTAAATTAAAATTTTTTGATATCATTCGAAAGCTTACAATTAGTAAAAGCTATCACACGCAAAAGCTAAGCGTTTGGACAAATCACAAAAAAGTTAGGTTTTAGGCTTAGGCTTAGGCTTAGGCTTAGGCTTAAGATTTTTTTTAAAGTCATCTAAATTAAAAATTTTTGATATCATTCGAAAGCTTACAATTAGTAAAAGCTATCACACGCAAAAGCTAAGCGTTTGGACAAATCACAAAAATGTTAGGTTTTAGGCTTAGGCTTAGGCTTAGGCTTAGGCTTAGGCTTAAGATTTTTTTTAAAGTCATCTAAATTAAAATTTTTTGATATCATTCGAAAGCTTACAATTAGTAAAAGCTATCACACGCAAAAGCTAAGCGTTTGGACAAATCACAAAAAAGTTAGGTTTTAGGCTTAGGCTTAGGCTTAGGCTTAGGCTTAAGATTTTTTTTAAAGTCATCTAAATTAAAAATTTTTGATATCATTCGAAAGCTTACAATTAGTAAAAGCTATCACACGCAAAAGCTAAGCGTTTGGACAAATCACAAAAATGTTAGGTTTTAGGCTTAGGCTTAGGCTTAGGCTTAGGCTTAAGATTTTTTTTAAAGTCATCTAAATTAAAAATTTTTGATATCATTCGAAAGCTTACAATTATTAAAAGCTATCACACGCAAAAGCTAAGCGTTTGGACAAATCACAAAAAAGTTAGGTTTTAGGCTTAGGCTTAAGATTTTTTTTAAAGTCATCTAAATTAAAATTTTTTGATATCATTCGAAAGCTTACAATTAGTAAAAGCTATCACACGCAAAAGCTAAGCGTTTGGACAAATCACAAAAAAGTTAGGTTTTAGGCTTAGGCTTAGGCTTAGGCTTAAGATTTTTTTTAAAGTCATCTAAATTAAATGATATCATTCGAAAGCTTACAATTAGTAAAAGCTATCACACGCAAAAGCTAAGCGTTTGGACAAATCACAAAAATGTTAGGTTTTAGGCTTAGGCTTAGGCTTTTTTTTTAAAGTCAACTAAATCAAAGAAAAGGAATTCAAATTCAGCATTATTTTTTGGATTGGATTCGGGCAAAATACTTGTTTATTATTGAAAGCATTACATTTTGTTTCGGTTAATGTTTTTCATCCAATTTCAGGCCAATACGCCGAGCGTGTGGGGGCCGGCGCGCCTGTCTACCAGCGGAAGTGCTCGAGTTGGCCGTCAACGTTTCGCGGGACAACAAGAAGTCGCAGATCAACCCCCGCCATTTGCAACTGGCGGTGCGCAACGATGAGGAGTTGAACAAGGTCGGGGGAATGATTGTTTTAATGAAGAGAGTACAAAAATTGTCCCAAATTTTAAGCTACTCTCGGGCGTGACCATTGCTGAGGGCGGTGTGTTGCCTAACATCCAGGCGGTCCTTCTGCGCAAGAAGACCCATGGCGAGAGTCAATGAGCGGGAAAGGACGGAATACCAACAACTAACCCAAACGGCCCTCTTTAGGGCCACAATTGCCAAATTGGACGAAAGTGGCTTTTTTAACTCATTTTAGCATAACATTTAAATATTTCCCTATATGTTGAATGTTTTTTGAGTTGTGTGTATTTTCTTTATCAAAGTTTATTAAATTGCGTGTGCATTTGGTTTCAGTAAGCCAATTTAGGTATGAGGCTAAAAAATTCTGGTAGTACACGCGCAGATTCCAATATTAGTAAGCAATGTTGTGAATCAACGACTATAATCAATAATCCGATTTCTGTTTTGAATTGCGCATAAATTAACGAGAATAAAATTCGCACATTAAGTTTAAGCAAAAATGAGGTTCAAAATTTACAAACATCGTTGGCATTGACATCACATTCATTCAGATGAAAAGGTGTCTCTGTCCATCACCCCCCCCATCCGTCCACGCGGAGATTAGACGACGGACTTTCGCTGCTTTGCATGAAGTTATGCACATCTTTTCAAACTTTGCGTTTGACTTTTTTTTAACGGAAAACTTATGATTACATTCGATTTGGCTGATCAAACCACATAGAATTGAATGCTGGCATGAATGTTGCCGGTGAATTCGCTGTGACAGAATGGCGATCAAAAAATGAATCATCAAAATTTGGGGGAGAGGTCGAATTGCGTGAACAGAGCAGTCAACTCAATGCTATGCCGTCCCCGAATGTCAAGGTCAACCGTACTTTATTCATACGATTCTGCTCTTAAGCCGTCTCAGTTTCAGTCGATGTTTGTCCACATCGGCCATCCTTCGTTGGCTGCTAACCTTTCGGTTATGTACGGACAAAATTGTTTCATTTATTTTGCACGCCTTAAAACTACGCATAACACTCAAAACATTGTAAGCTATTGGAAAAGTCCCCTAAAAATAGCTTTTAAACAAACGGGTACCTGAACTGTTTATTCTACATATTGCTGGTTTTCGTTGACCGTTCAGAAGTCGAAACATATCATAAAACAGTTAAATTTCTTGTTCTCCTAAAAACAACATTTGAGTGCGCCATGACCAGGAAACTAAATAGTAAAACATTTTTTGTTTTTTGCAAATGATTGGCTCTTTTTTTGTAAATGATTGGCTCTTTTTTTTGTAAATGATTGGCTCTTTTTTTTTTGTAAATGATTGGCTCTTTTTTTTTGTAAATGATTGGCTCTTTTTTTTTTGTAAATGATTGACTCTTTTTTTTTTGTAAATGATTGGCTCTTTTTTTTTTGTAAATGATTGGCTCTTTTTTTTTTGTAAATGATTGACTCTTTTTTTTTTGTAAATGATTGGCTCTTTTTTTTTTGTAAATGATTGGCTCTTTTTTTTTTGTAAATGATTGGCTCTTTTTTTGTAAATGCTTGGCTCTTTTTTTTTTGTAAATGATTGGCTCTTTTTTTTTTGTAAATGATTGGCTCTTTTCGTAGAAAAGTTTATTTTAAAAAATGAATGCAATGAATGATCAACTGAGCAGAAGAACTGGGTTTTTATAGACATTTCAGTTAGGAAATGAAAATATCTAAAATAAACATTACGCCAATGAAAATATCTAAAATAAACGTTACGCCAATGAAAATATCTAAAATAAACGTTACGCCAATGAAAATATCTAAAATAAACATACGCCAACTCGCACTACTTTGTTCAATTTTCTTAACAGTTTCATTAAGGTTTCCAGAAAATTGTGCCAAAATCCGAGCTCGCATTCGGTTCTACGCATATTATTATCATAGGGAACAAACTTTAAAAAATTCCAAATTTTTTTTCGTATTTGTGCCCGTAAGGAATTGATTGGAAAGGTTTTAACAAAAAAAAAAGAAAAAATAAGCGATCATTTATGCTTATTGCAGTTACAAATCAAAAATTATCCGATATTTTCCGGCGTAAAGCGCATCCGTTGTCTGCCAAAATGTTTTTGTATGCCGAATTTTACTTGCCATTGCCCACAACGCACATAATTTTGTGTCGAGCAATCAGATTGCTTTTGTTACAAAATAGACATACCTTTTACCTTAAAAGCCTTACGATCTGATTGCTTTTTTTTGGTTGCAATTTGCATAATTTTTTATCAATAAATGGAAGCTTTTCTATGGTAAAAAAAGTTTTTGTATTGTGAATAACAATGTCATGAACATTTTTACATTTACAATTTACGCCGTTGTGTCCGTTCTAAATATTTCAGAACAATTCATATTCATGGAGGTCGACGGTCAAGAACATGACAGTGTCGCCTGTGCAAGCAGTGCAATCAACGGTCGGGTTTTAATCATATATTTCAAAAACGAGTTTTTTTAAACGTAAAAAAAATAGAAAAGATGTGTTCTTTCAATTACATAAAAATCTTGGACAACAAAACGCTATTTCACTATAACTTCATTAGTCGGAAGAGCTAAGCTGTTACTTATTGCTCTTCGACCTCCCTCCCCCCCCCCTTCCCAGAAACTGCAATTTACTCTGAGAAAATTGGTGGTGAATCGTCTGCGTTCTCCAAAATCTTTTTTTTTTTGGATAATTTGATTCTTTTTTAGTTTCCGCTTCCGAACTCGCGCAAACGCTGCGTGAATTGGCCACAGCTTTTGGCATCGCCGCCCATCCGACGAATGCGCTCGTTACGCTCCGTGCCATCGAAAAACGCGTTGTGGACATAAAAACGGCGATGGGCGGCGGCGACGGAATGAGTCCAAAAAATGTTTGTGTGCAACAAAATTAAGACGAAAATTTTATTGGACAAAATTTTTACGCAAAACTCAAACAACAAATTCAAAGATTTTTTTATTATTATAAAAATAAGGGACCCTTTCATCGCAAAAGAAGCATGTTCACGTCATAACACACAAAAAAATATTTTTACATTTTCATAAAAGTTATAAACATTTTTAGTCGTTAAATGTTGTGCCGTTGGAGCAGTTGGAAACAGGTTGGTTCCTCAAATAAATGAAATTTTGCTGGCATTACAAAACGTCTTTTTGCGGACATTGCTCCCCCCCCCCCACCGGCCTAGGGTTTTGGAGTTTTTTGTTTTCTTTTGTGGTGTGCCACATTTCCCTTTTATTTTGACATTTTTAAAGGTACGCCGCCGAGTGGTTCGCGTGCGTTTGACAACGCGCTGCGCGTGTTGCGTCTGCTGCACGGCGCGCGGCTGCGGGAGTTGCAGACGCGCATCAATGCCACCATTGTCCAAGTGCAAAAAGTGACGGCCAACCCGCGAGCCGACCTCAGCCTGGGCCGAATTGGACGATGAACAAAAAGGGCACGGATTGCGGTGAGAGAAAGTCCGAAAGTTTTTGAAATTTGTTGAAACCGTGTCTTGTCACCGCTGCGGCACTGTTTTTATTGTCGCTAATCCATTTGATTGTTTTTTTTTGCCTTCTTTTATATTTTATGAAAATATTTTTTGCTTTCTCCAATACTTTCATGAATTTTTTTTCTGTTTTATGTCGATCGGTGTCGTTACATTTAGTATTTTTAGTCATTTTTCACGACTTTTTAAAATTTATTTATTACTGCTTGAATATGAGGCAAAGACCGAATGTGCTGATCACCGGAACGCCTGGCACTGGTAACAACAATTAAAATTGTGACAATTTTCAAATACATCAAATCGCCATAATGTTCAGGCAAATCGACATTGGCCAAAAAGGTGGCGGAAAATGTTGGTTTTGAACACGTCGACAGCGCGTCGACCATAAAGTTGGGGGCAACTTATAGCTTTTAGAAAATAATTACATTTTGTTTTTGTAAGGGAAAACAATTTCTTCGCGGATTACGACGCCCAACTGGACACCCATGTGCTTGACGAGGACGCCTTTCTTGATCATTTGGAGGTTCAACTTTCGGGGAAAAAACTCAAACAGTACAAATGTAGAGGCTAACATTTAAAAAAAATCCGGTGCTTTTGGCTCAAATCGTGTGGAGAAAGAGATTTTTTATGTTTCGATAAAATTTAATGTTTTTTTTTGTTCAGGAACGCTTTGGCTCTGACGACGGCGGCCTAATATTGGATTACCATTGTGCCGACATGTTCCCAAAACGATGGTTTTTTAAATTTATATTTTTCAACTGAATTGGGCTTTTTTTATTTTATACAAAAAATCGTTTTATGCAAAAATTTATGTATGAATTTTAATAATATTTGAATTTGTTCCCAATATAAATGTAATTCACGTTGTTAGGTTTGACCTTGTGGTGGTCCTCCGATGCGCGACGGAATCGCTGTTTGATCGGCTGGCAGAAAGGGGCTATTCCGAACGGAAAAAGCGCGAGAATTTGGAGGCGGAAATATTTGGCGTCCTCTCCGAGGAGGCGAAGTGAGACTCTTTTTTTGAATAAAATTTTAAAAATTATCACCGAAAAATTGCTTACTTTATAATATTTGTTCTGAAGATTTATTTAAAAAAAAGACAGATCCATCGGTTGGACCCTTCCAATTTTGTGTGAAATTGCAATTTTTGTTGTTTATGGCTATTTTAAAGAAATAACAAATTTTGTTCAGACAAAGTTATGACGAGGCGATTGTGCACGAGTTGGACAACAGCACTGCGGCACAGTTGGAGGCGAACGTGCGGACGGTCACCAATTTGGTGGGAAACGACAGCAGAAGCCGAAGAAATGAGTGAGCAGCAGCACAATTTGAAGTCGCGGAAACGATTCATTTTTGTATAATATTATTTTTTTTGTTGAATTTTGAGGAAAACATTTTACTATATTTGTTGGTGAATTGATGGATGAATTTGATTGAATTTGTCAAATATTTGTTTTTTGTCATTTGTTGTCATGTCACTAGAGAAGTTGTCAATTCTCTTTTTTCAGTCTCGAAACGAACCAAATAATGGGAAAAGACCGATTGGACAACGCTGCGCCAGGTAAAATTTTTTTTTTGAATTTCATTAAAATCTAAAGACTTTTTGAAGATGAAAATGAAGAAAAAAGGTGGAGGCCAAAACAACGAAGTGTCCCCTACTATCATTTCAGTTGTCCACGCGACCAAAGCGCGCCGGGCGCTGTCGGAGGAGGACGCGTCGGCGACGCTGGACGACGACATGGAGGAGCCCATCGACGCGGCCGAAATATTCGAGCACATCCGCGACATCAACGACCCGGAGCATCCGTATACGCTTGAGCAGCTTAACGTCGTGCAGGTCTGGGCGAGCGAACGGGGGTGGGGTGTTTGGAAAAAGTGCTGGGCTTCGGAAAATCCGGCGTTTCTCCTGCATTTTATGAGTCCAATAAACTTTTATGCGTCCAATTAAAATTTTATATTTTATCTTCGCTTTTCAAAATGTTTAATTTTTCTTTGCTTAGTTTTCAACTACTGTTTGTTTAGTGCTTTCACGTTAAACGAAAAATCCCTTGTTTCTTTCAATTTTCCGTTCCTATCTAAAACTCTCCAAAGATTTGACCACAGATGGGTTAATCATCAATTCAAAAAATTTCAACCCATTCTGGAAGTAATCAGGACTCAGTGCCCCGTCTGAACATTGTAATCCTGACTTCAGTCTTCAAATTAGCATCTAATTTAGAAGTTCGTTAACAGTTTGATTGAAAATGGACTCATGAAATCTTGATTGGACTCATAAAATGCAGGAGAACCAATCCGGCTTTTTGTTTGAAACTATTATTTTGTTGTTTTGTAAACTTAATAATATACCGAACGTTATCTACATGAATTTTCAAAATCAATTTTAAAAATTCGCGAAAATTGACCACTTTTACATTTTCGGTAGCAAGTCCTGACCAGCTGGGGCTCTAATCGAGATGATCAAAAAATAAGATCAAAAGCGGGGACGAAGCCTGGAAAAAATTTTACAAAATTGGTTTTTGGTTTAAATTAGCAATTTTTAGTTTTGTGGAGAGATCCGGTCAAAAAATGAAGATTGTCGACTTGTTATTTATTTAAATTACTAAATTCCAGGAAGAATTGGTTCGGGTTAGCACGGATCCGGACGACCCTTTCGTCGACGTGCGCTTCACCCCAACCATCCCGCACTGTTCAATGGCTGCACTTATCGGATTGGCCATTCACGCAAAATTGAAACGGTGGGCACTGAGACAGACGGTTTTTGGACCTGACCGGAGGGGAGGGCTTCTAAGTTTTTTTGGGATTTTTTATTCCGAAAATTCTTTACCAACTCCTCCTTCACCCACCCCCCCCCCCCGACCATAAAAGTGGGTGGTTTTTTTAAAATTTTGAATTTGAACCACAATCTCAGACACTGCCATAAACCCGACAGACTTGGCCCATTCGAAATTTCTATTTAGAAGAAGTTTTGAATAGACAGAAAATCCAACTGTTTGGTTGCGCGTTAACCAAAAAGTGGCGGCAAATCACAAAAGAGCCAGCCCGCACAGAGATTTACGAGAATTTTTTTGTCATACACTTTTTTCAACGGTTAACAACAATTGTTGAGTTGATTAAATTGTTCTTACTGCTTTAGATCCCTTCATCCGTCAATGAAAATTTGTGTCCGTATCACACCGGGCAGTCACAGCACGGAGGAGTCCATCAACCGGCAGTTGGCCGACAAAGAACGGGTGCGTTCGGTGGGACGGCGTTGTTGAAAATTTTAATATATTAACACACAAAACATTATTATTATTATTATAAACAGGTGGCGGCAGCCATGGAGAACATCGGTCTGATGCAATCGATCAATGCATGCTTGCGTCCGAAAGAATGAATCCCCCCCCCTCTTCCGGAAATTTAACTAAAATTGTTTCAAAGTGAAATAATAAACATTTATTTGTGTCGTGCCCCCCCCCCCCCCCTCCAGATTGCTGCCCTTTTGGCACAAATGTGATTTTGTTTCATGATTTGATATCGCTTCTTTTATTTACTCTCTTTTGATACAATTTACCCCCTATAAGAAGAATGTGTCGTTTATGGGGACGCATCCGGTACGGCGTACAATGGAACCGCGCTGACCAGGCCGAGCTTGCGCTGAAGGCGTTTTCCCTAAAGGACGTCAGCGCTGTGCATATTC
>JAIXHY010000004.1:1846631-2190649 GCA_020449905.1 Globodera pallida | reverse complement strand
CCCCCCCCCCCCCTCCAGATTGCTGCCCTTTTGGCACAAATGTGATTTTGTTTCATGATTTGATATCGCTTCTTTTATTTACTCTCTTTTGATACAATTTACCCCCTATAAGAAGAATGTGTCGTTTATGGGGACGCATCCGGTACGGCGTACAATGGAACCGCGCTGACCAGGCCGAGCTTGCGCTGAAGGCGTTTTCCCTAAAGGACGTCAGCGCTGTGCATATTCAATTCGACCCGTTCCACGGCGACTCGAAGTCGTTACGGTAGCCTAATGAACAAATTTTTTTTGTATGGTTGAAGTTTGGGCGTTTTTGAGTTTTAAAACAAAAAAAGGCGTTTAATGTGGAAGCTTCTTTAGAATGTTTACAGACTAAATTAAAAAGGATTTCACAAATGGATATTAAAATTTGATTTGAAAATATAATTCAGCGAATTTTGGCATCGTCTCAGTCTTCCCAAAGTGCGCGCTACAAATCCCAAAGTGCGAGTGCAGGCGCAACTGCACTCCAACGGATGTCCACCACAATTTGTAACGTACCTCCGTGAGTTTTTGGGGACCAGTTGGTGGCCATTTGGGGAACGGCTGCTTTTCGATTTCTGAAGAATGTAAAGCCTGAACACTTTTATAGTAGAATAATATACACACAGGTTAAAGGGTCGGTAGTATAAAATAATTTGTCGATAGTAAATCCCATTTTATTTTATGCGTTTAAAAAAAAGAATACTTAAAAAATATTTTCGTTAGTTATTTGCTTTTGTCAGATGATGGACGTCAATTGGTGTTCAAGACGGACGGCTTTCAACTGGCCGATATGTTGGTGCGACTGAACCGTCTCCTGGGCCTGCCGTCGTATGGACTGCGCGGTGTTCCGCAAGAGGAAGAAGAGAGCGGCGAGAGAATTGAGGACGTCAATTTGGAGGTGGGCGGCAGATCACTTTTAATTATTTTTGTTTTTTATTAAATGACAAAAAAAGCATCCACCCCTCCCAGAAGTTAGCAGAATTCTCAAAAGAAAAACTCTTATTTTTGAAAAATTCAAAATCGGCAAATTTCGATTTTAGGCTCACCTGCGCGCGTTGGCCAAGAAGAAAAGGCCCACCGATTTCCTCTCTTGATGATTGAATTTATTTTGTTGAACAAATGTTTTTTTAAGAAATACAATAAAAGCCGAAAAATGCACCCATAGCCAGGTTCCGTCCGGATTACTTTTCAACCAAAATTATGGCACTTGTCTACACTCATTTTGTCCCAGTCTCATTTTGAAGGGCAGCGAGTTTTTCAACTGCGTGGTGCTAACTCGGCTACATAGAAAATTTTCATAAATTTAGCATAGCTTGTATGTACACATTTTTAATAAATAAAAAAATTTAATCTACACTTTTGAACCCCACATCTTGGATTTGATTTTCTGCTCCATTAGCGTTTCAAAGTGCAAAGAGCAACCTTCTTTTACTTGACCCCATTTTCTGGAGAGTACCGAATTCTGCAAAACTATCGAGGCAAAGTCTGTATCAATCGAAAGTGCTTGATGAATATATTTAAAATTTCAACCGATTCAAAAACACTGCGCTGTGTCACAATCTTTTTAACTTTTTGTAAGAATTCATCGATGAAAAGGGCGGCGACGTCAGGCAATTGGCAAATCCGAGAAAAGGAGATATGCGCCTTTCTAAATCCTTCATATTAAAGGCTTTGCCATTGTCTATTGACGAACTCGTAGCCATCGCATCAAACATTATACATACTTTCACATTTTTTAGAATAAAAAAAAGTTTTCACAAATTTTACTGTCGGAATTACCTAGCACCCATTCAACAGTAGATGGTGAGACAAACGGCTGGACAAACGGCGTGGCTTCTCTTACCCTCCTTTCATTATTTGAGAGGTCTTTCAACAACGAAAAACGGCCATTAGTCCCTCTGAATTAACCAGCTGGAAAAAGGACTTCAGTGCAACCCCTCAAGCCAGCAAATTCGGTCCTTACGACACATTAACTTATAGACTTTGACTAGGTAAGAAAGTAATTAACGAAGTTAATAAAACACAAATTTATCACATTAATTCAAAAATAATTGCAAGTCGCCTCCGTCCATTCGTCAATTGTGGCCCTAAAGAGGGCCGTTTGGGTTAGATTTTCTTTTTCTCCGCCGCCATTCACTTCCAGCACATCACTTGGACGAGGTGTATTTCGTCACCGCCTTTGTCCCCTCGGAGACGGCGTGCTTAGCCAACTCGCCGGGCAGAATCAGCCGGACCGCAGTCTGGATTTCGCGGGACGAGATGGTCGAACGCTTGTTGTAATGCGCCAGACGAGAAGCCTCCGCACCAATGCGCTCAAACACGTCGTTGACGAAACTAAAAAATTCACTTACAAGTTAACAACAGAGAAATTCGACATTTACAAATCAGAAATCCGCAGACCAACCAAATTAATTCCCCCAAACAAACTCACGAATTCATGATGGACATCGCCTTGGAGGAAATGCCGGTGTCCGGATGAACCTGCTTCAGCACTCGGTAGATGTACACCTGCAAAACAAACAGGATTATTGCCAAATCTTCAAAATGTAAGCAAAACTTACGGAATAGGACTCCTTGCGGGCCTTCCTCCGCTTTTTGTCTCCCGTGCGCACAGCTTTGGTCGACTTGACGGCTTTCTTCGCTCCCTTGCCGGATGGTTTCGGTGGCATTTTTGTTTTGCAAAACGGAACAAGATTTATGGTCGGCGGTGAATGGATTTTCTGCTCGTAGAACAGTGAAGAGACTGCGCTAAGGGAGTGTCTATTTAAAGCATTTTAGGAAGGGAACGCCCATCTCTCTTCGTCAGAGAGCAAAGCCATGGTGAGAGAGAGAAAAAGAGAATGAGAAAAGAGTGCAGGCAGAGAAATTGACTAATCAAAAAGGACGCCTTTTTCAAATTTGAAAATTATTTCAAAGCGAATTGCCTTAATCCCCGCGTGCCTGCACAAGCTTTCCTTTCCCGCCAAATCCAAAGGCCATAAATACGCCCTTTTCCTTTCATTCCTCACAGTCTTCGTACTGCAAAATTTCCTATTTCTCTTGCTCTCTGTGTTCTTCTGATTTAACGACAAAATGTCCGGACGCGGAAAGGGCGGAAAAGGACTAGGAAAGGGAGGCGCAAAACGCCACCGAAAAGTAAAACCACCCAAAATTTTTGATTTTTCTTTTAAAATTTGTATAATTTAGGTCTTGCGGGATAACATCCAGGGCATCACCAAGCCGGCCATTCGTCGTCTGGCCCGTCGTGGAGGCGTTAAGCGCATCTCCGGCCTCATCTACGAGGAGACTCGTTCCGTGCTGAAAGTCTTCCTGGAAAACGTCATCCGGGACGCGGTAAACCCATTGCATTTTTTGGTTTACACAATGTTTTTAGAAAAATTGAGAAATTTTAATATTTCAGAATTGAAAGACCTTTCAATTATTGTTCATTTTAAGGTTACATACTGCGAACATGCGAAGCGCAAGACCGTGACGGCCATGGACGTGGTTTACGCGCTGAAGCGGCAAGGCCGGACGCTGTACGGCTTCGGTGGTTGAGTCAGCAAGGAGAAGGAGCACCAAAAAACTAACCCAAACGGCCCTCTTTAGGGCCACAATTGACAAATGGACGAGAAAGACTTAATTGAATTACTCATTTCTTCGTGTGAATAAATCTTTTCTTTTATTTTCGATTTCTGCTGACCAAACTCAAATCGGCGGTGTGGGAGTGGGTGACCAGCCCAAGTGCATATATATATTACCCATTAAAATTTAAGTGAGTCAAAATGTGCATTAATATTTTGTCCACGTATTTGGCCTATTTCCAAATCGGCATAGCATTATAATCTTCAATCCACCAAATGTAATCGCAGAGAAGTGAAGGCATTTATTTGGCAGTTAAATAAAAAATACGGATTAACAGAAAGCCGGCATTTCACAGTGCGCGTGCATCCGTTTCGCCTTGTTTTGGATTGGCAGTCTCGTCGATTAAAGCAAATTTACTTTCCATTCTGTAGTCGGTTCAGTTCTTTAGGCTCATCATAAAATACCAAAAAATTCTTTTGCGCAATGGGACAACGAAAAACAAATATAAAGGAAAAGTTAGAGATTTCTCTGACCGACAAAAAGCGTCCAACGACGCGACTTCAGGGATGCAAAAAAAAAGTCCGAAAACCGCTTATATTATCCCTGCCGTGCGTACACAACCGACGAAATCGTCACTGCGTTACACATAATAGACGTTTTGAAGATTAATGCAAGAGCCGAAAATATCCAAATTCTTCGGTTCCGGTTTTGGTTAACCGAGCCGAGGAGAATAGCAAGCATGCGATGACTGCGTCTCAACCATACAATTCTTTTTTCAAATTTTGGGGTGGGTAATAGAATAACGTTTAGCCAAGACTTAAGATTAGGCTAATGGCTAATCTATCACTAAAATTTTAAAATAACGGTTATTTTTTTGAAGCTTTAGGATTCTGCTCTTCGCTTGATTTTTTTCAGTTACATTCTCGTCGTCCTCACCTTTCCGATCACTATTTTCTCTTTTGTTAAGGCAAGAAATCGGAGTCAAATTCGGTGATCAAATTAAAAGCGTAAGAAATGCTCAGAAAAATGTCAAATTTTGCACTGTTAATTCAGCACTTTCTGACAATTTAAAATCCTCAATATTTCGTCTGCAACGTTTTATTGGTAAACATAAAAAAATGTAGAAAATAAATACATATAAGTCGCTTGCGTTCATTTGAAACTTGTGGCCCTAAAGAGGGCCGTTTGGGATAATTTTTGGTTGCGATCACTTCTCCTCCGCCTCGCTCAAGTGCGTTCGCCACGGATGCGACGTGCCAACTGGATGTCTAAAATGGAAAGGAAAATGTAAAAAATATTGATTCAAAATTTGTTTCTCGCTCACCTTTCGGCATAATGGTCACTCGCTTCGCGTGGATGGCGCACAAGTTGGTGTCCTCAAAAAGCCCAACCAAGTACGCCTCGCTGGCCTCCTGCAGCGCAAGCACCGCACTCGACTGAAAGCGCAGATCGGTCTTGAAATCTTGCGCAATCTCGCGGACGAGTCGTTGGAAGGGCAGTTTGCGGATCAGCAGCTCGGTGGACTTCTGGTAACGACGAATTTCACGAAGCGCAACCGTTCCTTAAAACACAAAATATATGGTAAAAAATGTGTTTAGAAAAAATCTTATTTTTAATATTGTACTAAAATGCGCTTGTCAAATTTACCGGGACGGTAACGATGCGGCTTCTTGACTCCGCCGGTGGCCGGGGCCGACTTGCGGGCTGCCTTCGTCGCCAGTTGTTTTCGCGGAGCCTTTCCTCCGGTGGACTTGCGGGCCGTTTGCTTGGTGCGAGCCATTGAACAGAGAGATGTTGTTTGAGTTTGAAGAGAGAAATTGTACGCAGAAAAATAAAGAAGTGAGAACAGTCAGCGAAAATAGCTGTATTTATGGGGAAAGGGAGGGAGGGGGGGGGGGGGGAACGAAAAAGCGACGCCGTTTTTGAATTCAAATCAAAGTTTGGCGCGCTTCCCGAATGTTCCAATGAAACCACGCCCATACCAAAATAAGCTATTTATTTCTGCTTGTTCTTCTTCTCTTCACAGTATTCGTGCTGACAAAATATTCCTCATTTTCTATTTCTGCTCATCTACTTTCAACAACAGCAAAATGTCCGGACGCGGAAAGGGTGGAAAAGCGAAAACCGGCGGCAAGGCGAAGTCCCGCTCGTCGCGTGCCGGACTTCAATTCCCGGTCGGTCGTCTGCATCGTCTTCTGCGCAAAGGTAAGCAAAAGGAATGCAAATTCAGCATTATTTTTGAATTGGATTCGGGCAAAATTCTTGTTTATCATCGAAAGCATTAAATTTTCGTTTCAGTTAATGTTTTTCATTCAATTTCAGGCCACTACGCCGAACGTGTGGGGGCCGGCGCGCCTGTCTACCTGGCGGCGGTGTTGGAATATCTGGCAGCGGAAGTGCTCGAGTTGGCCGGCAACGCTTCGCGGGACAACAAGAAGTCGCGGATCAACCCCCGCCATTTGCAACTGGCGGTGCGCAACGATGAGGAGTTGAACAAGGTCGGGCGAATGATTGTTTTAATGAACAGAATTTACAAAAATTTTCCCAAATTTTAAGCTACTCTCGGGCGTGACCATTGCTCAGGGCGGGGTGTTGCCGAACATCCAGGCGGTCCTTCTGCCCAAGAAGACCCATGGCGAGAGTCAATGAGCGGGAAAGGACGGAATACCAACAACTAACCCAAACGGCCCTCTTTAGGGCCACAATTGCCAAATGGACGAAAGTGGCTTTTTCAACTCATTTTAGCATACCATTTAAATGTTTCCCTATATGTATGCCCATTGAATGTTTTTTGAGTTGTGTATATTTTTCAAAGGTTATTAAATTGCGTGTACATTTGGTTTCAGTAAGCCAATTATGGGAGCGCCATCTTCAGTATTACCGGTATGAGTAAAAAATTCTGGTAGTACACGCGCAGATTCCAATAGTTCCTCTCGGTCTCTAGTTTTGCGCTGATTATGCGAATTTCTGTTAGCTTGTGTAACAAAAATTGCCGAAGATAATCGTGAGTCGGTGCCCAATTTTTTTGGTTTTGAAAGTCTCCGAGGGGACGAAGGCAGTGATGAAGTAGTCCAAATGAGACGCTGGCGGCGAAGCAAATCTTCCACAAAATTAACCCAAACGGCCCTCTTTAGGGCCACAAATGTGCAAATGGACGAAAGCGACTTGAAATTGATTTGTTTTGTTTGTACTGTACGTATAAATTTGATGCGCTCATTTGTCAGTGCTATTGAGATTGCAAATTTTGCCAATAAAATTAGCGAGTGCAAAGTATCGAGTTGGGTGTGGTGATCCAGTTGTTCGATGATACTGTCGTCGGTGGTGTTCCCAAAAATTCCCAAAGGATGGATATTGAAATTGGCAAACATTTTTAGGAAATTGGCAAAAAAATTTTAGTTGATTCTTCGTCCTGAAAGGTCGATTTTTAAGGGCACTGATAGTGAACAAACTTTTTTTTAGGTTCAAAACAAGAAACACCATATTGAATTAAGGTGAAGCCAACAATTTTTTGTCAAATGGTTTCGAGTGATTTGAAAATTCACATTTCCATGCCAAATTTTTTGTATTTAAACTCCCAATTTTCAATTTGCTCACAGTCTCTGGCTGACAAACGCATACAAATTTTCGTCCTATTTGTGCTCTTTTCTGATTCAACAGCAAAATGTCTGGACGCGCTAAGCAAGTCAAAGCGAAGAAAGGCGGACACTCGCGTTCGTCGCGTGCCGAAGTTCTATTCCCCGTCGGGCGTCTTCATCGTTTGCTGCGTAAAGGTAAGGCAAAAGCGCACAATGTTAAAATTGCAAAATCTTCAGTTTTTGGGCGTCGAAAAAAAGCAATTTTGGAAAAATCAAATCGTTTGATACATATTCTTTAGTTTTCCCCAAATTTCAGGCAAATTCGCCGATCGTGTGGGAGCCATTGCGCCCGTCTATCTGGCTGCGGTGCTGGAGTACCTCGTGGCCGAAGTGCTCGAGTTGGCCGGCAAGACCGCACAGGACAACAACAAGAAGCGAGTCAACCCCCGCCATTTGCAGTTGTCAATCCGCAACGATGAGGAGTTGAGCACGGTCGGTGGACTTTGAGACAATGGACTTTTAGAAATTGTTTTTGTTCATTTTCAGCTTTTCTCTGGTGTGATCATTTCTCAGGGTGGTGTGTTGCCGCACATCGAGCAAGTAGTTCTGCCCAAGCGGGCGCTTAGCGGAAGACGTTGAGCAGCAGCAACAGCAGGCGGCGGATCTGTCAATATAGAAATCTCATGCTGTATACAATGTATTCTGTTCTCTGTTCATTCAATTGTTATTTCTCTGTTAATTGTTGTAATAAAGGAAGTCCAAATTATGGATTTTGAGAAAGGGGATCGGAGACCAAAGGGCACATAATCTTTTGTGTCCGGCTAAATTCAATCTTATCGCATGCTGAACTGGACAAACTGCATCCCCCGTTTTCATCCAACTACAGCCAACACCGTCCCCTCCTCCTTATTTTTGATTTAGAAGAATCCCTAATTTCCTTAGTTACTTAATCTTCTATTTTGCTTTGTCGTCGTCCTCGTCCCTTACTTACTGTACTTTGTCAACAAATTTGGGTACGGAGTTAATCGGGTCGAAATGGAGTCGGAATTTTATTTGTTGTTAGAATTCGGAATTTTAAAAATGAATGGTCCCAGCGGAAATGACACTCGATCCGTTCTCACTGCTATCAATCCGCTGAAACGTCGGGTCAGCTTCCGTGACATGCCGAACACCCAGTGAGGAAAAACAACGATTGGACGTCGCCGCCCTTTTCATTGATGAATTCTTACAAAAAGTTAAAAAGATTGTGACACAGCGCATGTTTTTTGGATCGGTTGAAATTTTAAATAATGTAATATTCATCAAGCACTTTCGATTGACACAGACTTTGCCTCGATAGTTTTGCAGAATTCGGTACTCTCCAGAAAATGGGGTCGAGTCAAAGAAGGTTGTCTTTGCACTTTGAAACGCTAATGGAGCAGAAAATCAAATCCAAGATGTGGAGTTCAAAAGTGTAGATTAAATTCTTTTATTTATTAAAAATGTGTACATACAAGCTATGCTTAATTTATGAAAATTTTCTATGTAGCCGAATTAGCACCACGCAGTTGAAACTTGCTGCCCTTCAAAATGAGACTGGGACGAAATTAGTGTAGACAAGTGCCATAATGTTTGGTTGAAAAGTAATCCGGACGGAACCTGGCTATGGGTGCATTTTTCGGCTTTTATTGTATTTCTTAAAAAAATCAATGGTCGACAAAAAAACAAAAATTTTTGATATTCTTGACTTTTTCCATCGATTGGTATATCGACGGAAAACATTTTGCTCTCGTAAACGACAATTTTTCCGTTAGGTGTCTATCGCGGAAATTTCCCAGTTTTCCCGCGGAGTACTTTTGACGCCACAATTGTTTTTTAAACTATTTCCAGAGACATTTTCTGCTTTTGTTATGCCTCCTCCAAATCAGTCGATTGATGAACAAGCTGAAGAGGACGCGACCGAATTGAAATTCCCAAAAGTTTGGTGTTTTTGAACTAGGATAATGATGAAAGGCTAGGACAAAAACTGGCGGATAATTTACAATTCTCCGGGATATCAGATAGCTCCACAACACCAGGATTAATGAACGGGGAATTTCTTCAGCGAAACGATTTTTTTCAAATTTATATGGGAAAAGGATAACATTCTTGGAAAAATAGCCTTACAATTAGACAGAAAAATAATATTTTTGTTTTTCAGAGTTTGAAGTGTCCGGCTGCGATGCTCTGATGATTTCGGAGGTGTTTTTGTTGCTCGACCATCGCCGCAAACAGTCGGAGGAGAAGGAGGAAATTGAGGACATCAGCGAAGTGTTTTTGAAGACGCTGAATTACACCCGAAGACTGTCCAAATTCAAAAGTCGCGAGACCATTCGCTCAGTTCGCGGGTTTCCTTTTAAGAATTTTGGAAAATGTTGCTCTTTTTTCTCCTGTTTTGGTCTAATAAGTTCTGCCCAGGAAAATTTTTCTCTGGATTACTTGGGACTGAATCTTGTCCAGGCCACCACAAATCCAGGTCTAGAAGAATTTGGGTTTTTCGAAATAAACCACCATTTTTATAAATGGCACAATCGGAATCTTTTGCTCGTCTACAAATTTCGAAGACCTGAAACCGCGTTTTTGATTGTTTTTTTATAGGATCTTCTCGGGCAAACACAATCTACACAAGTTCGAGGTGGCTCAGGTCGCCAATTTGTGTCCGGAGACGGCGGAGGAGGCTAAAGCATTGATTCCCAGGTCAGCTTCTACATTACTTTTTTAAATTTAGTGTCAAAAACTTAAGCCTCGAAAACAAAATGGAGGACGAAGAATTGGACGAACTTCTGAAGGAGCTGCACGCGAAGAAGACATTCCAATGAAATTTTGTTTATTTTTGGTCATTTTAGCAAAATAAACCTGAAAAAATTTTATATATTTTTTTGTTTTTTGTGGTAATTTGTTCCAGAACTTATCTTTTCTATTTTCTTTTGCAAAAGATTTTTTTTGCGCAAACGATGGCCAATCTGTCGTCGTCATCGGAGGCCGCTGATGTTTTGTTCACATTGCGCGCCGATCAGAACCTTTTGGACCCAACCTTTGATCGGTACATTTTGCGCACTGAACGACTCGCAATGTCCAAGAAGAAAATTGAGGGCAAAAAAGGTTGGAAGAATGGCAATCATCAATCGGTAATTTCTGCTTCTTCCGAGGCTGATCTACTGTTAAATTTAAGAAAATTAACAAGTAACGATTGTAGAAAACTGACTGGTTTGACTAAATAGAATGAAAAATGTTGATTTTTGCGGTTTTTTGATACGTTTTTTGAAAATACTGAATTGTCTCCTCCCCCACTGCTCGCGTTAAACTTTTCTTAACTCGGCCACCAACGGTTTGAACACGAAATAAATAAAAATGGTGGATTTTTCACTTTTTTCAAAAATCTCTATGATTTTGATTAATTTTTCAGTTCGATGCAAATTGCCCTCCGCCAGCCAATGGGGCTACCAACAGATCCGTGCACATACGTTGGCCGCCCATCTTTTCTTTGACCGTTTTGGCGCCTGCTGCCGCCCGTCATTTTTTGCGCTTCTCGACGATCTCCGATTGGTTTCGCTGACTTTTGATCAGACGGTCGGTTGACCAATTGAATTTTGTTTTTTTCTTGCCAAACTTGATACTATTGGGGTGTTTTTTGTTTTGTTTTTTGAAACAAAAAAGTCGACTCTAAAAATATACACAAGAAAATGTTTGAAGAGCAAATGTTGGTCTGACCCCGTGGAAGTTGCGCACATTGGCACAACACCACCATCGCTTTCGTCCCTGTCGTGTGTGGGGGAGGACGTCGACGACGCGTCGTTCCCGGAAAGCTTGCACTTTCTCGACTCGTACACAGCGCTCACATCGCGCGGACAGAACGCGTTCAGCGTGTGGTACACCGGCGATCGTCAGAAGGACCCAACGACGAAATGGCGGGTACGTGCGTTTGTTTGTCAATAGGGTTTTTAAAAATTTACTAGATAATTGAGAGCTATTTATACATCCCACTCTCTGACCAAAAAAAACTCCTTTCTACTGATACGGCAATGAGCGCACTGAAGCCCGGTCATTTCTTAAAAAATAAAAAATTAGTAAATAAAACCTAAAAACGTTTTATAAAATATACATTCCCTTCCCGTCAAATGAAAATTCTTTTGGACACATATTTACCTCGACGCACCTATTGGCACTGTCGAGCGCCGTGTCAGCAACATCCAAATCTTAGAATGGGTCTCAAAAGTTTTTCGTTTTTTAGGAAATGTTCAAATACGAAATTCCGCCGCTGCACAAATTGCATGACGACACCAAAGATTCTGCAGACGAAGCTTATCCGGCTCTGATTTTGGACGCACGTCGCCGTCAGGAGGACACGAGCGGTATTGTCTTTGATGTGCTGCTTCTCAATGTTGCGCCGGTGGAGAAAGCAAAAAACAACGGGGCAGAGAGTGCAGAGGACGACAGCGCCGGAGGGAATAAAATGGAAATGGCCAGCGGCAAATCATCAGGCGGAAGTGTTTTTAGAACCAATCTCATTTGGGTTACCCTGCAGTCGGAGCAACAACAACTGATCAACAACGAGGACGGTCAGTGGATAATTTATTTCCTCAACTGGGAGTGGTTGGGGGAGGTCCGGCTTTGGCCGTTTGGACACATCTCTCCATGCTTTAAATCCGATAGAGATCAATTAGAACTCTCTTTTGCAACGTTGTTTATGTTTAGCGCCAAGAAGCGGCAGAGATTTGTGCATACAAAATTACGGGGGTCTCGAATTTTCGGATTGGGACAGCCGAAAAACTCCGTTTCTGCTTTCGGCTAACAGGAACACCGGGTTTTGGTAATTTCTGCACTTTCTGCTTTGTGGATGTCCATAATGGGGGTTTATCGACGCTTAGTAATCACTGTCTTCTTTCACCGAGCTTATTATTATTTTCTTTGTTTATTCAGCAGATGCTCCAAAATTTGTCGTCCAACGCGTTCGACAAATTCTCTGCGACGGAAAGGTGGAATTTGCGTGTTTTGACGCCTCCGTTCCCCGCCGTTTGGTCGTTTTTGGCGTTGGGCGGTCGCCGCGCTTTGTTTGGGACAGTGCGAAGCCAATCATTTCGGAGGCCCAACAACAACAACAACAAATGCAGTCGCCGCTGGTTGGCGGGGATGGGAACGAAACGATGGATATCTCAGCAGGTCAAGACCAATCGGAATACAATGTTCGAATGTATGTATAACTTGGACTTGAGGGCGATCGAGAGCTAGGTAAAATTCGTCTGAAACAGCAAAAAAAAATCTTGAAAATCTCTGTAATTACGTCAATTGAAAATTGAAAAATCTCATTGTCCGCGCTCTATTTGAATGTAAATCATGAATGGGCGGGGGGGGGGGGGGGGGTCCTAAATTTTTGTGGCGGGATAGTCGAAACGTTTTTAACTTTGTATTTTATGGAACCCAAGAGTTTTTTTTTATAACTGTCTCTTCTACTTGTATTTTATACTTGAATTTCTTTATTTATTTTATATTAAAATTTTCAGCTTCCGATGCTGAAGAACCAACCAAAAACCGCGTATGTGTACATACAATCATATAAATTCTTTGTCAAAATTTATTTTATTTTATTAGTCTTTAGGTTCAGCCCGCTGCCACCGAGGATGCGCGACAGCAGTTCAACGCCGACCAATTGGAGGAGTGCGATCGGCTGCCCGAGGTTGAGGACGACGTCAGCGCCTTTTGGCTTGACGGCGATTCGCATGAGCTTGTCGCAATGGTGCGTGGGTTTTTAAAATTACGCGAGATTTCTTCCGCATTTTGATTTTTTAATCTAACATCCAAATAAAAATTGAATCGAAACCGAGAATCTCGGTTTGATCCAGATCTTGAAAATCTCGGCGAGAAACACGATCGGACCGATCTTTAATAGCAGGTTTTGACTTTTCAATCGTTTTTTGCAACTGGTTGCCTTACATATTTTTGTGTTTTGAACGGGAATGGAACTCAAAAAAAACCTGAGGTCTTCCTTCATTCAATATATAGTACATGATTTAAATGACGCAATCCATATTTAGAAAAAAAAGTCTTTTTTTCTGAGTTCAGACAATCATCAATGAGCTGCTTTTTACTGCCAAAATTACGGCTGGAGGAGTGCCTGTTTTTGCTACAAGGTTCCTTTTTTTGTTATTGTCTTAATTACTTAGAGACCAGCAGGGATTTGTAGAGAATTAATTTATCGGATTTCAGTTTGTTCGGATAGTCCCCAATCGGCGGCCCGTCCAGTCAGTTATTGTCGTTGTTCTAATTAAGGTACGATGTTGACACAATTGTTTGGCGACACAACGAAATTGCCTCGGACAAAAAGGAACGTGCCGTCAGCCATCTCTTCACGTTGAACGCTTTTGGCTACATTCAGGTGGACGGACGGGGAGGGTTTTCGATTTAAAATGTTTAATATTTACATTTTTTTATCCCACATTTACAGGCAGGGCACCAGGACAAACGCTTTTTGGGCTGTTCTCCCGACGGCCGATACGCGACTCTGATCAACCGCACCAATCATTGCTTCCTGTACTTTCAGAGTGCTGCTGTACCAAACGGTGCTTTTTTTAATGGAATATATAATTAAGAATTTTCCAAAAATATTAATTTTTTTTCTATTTCTTAAAGAGCACGAGCTGAAGAATCGTCGGACGGGCAAACGGGCGGAACACATTGCCAAGCAGTTGGTGCTTTCGATGTCGGATTTGGACACGGACTTTGACCCAAACGACGCATCGAACGAATTCATCGGATTTCATGCGGCATCGGACACACTTTTTCTGCTCACTCGCAGCGCAATTTATGCAGTGGAAATGCCAAAATGAACGAACGCAATCGATATATTTGACACAATCATGGGAATGAATTTTTTTACGCTTTTTTCTTGTTTGGTTGTGTCCCTGTTGTCGTCTTGTTCAGTTTTTGGACCTCGTTCATTATTCATTTTCTATTTTCATCGCAATTTTATACGAATTCGATGGAAAGGACTCAAATTGAAACTATTTTATTTATTTATGCCATCCATAATAATTACTTTCCAACTTTTTATCTACATCTTTTGTGGTTTAATTTGACATGTTTTGGGTGGCAAAATCTGATAAAATAAATGTCGAAAATTTTGAGGAATAATTAAATTTACCGAATTTAATTCGATGACAAACTGGAGCATGACGTTGAAGTCGTTCCCAATTTTTTAATTTTTGGTGGACTTTAATCCCGTAACAAAAATTCAGTTTTTGAGGCGCGCATGTCTCGGCAACTTCCTCCCGGCGTCGCGGCGGTGCTTTCGCCTCCGACCGCCGCCGTCGATGACGACGAGGAGGACCGGATTTCCACCAGAAGAGTTGGCAAACTGCCCGCCTCGGAGCGCGTTGCACTCGGCTTGGCGCTGGTCGAGGGACGGGGGTGCATTTTAATATTATGCCGAAATATTTGTGTCTCCTTTAATCGCTTCACGAGACCCAGAAAAATCCAAACAATTTTTGTTCGCCGGAGAATTTTTAAAACAATTTCAAATCACTGAATTCCGCCGGAGACTGTGCGATTCGGTGTGCCGGGGACACAATTTGTCTCTAGCGGTTATCTCGCCTTTTTCAATGTAAAAAAAACCCCCGGGGAGATTTCGGACGTTTCGATATTCCTATTGTTTTACGGTTTTTTTGCCGGGATTCGGGACCGGATCTTCCGGAGGGTATTGCCGGTCTCCCGTCGGGCTCAGGGCATTGAATTAAACACGCAATTCTCCCGTAGCTTTCGCGATGCCTATTACGTGAACGTCCGAAATGCGGACGCCTTTCTGGTGACCATCATTTACTCGCGCGCCTCCATCATTTTCATATCGCTGATCGGCGCTGTCTCCTGCTTTAACACTTTGCTGTTCAGCGACAAGGTGTTCATTCTGTGCATGATTTGCTCAAAGAGAGTGCAGTGCATGCAAAATCCAATAAATTTTTTGATTTGCTATTACCGGACCGAATTTGAAACTTTTTTTTTGCATTTTCAGCTCTCCGATGCTTCCAACCTGTGTCAGCTGCACAAACTTTTGCCAATGGACGATCGGCGTAACGTGATGCCCGTTGTATATGTACGGCACACACTCACTTTCCAATGATTTTTTATTAAAAATTTGCCTTTCCAAATGGTCAAATTTGAACCATTAGTTAGTTTATTTGTGTCATGCCCTGAGGATACATTTTTTTTGGAAAACTCCAAATTTTGATGCAGTACTGCCGTTTCCTTCGCATGAGCGTCTTCACCAATGCTGTCCAACTGTTCCTGTGTCTGTTCGCGCTTGTGTGGGCACTGAACCGGCGGAGCAATCTTTTTCTTTTGGTGAAATGATTTTACCATTTTTTTGTTTGAACTTTTCCTCACAGTGCTATGCGTTGTTGTGTGTTGTTCTGTTGCTGGCCGCTCTGTTCTTGGGTGCTTTGTTCGCCATCGACTTCGACTTGGCCCTCCACCAGTCCGTCCAGCTTTCGCTGCACGATGCCTTCGGCGGCACAGAGCCTTGGGCGATATGCCGACAAATGCCAGCGTTGCACTGTCTTCAGCAAACGCACAAAGACGTCGTTGTCTCCACTGATGGCAGCACATCGACTAAGACGCCAGGGATGGAACTCAACTCTTTTTGTGAGGCGGTCTCGGAATGGAACAAAGTGCGTGTTCAGATCGCTGACAATTTTTTTTGTTGATCGGAACAACCCCGATTTTTGAAAAGCTGAGTCTGTCTACGAAAGCTCAAATCACGAAAGCTCAAATCAAATCCCCCCTTTTTTTGAAACGATCTACGAAAGCTCAAATCAAACCCCTCCCCCCCCCCCCTAAAGAGATTCATTTAGCTTACTGTTTTTGGATAATTTGGTTCCTCCATAATTGACAGTTTAATGCCTTTTAGTTCCGCCCTTTTAGTTTCCACTTTCGGCCTGTTCCGATGAGTTGGCTTCAACATTGATGGAGCGAATGTTTCTGTTCGCGCTTGTCGCGGAGTATTTGCTGCTGTTGTCCATTGGCTTTGCACTGTCTGCCAAACTCGTGGCCAGTCGTCGCAGACGCATCCGCGAACTGAAGGAAGGGAAGTTAGGCCAATTGGAGGAGGAGGACGTGCAGACTACGCCCAGCGTTGTCGAGAGCAACGGCATCGGCGCTGACTTGGACTTGGAGAAGTACGGACAGCAACAGAACGTCGATCAGACACAAATTTGATTAAACTTTTTATTTTTGGCCAAATCTATCAAATTGGACCTTGAATTTGAATATACATCTCTACTCTTTTCGGGTTGTCGGATTGAATTTAAAAAGTAACAATTCTTTAGCTCACATCATCACCAATGTTTTCTATGTTTTTATCCTGTTTTATATTCACATGTTTCATTTTAAATGTATTTTTCTATACATATATTGATGAGATACAATGCCAAATATTATTATTATTTGCGGAATTTACGAGATGATCAAAAGATGTGCCTATTATTAATTTTACAAAATAACTAAGCCAATATGTTATTTTAATCCGAATTTGATGCGATCGTGTGGGAGCTCAGACGGCAAACGTCAATTACGGGACTGAACCAATCCATGTTCGGTTCCAGCTTCTTGTCCATTCTGTCCATGTGTGTTGTAGGCGTCTTCGATGATAGCGGTCCTCAAAGTTGTTGACGATGATTGTGTTGCTGATAGTTGGTGAGGCTCGGAATGCAGATGGTTGGCAAAGCCCCGATGGCGGCTGAGTCTCTGTTGCTGTCCTCCAGCAGTTCGGCAATAGAGTATTTTGATTTTAAGACATGCCATTTTGTATATGCGTTGTTCATGTACTTGTTCAACTCAGAGTAGCATCGAAATCTCGGAATCGGTCCTTTCCGGGACAATATTCAGCGTTTTGGCGGGAAAAGTTTTCGGCTTTTCACCCAATACAAATCCCGGTATACATAGAATTTTTCCTGTCCCGCTTTGGACTGGCAATTCCCGGCATGGTTATTATTACATACCAAAAATTAAAGAAGATGGAAAAAAGATATTTAAAAATTATTTGTTCGCTAAATCCAGACGATTTGTGGAAGGTATTTAATCACAAAAAATCGGGCATAAGTAATGAAGCCAACCAACCACCCGGCAAACATTTCGCCAGGTTACGATCAAAATTGGACATGGCAATCCCTCGGCGCCAACACAGCAAAAGCAAAGCAAATTGTCCACTTTTTTCTATTCGTTTCGTACTTTTCCTTTCCCGTTTCTGTACATTTCATCGCCTTTCAAAGGACTAATTTTTTAATTTATAACGACTTAAATACAGTAGGTAATAAAACGAAACTTTCCATTTTTTATACAATTTTTATTGATATTTTGCTATTTTTACACGGGAGGGATTTTGTGTAAAATTCATCGGCGAAGGCTTTCTTTTTGTTGCCATTTTTTCTCTTCATCAGCGGCGGTCTCTTCGATTTGCTCGACCGCCTCCCGCAGCAAATCGGCCGATGTGCACTCGTTGATGGGCAAAAAGTGCTTTTGTTTACGCGAAAAAATATAACTAAATAAAGAAAAAATGCGTTCATTTTAATATTTAATTAATTTGGAAAATCGCACATTTCACCATTGAAGATGTCGAACCACATGGCATCCAAGCCAACCCTTTTTGACACAATGTACTCCCTCAAAAACTCGTGAGAGGCAATGTTGGTCAACTGCTGAAAAAAAGAATGTTCCAACGATTGTTTCATAACGATTATTAGAAAAGTTAATGCGTCGATCACACATTACCTGAAGTGTGTTGATCTGAGAGAGTTTGTCCACCGCGCTGAGCCGTCCGTCCCGGTCTATGCGGGCCCTGAACGTCATCAGTCCGTTCTCTGAGGCGAATTCCAATTCCGCGTCTCCGTCCGCCCCATCCGACAGAAGTTGGGCCAATTTCTGCACACTTTGGTGCCCGTTCCGACGCAGCCAATGGTCCATCGGCGATTCCGCGTCAAACGGACGTCCGTGGTACAAATCGTAGAGGGTGTTGATCGCCTTGCTGAACAGCGAAGGACCGAATCACAAGCATTGATCAGAATCAAAACGGCTTTTGAGAAAGAAGAAGAAAAAGCAGTTCAAATTTATGTCAAAACCGGATAAGTTTATTAAAAGGAAATCGAAAAGGCCCAGCCATGAAAGAACCATTTGAAATCCTCGGGTGATGGTTAGGAAAAGGATTTCGAGTCCGTTTGTTTGGGGTCGAATTGAGCCAACCAAACCAACCAATCGGAGTGCCCACAGACGACCACTCGTCGGACATTTCCTCGTCTGCAATTTTTAATTTTGGCCAATTTGTCCTCTGATAAAACCTAATTGCCAATTCGAGCGCAGCTGGCTCGGTGGTAACGGACACTTCGCCGCCAGAATCGCCTGTTAAACAAAAAGACGCCATCAGACTTATCGGGATCCCGACCAAGTTAACATATTTTCACTGCATAAAACCGGAGATTATAAATATTCTTTTTGTACGCCTCGGGATTCTGCTCAACACGAACGACTTCAACAATTGTATTGTGACGCACCAAAACTCTTTGCAACTGGCACCATATTAGCGGAGTTGCGCACAACAAACAGTTCGCCTATCTGAGCACCCATAAACTTGGACGGCTGTAATCTGCGAAAGAAATACATAAATTTAATTTTAAAAAAAGTGCCATTTCCCAGTTTAGCTACTCGGATCACAAATGTCGGCCAACCGTACATTTGTGTTGAGAAAATTTAAACTGAAACAATGTCCGTCTACAGCGTCCACCTTGAATCCATGCAGGTGAACAACACCGCACTTGGGTCCGGGTGGTCGTGTACCTTCTCGAACTCCTTGACCATGCTGAACTCGTAGAATTTAATTAGAGCAAAGTGAACGGCGACAGCCAACCTGGGCCGAAGTGTTTTCCGGAAATTGAGGATGCCCTCGAAGAGCTTTCTGATGCCCGGCATTTGACACAAATTGCCGTTGAATTTGAAGATGACAAAACGATGACTAATTAATTGTCCAGAGATCGGAGGCACCCGCTTAATTAATTAAGCGACAGCGGGCCAAAAAAATGCAAATTGTTCCAAAAAGGACAACAACAAAAAAGGCTGAGGTCTTCACAGTTTCTGATCATTTTGGAATAATTTAAAAAGTGGTTATTATAATTTATGAGAAGAGCAAAATAATATTACAAATTATGGGGGCGCCGATTGTTTTTTTTGTTTCATTTTGTTTTTAGAATGCTCAAAAATTGAGTGCAAAATTTGAAAGTTCCCAGCGCTTTACTGATCGATGATACCCAAAAATGCTCTCCTTATTTATGTGCGTCGATCGGTGCCGATAGCGTGACAGGGAATGAATTTGTGGGGGGGTGGAAAATATTGACAAAACGTAAAATAAGTGAGGCGACGGCGGGTGGGGTCAGCAACAAGTACATACAAAGCACGTGAACATTTAAAAAAAAATGTTTTGTATTGAATAATTCATTCACTTTTTTTTTACTACTAAATAAATTCACTTTTTTTTACTACTAAATTACTTTTTTTTTACTACTAAATTAATTCACTTTTTTTACTAGTAAATTAATTCACTTTTTTTTACTAGTAAATTAATTCATTTTTGTTAAAATAAATTTAAAAAAATTACAACCTTTTCTTTTTTAAATGCGTCAGGAAGCGAAAATAATAATGTACAATTAATTTTTTATTGGAATAAAAGTAAAAATAATGTTTAAAACTTGCATTTAATAATAATTACAGTAACAAGATTTCTCGCTGAGGATATTTACAATTAATTAAATTAAATATACATAAAATAAAATTCAAGGGATGAAATTTAAGGCTCTTCAGATTTGGAAACAATAGACAAAAAACAGTCGTATATGTACAGTAGTACTTAATGGCAAGTACAGTTGCTTAAAAATAAAACTCATACTTAAAAATTAAAAATGTTTTATTTTAAGAATGACTTAAAAATAGCCATTCAGTCGGAGAGTAGTAATAATTAATAGTTATGAATCATGATCACGGATCTGACAATATTTTTTTGATCGGAAGCGGATATTTTTGGTCTTTTCATTTTGACTCACATGTGGCGAAAAGCACAAATTGTTGAACGGAAACAAGAAATTTTTGAAAGAATCCATTCGGACGAAAAGTCAAGCCATTTTATACAAGAAAAAGTGTTGTTTTTTGTTTTGACATAAGAATGTTGAGTGTACTTAAATTTCTTTAAATTTCACTGTCAGTACTTGAAAATCAACATGGCTGTACTTAAATCCAATTCCTTTCCGATACGCCCCCTGGCAGAGAATAATTCGTTTCATTTCATTCACCGGTAAAATTGCATTCTTTGGTCCCCCCCCCCCCCCCGTCCATTCGTCCGTGTCCCGCCTGTTTTTATTGGCAAAAGTGTTATGCTTTTTGAGGACTTTCGCGCTTCCCTAGCCGGCGGGACCGTCAATTGCACACGCTGTGCTTAGAATTTATTTCAAACACCCCAAACTCATTTTCATCGTTTTTATACAATCGATCGATCGATTACATTTTGTCGCTTTTATTTTAAAACAAGCATTTTAAAATTAAATTGAATTTAACGAGAAGCCATTTGATATCGATTAAAACAAATGCGCCTATTCTAATTAAGATACGGACGTTCCTACATACGTGCCTACCTATTTTAGTGCCTAAGTATTTTCTAAAAATGTTTCTCCCATTTTGTCGCTTATATTGTTACGTCTAAATAATCACTGTAGTGTTATGTTTGAATTGAATTTTAAGGAGATTTGGTAGGGATTTTGCCATCCTTTTTTCCATCACGGAATACGGGATTATTTCTTACTTAAAATCGTACAATTAAATTAGTCTAAAAAGGTGCAAGTGGGAGATTTTTAGCAGCTAGAATCCCGCGATCTAAAAAACCGAGAATTTTTTCGAGTCGAGACCAAGACTCTCGAACATCACAGGGTACTTATCCTTTCTGTGCAAACACATTCAAATTTTAAAAAGGAAAACAAAAAGCTAAATCTGAGAGGTACAAGGGGGTGTATCAAGGTCACTGATTACGAACATGCCATCTATTTCATCATATATTTCATTTACCTAATCTATGATTTCAACATCTATGCCCGGACCAGTTACAATAACAAATCGATTAAAATTTTTTGAAAATTGTTCGAATCCGGGTTCGGAATTGGTCAAAATGATGTCAGATCGGATTCTACGCCCCCGGAATACCCCTACAAACACCTTTTTAGCGTTTTTGTTGCCCTTTTTTAAAATTTGAAAGTGTTTGTGCACAGAAAAGGTACCCATCACAGTTCAATTCCTTGTACTAATAGAATTAAATTGCGTCAAAAAGTTTCGGAATAAAAAAAAGAATCAATTTTAGCACTTTAATGTAATCGATTTATAAAACCATCTAACGACGACCCAAAGCAGCACAGTTTCTGTTATGCCCGGGAAATAAAAGGACATAATGCGTCTGGACTTTAGATCGATTGATAATCCAAACTGATAACAAAACGTCGTCCCCACTCCAATAAACCTCAAATACCTACACATTTATGTATGATGGATAATGAACAAATTGAGATTTGTTAAAAAAAATTTTTGTGTTATCCTAAAAAAGCACCCTTCTCCGTTATTTTTGGTATTGGAACTTGAGACCGGCCAATACAAACTTTGTACAAATGTTTTACAATCCCCTTACAAATTAGAGGAGATGGTAAAGAGAATTGTCAAAAAAATTATATTTAAAAAAAAATCAAAAATCGGCAAAATTTGCGCAGGAAACTGTTAAAGATTGACAATTAAAGGTTTTCAAGCATATGTAAATCGACTGTGGTTTTGATCAGATATGTAGCACATTTTTTAAATCAATATTTTGGCACTTTTTTGGGGGTTTTTGGTCAATAAACGTTTGTTTGATCATTTTCTATGTGTTTCTGAATTGGGGACAAGTCAAACATGACGAGAATACAACAAATAAAGTTTTGGTTAAATTCGTATATTGCACGCACAAAATTATTATTTATGAAATGATTTAAAAACATTGTAAAATGTGAAAATGAGAAAAGACCCTGGGGCCCAAATGGCGGAGCCCAAACGTCCCGCTCCCGTTTCTGGGTTTTAGAACGATTAGTGTCAGTTAAATTGTTAAACGTTCATTGGCATTGTTGCGTTCAGAGTTTTGTTTCTTATAAAAATTGGCATTAATATTCTCCCAATCGTTTATTATTGGCGTTGATTAGTTGTTGTTGTTGTTGCCAACAGTCGTCAACTCTCCGATCGGCGATTTTGGTAATTTTGAATAGATAAATGCCTACGGATAAACATTTTTTGTTTTAATAAATAAATATAATCATTTTCCTCTTTCATCTGTTCTCCTCTTATGGACTGGCTTCGTGCCCATTTGCCCTCATACTCGGCCATTCGCAATAGCGCCTTCGCCTCGCTGACCTCCTCAATGTCCTCCCAGCAGTCGTCCGTTGGCGGCGGCGGTGGCGGCGGCCACGCGCAACAGAAACGGGGGTCGGCTAACGGCGCGGTCGCGCCGCGAACAATTGTCGTAAACGGCGCTCAACAGCCGCAAAAGTATTGCAACAACCAAATCAGGTCTTTTTTTTGTTTTTTTTTGTTCAGAAAAAATTGGATTTGTTGGTAAGAATTGAAAGAATGAACTAGGGGTACAGCCGCCGCCGCATTTGACAGAGAAAATTAATGTTAAAATCGGAGGATTTAATTGTTTTGTGCCATTAGCGACTTTATTGAGATCGAATCGGGCCCGGGAAGCTTTCCGGTACCCGCTGATTTTAGAAGGTTCCGAGGCGGCGTTTTTTGAATGGAATTCGTTTTGTTGCCGGGTTTCCCAAACAGTTTTTGCAAATAATACGACTGGAGTTGGCGGTAAAGTCATTGAAGCTGTTCAGGACCGTAGCGGAGTTTGGGGTTGGGCGGACGAATGTAAAAAAGAGGCTTTCAAGTCTCCCCCCCTTATGCTTCATCTTTTTTTTTCAGCACTTGTAAATACAACGTCATGACATTCCTCCCGCGCTTTCTGATCGAACAGTTCCGACGTTACAGCAACGTGTTTTTTTTGATAATCGCCGTCTTGCAACAAATCCCCGAAGTCAGCCCGACAGGTCGTCCAAGCTTTTTGAAAGCCTATTAACAAAAAAGAAACTTTATAATATTCAAAATTTGTATCAATTTTTTTGAACAAAAATTGCTTGCTGAAATGTTCATAAAATTTATAACAATCGATTCAGGTCGTTACACCACCGCGGTGCCTTTTCTTATCATTTTGACAGTGTCAGCCTTAAAAGAGATTTTTGAGGACATTGTGAGTACTTTCTATTTTTGACACCATTTTTGATGAGTTTAGAAACGGCGACGAATGGACATTGAAGTGAACAACTACAAGGTCGAAGTGCTGGACATTGCGCCTGCCCTTGTCGCGGGTGGTGCCAAAATACGGGTGGCCAAATGGAAGCAGGTCGAATAATCCGAACTTTTTATTTGTTGATGCTTTTGCACCGTCCGAGCTTTGACCAAATTTTTTTTTGGTTGGGTGCTCCTTTCCTCCTTTTTTTTGTATTAAATATTAATTGTTCAATAAAATAGCAATTTTTTTTTGATAATGTTAAAAATTGTAAGTTTATTGCCAATTTTAGTTACGGGTCGGCGAAATCATTCGGGTCAAAGAGGGTCAATTTTTTCCTGCCGACATTGTGCTCCTTTCGTCCAGCGAACCGATGGGAATGGGTAAATTGGATTAAAAATGGAATAACATTTTTTTTCCTGAACTTTTTTTCCTGTAAATTTTTGAAATCTAAAAATTAACAAAAATTATATATTTAAAATTCAGTCTCCATCATTTATAAAACTTCCAAAAGCTGAAAATGATTTAAAAAGGCTTTAACATTTCCACATTTTTAGCCTACATCGAAACGGCACAATTGGACGGGGAGACAAATTTGAAAATCAGACAGGTTGGGGGTCGGGGAAAAATTTTATTATTACAAAACGTAAATTTAGGCTATTCCAAACACCGCCGAACTCACTGACGTGGCACAACTGCGGGCATTGAACGCGCAAATTGAATGCGAACCGCCCAACCGACGAGTGAACGAATTTGCCGGCACATTGCGCGTCGCCAACGACGAAAAGGCACCGCTTTGTGAGTGCCATTTCTGCCAGTTCCCGAACAATTTTTTTTTGGTTGATTCGGCTTTAAGATATTTTATTTTATATAAAAAGTTTTATATGTTTTGCCTTCAGCAATTGGCCAATTTTTGCTTCGGGGCGCCAAGCTGAAGAATTGCCGTTGGGTGTTCGGCGTCGTCGTGTACACGGGCCACGACTCGCGCCTGCTGATGAATTCGACCAGCGCCCCGTTGAAGACGTCGCGCATCGACGTGATGACAAACCAACGCATTGTCATCCTCTTCCTCATGCTGGTGCTGATCACCGTCGTCAGGTCGGTCGACCTACCTTTTTCCTCAAAAAAATGGATCATCTGCTTGACCGCCACAAATTTTTGGTTAAAAAAATTATTTAAAAAACTTTTACGAAAAATACAACAAATTTGTTGCTTGTTGTGCGGTCTCTCATAAGACCTTTTGTTTTGTCAAATACAAAAAAACAAATAAAATTTGCTTTTTGGCGGGTGGGGTAAGTCCCTTCAATGGTTAACGGGGCCTGTAAGAGGTTTCTGAATTGCACAAAACTTAAAATTTCTTTTTGTTTTTTGAATCTTTTCTCCTCTCAGCGTAATCGGTGCCGAAGTGTTCAACAAATGGCTGTTGGACGGCCATTGGTACACCGGTGCCATTGGCCATTGGTCCTTTTGGTGGAATATGCTCACCTTTTTCATCCTCTACAACAACTTGATCCCGATTTCGCTGCAAGTGACGCTGGAAATTGTGCGCTTTTTCCAGGCGTCCTACATCAATCAGGCAAATATTTAGAATACATTTTAAACATGAATTCATTGTAATAAGTGTTAATGATTGCCCGAGGGGGGGGGGGGTCTTCTTGTTATGAGCACCAATATATGGCTTAAGTCACCAGTGTCAACCACGGAGTGTTGTTTAGTCGGTTAGTCTTGATCATTCCCCGCCGTTATCCTTTGCGCCTCCCCGGTTCAGCTGAAATACTGCTCGAACCCGTGGCAGTTAAAACGGAATTTTGATTGAAAATCCGACTTCGCTAAACGAAATACCAAATATTTCGCGATCCAACAACAAAAAAATCGGAATTTGTATTAAAACAAAGATAATGAATTAAACCTCCAATTTATCCGTTCTTCATGTCATATTTATTAAATTAAGGGTTTTAAACATTTAGGACATTTTAATGTACGACGAGGCCAGCGACGTGTCGGCGACGGCACGTACCTCCAATCTGAACGAAGAGTTGGGCCAAGTGCAATTTTTGATGACCGGTAAAAATGTTTTGTTTGTTCGTTTTTTTTTTTGTTGTTAATTTGAGATTTTTTTTTTCTAGGGTCATTTTTTCTATGGTTGTTAACAGTTTTGCCGAACAACAAATTGAAAAACATCGAAGATATTTTTCTAAAATCGTCTAATTCATAAAAATTTTTATTTTAATTTTTTAGAAAAACGAAAGTGTTTATTTTTCAGATAAAACTGGCACATTGACGCGAAACATAATGACATTCAAACGATGCCAAATTGGCCCGATTGGCTACGGAGACGACGACAGGGTTGCTGTTGGCCTCTTTTTTCCTTAAAATTAAATCATAATTTAGGAAGATTTTGACGATCCCGAACTTCGACAAGACATGACCAGCGGGCGGCATGGCAACGGGGCACAAATTTACGAGTTTCTCACAATGCTGGCCACATGTCATTCGGGTGAGGAAATAGCGCCCGGAGGGTGTAAAAAATTTTCTTTTAATTTTGATTCTCAAAATTTGGCATACTTTTATTTCTTCTAAAGTTCTGGTTATGATCCTAAAATTTATGCGTATATTTATTTGTAAACTTGTCTTTTCTATTTTTACACTAATTAATTCTTCTTTTTTTTTTTTTGATTTTTATTTTACCAATTTACTTGCAGTTGTGCCGGAGCGTGAAGAGAACGGGCACATTCGCTTCCAGGCCTCGTCGCCTGACGAAGCGGCGCTCGTTCGGGCCGCTCAAAACCAAGGCTTCACCTTTCACACGCGCAGACCAAACGAAATTGTGGTGGAAACGGTGTTTAAAAATAATAATATTAATTTTTTTTATTTTTTAAATTTTAAAAGGGCGGCAGCGATCGAACGTTTGAGCTGTTAAATGTGCTCGTGTTCACCAGCGATCGGAAACGGATGAGCGTAATTTTGCGCGAGAAAAGCGCCGACGGCGCGGCTGAAATCAAATTGTTCTGCAAGGGGGCGGTGGGTTTGTTTTTAATACAATTATTGCCTTCAAAATTGCTTAATCAATTAAAAACGAATAAAAATAAAAATGTTTGGTGACTTTTTTGTTGTTGTTTAATTGCAATGGTTCATAAATGCCAATTTGTGCTTTTGTTTTAGGACAACGTCATTTTTGATCGTCTTTCAAAGAAACTGAACGACCGACAAATGTTGGCCCGCTGTAACGGCGCGCTGAACGATTATGCGCAAAAGGGTTTCTTTTTTCATCGATTTAAAATTTGACATAAATATTCCCAAGTTTAGTGCCCGGCAAAATTGAAAAATCGGGAGACGGGACCTTGGGATTAGCCAAATAACCTGAACGGGATTTTGGGTCGCGATTAGCATTAAGTCCCCATCCGGTGGATCCCTGCATAAAAAAGAATTCATTTCTCATATTCATTTTTATGGGTCCTTCGTGTTGTGGTGTTAGCGCAGTGGTTCTTCCTTTATTTTAAAAGGACACTTTCATAGTTCGGTTCCCTTCTGATGCACTGTCGCATTCTAGCTCCACGGACTCTCCAAAATCGTTCGATTTCAATGAGTCCGTCGGCGTTCCCTAAATGCGTAAATTACAAAATTTGGCCAAATGCTTCACGGGAAACGCTTCTTCGACATGCGAACTTTTCCCACTTTGAATGGTTGAACAAACTTTTTTTTCTCCAAATATTTGCAAGCATTCCAATCACTTACTTTTAAAGGAAATGCGCATAATCCTAAAGCATTAAATTAAAAATCATCCCTTTTAAAGGTTATCGCACTTTGTGCTTTGCCTCCGCTGTTTTGGACCCGGATGTTTACGCGCAATGGGCGCGCGACTTCAAAACGGCGTCCACCGCCATTGAGGAGCGCGAGAAACAGCTGGTGGCGGTGGCTGAACAAATTGAGTGCAATTTGCGACTGATCGCAGTGACAGCGATTGAGGACAAATTGCAGGATGTGCGTTTAATTTTCTGATTGGTTTTTTAATGAAAAACCGGAGAATTTTTGCATTTAAAAACGGCAAAGAATGTATTGGCACTTCTATTGAGGTGCCTGCTGTTTGCGGCGGAAATTTCTGGATTTTTAATTTTAGTATTTTTTTATATCGTTTTTGGGTAGGTCTAATTTTTTCAACAAAAGGCATATGTTTTTTCTTTGGAAAAATCATTCTCTCCTCTCAGAATGTGCCATTGACCATACGGACTTTGTTGGCCGCCGGCATTCGTATTTGGATGCTGACCGGCGACAAATTGGAGACGGCCGTCCAAATTGCACAATCCTCTTCCCTTTGCCACAAGGACACAGAATTGATGGTGCTGGCCGAGCGCAGCTTTGACGTGGTGCTAGCCAAACTGCACGAATACACGCTGAAGGTGAATTCTGAATGTAATTGGGCAAGGTCGGTTGTCCATTTTTGTTATTTGAACTCGAATTGCTGTCCAATGACGAGCCCCATCCAGGCCAAGGGTGTGGGGACTGACATAAACCCGAGTTTCTTCAAAGACTTAATTTCTTATCTATTTTTTTTATACAATTTAAACTTTTTTTAATCGGACTTTTGCTTTTTCTGTGAGGGGTGGGCGCGTACAACGGTGCCGCCGAAGGCGTCGTTGGATTTTTTGAAACTAATGAACTCATTCGACAGCGCTGCTCCAAGAGTCGTCAGAATTTAAATATTACAACGGAAGTAAAGGAATTTGCCCAAAATTATGACTACTAACAATTAACACATTTTTAAGAATAGGGCCAATTTCCCCTTAAAAATTCCTCCCTCTCCTCTGGCGCTGTCCGACTCCATCTTCTTTGCCCACTCAAAAAATTGTGGTTTTCTGGAATTATAAATATTTTAAATTTTTAGTCACACCAGTTTATGCTTTCCAAAACGGCGTTTGCGTTGGTTATCGACGGGGCCAGTCTGCACCACGCGGTGATCGGAGAGGCGAGACGCGTTTTTGCGGAGTTGATCGTCAACTGCCACTCCGTCATTTGCTGTAGAATGACGCCAATGCAGGTGATGCGCGAGAAGTACAAAGAAAGATACACGGGGGGGGGGAGAATATTAAACAGAATTAAGATTTGATATTTTATTGTAAATGTTTAATGTTACTAACATCGATCACTCCATTCACAGAAGGCCGAAGTCGTTGAAATTGTGAAATCGCTCGGCAACAACAAAACGGTGATGGCTGTCGGCGACGGGGCCAACGACGTGGCGATGATCCAAGCGGCCAATGTTGGGGTTGGAATTAGCGGAGTCGAAGGTCTCCAGGTGGGTGGGCGGCGTCACAACGCCAATTTTATAATTTTCTCCAAAAAATCAAAAATTTGATTGCTGTTAGGCCGCCTCGGTCAGCGACTATTCAATCGCACAGTTCCAATTTCTTCGCCGGCTTCTTTTAGTGCATGGTGAAAAAATGATTGAAAATTAAATGATTAAATTTGAAAAATAACAAAATATCTCTTTTCTCATTATATACAAATTTGTATTAACAAACCCAAATTATTTTAGGCACTTGGAATTTCGAACGAAGCGTCAAAGTCATTCTTTACAGGTGTGAAAAGTTTTCAAAAATTTTCCATTAATAAAAATTTTCTAAAATCAATTTCAATTCATTTTTTATTTTTACGCACTTTTATTGGATTGAAATGGTCTGTCTGGATTTGATAAATCGGTTTTGGTAATCTAAAATATTTTTTTAGTCTTTTTCAAAAAACCCAAATTTTTGTTACAAAATCTTGGATGAACTAGATCTAGGTTTTGAATCTTTGATCATGAAGAGCACGGTGAGAATTCTCGCAAATCCGCAACAAACGTGCCCAGAAACTTTGTATCCCTTCCGTCCTTTAACCATTGTCCCCTTCCCCCGCCCATCGACAGCTTTTACAAGAACATCTGCCTGTACATCATTGAGCTGTGGTTTGCGTTCTTTTCCGCCTTCTCCGGCGTGACCATCTTCGAGCGGTGGACTATCGCCATGTTCAACGTTACATTCACCGCGCTGCCCCCAATCATTCTCGGCCTCTTCGACCGTCCGCTCTCCCAACGCATGATTCTGCGCCATCCGCAGCTTTACCAAAGCTTTCAGCAAATGGCATTTTCCAACGATGTGAGTTTATGCCATTTTTGTTGGTGACAAAGTTTTTGAGACTCGCTGTTTCTCGATGATTTCTTTTTTTAATTTGCGAGGGTGCCTCTTTCTCGACTCATATATTTTTTTTGTCAATCTTTCAGCGCTTCTTCATGTGGGTGGGCGTTTCGTTGTGGCACTCTCTGCTCCTTTTCTTCCTCAATTTTGGCTTCTACTCCTCCGGCGCTGTGTGGGCTGGTGGCAACACGGGCGGCTGGTTGATGTTCGGCAATTCCCTGTATACGGTATGGTCTCGGTCGCGCAGACATTTGCCTGCAAAGTCAAATTTGAATTGGATTCATATTTGAAACACCTTTTTGGTGTTGTGACCATTTTTTGAAATTTTTTATTTTGTTATTGGAGCTTTACAAAAACACTTTAACCAACGCAGAAACTACAAAAACAAAGAGAATTAAACACTAAAGTTTTCAGTTTGTTGTGGCCACGGTGTGCCTAAAGGCGTTGTTGGAGTGCGATTCGTGGACATGGATCATCGTCAGCTGCTGTCTTGGTTCCATCGTGCTTTGGTTTGTCTACTTGATCATCTATTCGCGGGTAAAAAATATGCATTTTAAAATTTAAATTGTCAAAAATCGCAGATTTGGCCGTTGTTTCCGCTGGGTTCCGACATGAGCGGCATGTTTATGATTATGGTATTGATTCTAATAGCGCTATGATTATAATAAACACTTCTCGTTTTCTCAAGGTGTCCAGCCCCTCCTTTTGGATGGCACTGATTTTTATCCCTGTGACCACTTTGCTCTTCGATTTTGTTGTTAAAAGGTGCGTCCCGTCCCGTCCGTTTTGTTTGATTCTGCTGGTTAATGGAACGCTTGTTGTAGCTTTTGCACTTCTCTGAGGCCGTCGCCCCGGGAGCGCTTTTGCCTGAGGGAAAAGCGACGAACATTGGTCGGCTGCAACATCACCGACCTTGACGGAAGCGTGCGGCGAGAAGAAGTAAGGTATAGTTTATGCTGCGGCTGTTTTTAATCTTTTCTTTAATCAACATTCTATTCCGAGAATCATTTTTTTTTGAATTAAATTAAATTAAATTGATCTGTTCAATTAAAATTTCAAAAGTTCGAAATGGCATTAACTTTTTGACAAGTAGAACACTATTGCCAACAGCACTTGATCATATTTTTAAACTTCTTTAGACAGCCGTATGATGATGGGTTTGAAGAATGTTCTGGCTCAAACGGAAAACATTTTGGTAAAATTGACTAAATTTAAATTAATAATTTATATTAATTAATTAAAAAAACGTATTTCCAGATAACCATTACCATAACCAACAACAGCAGCAGACCCTGCGGCAACGATCTCACGAAAAGCAACCGAACCGGCCTCCTCCGCAAAAGTCTCAACATGCAAATTGTACGGGTGACGCAGCGCTTCTTCAATGTCCGTCCTCGTCGCTCTCTTCCAATTCGTCGTCTTCGGGGGACGACGTCCAACAGCAGCAGCAGAAAGGGGGCGGCAACAACAACCTTTTCTCCCATCCACATTCCACAGAGCAGCAGCCGCATTTTCAGCTTACCAGCAACAACAACGACGGGTCAGCAACGACCAGCATCCATTTGCGACAGTTTCAGTCAACGCAACAGAACGTTCCATTGCCACCACCTCCACCCCCTCCGCTAACTGAACATACAGTAATCATAAGAACTCCGGTGCCAAAAACGTCAAAACAACACTACGGTACCTTGTTGATGAACGAAGAGAATTGCTGGGGTAGGCAAGATTTGTAAATATATATACATTCTACATAAGTAAGAATGACCGGGTCAACTAAATCATAAAATAAGGCATCGAACGCAAAATTTGAAGAAAATTCCAAATTATTTCTTTTTTATCTCCAATTTGTGTATCTTTTTTAATCAAAAAGTTATACCACACAACACAGCCATTTAGCAATATTTTATAAAGGAACTTCGCCCGCCGGCATCGTTGGGTCGCCACTTTTATTGGAACAACAAAGCAACATTTGATGCTTCTTTGATTTCCTCATAATTTTATTTTTTATTCGTCTGTTTTCGAACAGCTTTCGAGCCTAAAAATTTTATCCTCATGGTCATCCGTCATAAATAAATATTCAAAAATTGGTAATTCGTTCATTTTTTGGTTGCCTATTTGAGTTTTTAACAAAGATTCACTTATTCAATTTGATTTGTTTCACTGTAATTTGCAAATATTACGACTTCCATGTGGGACGTGAAAATCGCCCTAACGCGATTCTTTAACAATGCTTAATCAGAAATATTTGTGCTGCAACCACTTGAGGAGAGAGAAGAGGAAGCCGTCGCCAGCTTCCTCCATAGTCATCTCCACAAACTCCGGCACTCGGTCAATCGATGCAGATTTTTGGAAATTTGAAGAAATATTATAAATTAATCGAAATCAAAAAATGCTAAACGATGAGATAGGGAATTTTGACAGATAAAAGGTGGCATTTTTTAACTAACGAATTATATTAAAATAAATTCGCGCAGCAAAAGAGAAGGTCAGCTGCAGCAAATAAAATATTTCAGCACGTTTTCGTTGAACATTGTTGGCCGATCTGCTTGAATCCCACCAATCCAACATCACTTTTTAATTGGTTTCAAGCCATATCCAATACAATCAAGTGCGAAAGTATAATCAAACGAGCACAAATGAAACAAAATCATCAGAATATTGCAAAGACCTCCAATTTTACCATTTTTAATGGTAATTTTTGTACACTCGCCGCGTGAAACGGAGAATTCAGTGCCGAAAAATATGGCCAATTCAAAAAAGGCACTAATCGGCGGACCACCGACGAATTGTTCCGTGGACTGTTGGCGCCACGACACTGTCACTGTTCTTCTCCCGCTTCAGTGCCCTCCACAATGCCTTCCCGCGTGACCAGCGCGGTTTCCGCCACGCGTAACGCCTCCGCCACGCGCTGGTCCCACTCCGGAAGATGGCCATGGCCAAAGAGATAGCCGAAGATGTAATTGTCGTCGAATTGGCGTGCCATTCGGTCCAAAAAGATACGCTTTCCGTACGGCAACACCAAATTGTTGTGCTGCTGGTCCTTTCTGGACTTTGGGCGAGTGTTTTTGAACAATTTGACCAGCTTCTCCCTAAATATGGGCCAGATTTTACGAAATATTCTTTAAAATTAAAAAATTGCAAAGCTTTGTGATTTACGACAGAAAAATAATTTCAAAAATTTAATGAGCAATAAAAGTAAACTCCAGCTTCACTAAAAATGAATGGATGGCGTTGTCTGTTGTCGTGGACAAATTGTTGGTTCGGTTTTTGGCCCCATTTTCTACCCGCAACTCTGTAATATTATTATTTACTCATCACATAAAACTCTACCGCAGGCCAATAAATCCACCGGTTACGGCGCCCCCAGTGGTGGCACCAATTTTAAGGCCAAATTTTGTGCCGGCAGAGCCAAGTGCCTTGGCCACCGTCGAACTGGCGACAGCAGTGGCGCCCAACTTGGACGAGGCGGTCCCAGCTTAGCTTTGGAAATGCAGTGTGTTACATCATGATGTGAGCGTCTTTAAATTCGACCAGTGCAGGCCGCCGCCGTGGACGCTGCTGCACCAAGCGCGACGGAGGTTGCCGACTCGGAGGCCTGCAGCAGAGCCAAACTGACGCCGAAGCCGACAATTCCTCCGATGCCGGATCCGAGTGCCATTCCTCCGAACAGAAACATAGTGGTTTTGCCAAAGGAACGAAAGTTGTTATACCAACGACTGTTGTCGCAGTTTTGGCGAGAATAGAAGGAATGCCTGGCCTAAGAGGGGCGGGCTGAGGTGAAGTTGGCAAAAATGCACAAAATCAAATTTTCTTTTTATATTTGATATAAATAAGGCGAAACTTGCCCAAACATGTTCGAGCAGTACACGACACAATTCAAAATATTCCTGCTCATCACCGCAATTTCTGTTCCATTTTTGTTGGATGTATTCGCAGCCTTCAAAATAGGCCAAATGTGTAATTCGGTCCAAAAAACATTGGTCCCTGTACGGTTTTCCATCGGCGAAAAACTGTAATTTTATTTATAAAAAATGATAATTTTTAATATAAATATAAATATATTTTTTAATTTTAAATTTCTTTACAAAGCCGCATCGTTTTATATTTAATTATTGCAAAAATGTGCTCATACGCAATCAATCGGTTTGAATAAAAACTGATAAAACGTAATTGCCTAACTAAAGCGCCCGCCCGTCCGATCAATAGCCTTTTTTTAGCCAAATTAAGCAAATTAGTACTTTTACTTTACATATTTTTGATTTGAATATATTAAATAATATACACCTCATTCATTCTCTGATCAAAACGGTGTTTGGCGCTTATAAAAATTGGGATCTGAAAGCGATATCGAAGCATCTAAATTGTCGATGTTACGAATTGATACGCCGTTATTTTATTATTATTATTATTATTATTAGGTAATTACCTAATTAATTAATTAATTAATTAATTAATTAATTCACCGTCTCAAAATCCAATTCGGGCGGCGGCCGGGGGTCGGGGGGATGGGCAAATGGAAGTGAATTGTCCGCGTCATTGACAGCCATCGACGGGAAGAGAATTGTGTCAATTAAATTAATTATTAATTAATAATTGTATTTAAAAACAATATTTTAGGGGAAATAAATTAATTAGCATAAAATATATTTTAATAAAAAGGGGGCGGGCGGACAATGCAAAAATTGCTGTCAGCGCTTTCCGCAATATTTCTGGCAAAGTGTGGCCGCCCCGCCAATTCAATCATTCAACGGAAGTTCCCTTCTTTTACTCGCTCTTATCGCTTCCAACAATTTTTAAAGTTTGGCCAAATGTGTCATGCCATGACCAAATATTTATGAATGTGCAACGGATTAAAAAAATAAAATTTTACAAAATTTATTATTTTTATTTTTTTTGACGTCAATTTTTTGTCCGATCAAAAAAATTGCTTTATAAATTTACTAATTATTGTATGCTAAAATTTCAAAACTAAATTCTGACATAAACATTGGACTTGTTGCGGCGGTCTTTTTATCTTCTTCCTCAATGGGACAATTAGACTTAATTTCGTCCGTTTAATTACCTTTTTTGTATGATACTTTTTAATAGCCATAAAAATGACACCATAAATAATTTTTATTGCAGAAAAAAGAACGGACAATATAATATATATTTTAAACGTCACTAAACTTGAAGATTCCCTAAAAATTCGACAGAAAAATTAAAAAATATTTTTTACGCTTTTTTTAAAAGCGCAGAATAAGATGTGAAAAATAATATTAAAAGGTATTGTATGAAATTTAATGGTAATTAATCTTCTCAAATTGTGCCTCAGAGAGAAAACTACATTTTTAAAAGCACAATTCTTTTTTTTCAATTGCTTCCATTGATGTGCTAATTTTTGTTTTTATCAATCCCCACAATTGTTTGTTCGTGACTTGGCAACTTTTGGTGCAATTTTTTAAATTTGTTTCCTTTTTATAAGTAATTGAAAGAGCATAAATAAATAAATCATCAATTAGTCAACGTTCCAAAACAACGAAAATAAAAATTGCTAATTAAAATAAAAATAAAATAGGTAAATAATGTTATGAAATGTTCTAAGAATTGTTAGCGCTTTTCTGTATGAATAAACGAAGAATTCGATTATGAAGCAAAGCATTCATTCATTGTCTGAATAAGCCATTTCAAATTTAATTTTACGTTTGGCCTATTCCATTCCAAATTAAATTTTGTTGTTGAAGCCGCCAGCAAATCAAATTGCGCCTTTCTAATTACTAAAAGATTACTTAATTTTAGTTGATAAAAATATTTCCTTTTTGCCATAAGTTCCGTCGTCGTTTATAAAATAGGTATTAAATTTTTCGTTCCTTTTTGGGTTGAATTTTTGCGAAATTTTTGGGATTTCCGGCTGTACTGGAGATTTTGTTAATAAAAAGTAGGCCCAAAATGTTCTTCGGGGGAGGAGGGAATTCCATTATTCACCCCGGAGGCCATGTCCCTACCCTGAGGAATTTGAATTGTTTTGTACTTTCATTAAAGCGTTTTTGTGCAGTGTTTTCTTGGTTCCGGTGTCGGTTCCAACGGTTCCGGAACCGGAACCGCAAAAATCCGGAACCGGTTTGGAACCGGAACCGCGGAACCGTCAGAAAAAAATGAAACCGGGAAAACACTGGTTGTGTGCCTTCTTTTTTTGTCAATTTTTTTGACAAAAAGGTCCAATTTTGGACACTGGACACCAGGGATGGGAGCCGACGACCTAAAAAAATTCGGAAATCGGAATTCCGAGGCCTTAAAATTTTTCGGAAATCGGAATTCCGACCATCCCTGCTGGACACCGACCGGCGGCACCGTATTTGTTGTATTGATAGTAATTTGTTGGCTTATAAGAAGCAATTTTAAAATTTGGAATTTTTTTTTTTATGATTTACGACGTAAACAATGAGTGCACTGAACGCGGCCAATGCGTCGACAAATGTGACAATTGGAAACGAAATCATTTACGTTCCATTTGTCATTTCAATATTTGGCCTAATAGGAAATGCCGTCGCATTTTTAACAATTGTTCTTTCCGATTTGCGAAAGGTAAAGGCGGCGGGGGCGCGGCATTTTTGCATTAATAAAATTGTTTTTAAATTGTTTTTAAATTTATTTAGAATTATGTGAACATTTATTTGCTCGTTTTGCTGTGCTCCGACTCCGTCCTTCTCCTGGACTTCTTCTTTCAGCCGCTTTTTCGCTTCGATGTGCTCAATTTTTGGACGTGCGCAATGACCGAATATTTATTCAATACGCCCGTTTATGTGAGCAGTTTTGCCATGATTTCGTTGACGGCCGAACGCTTTTTTTGCATTGTTTTTCCCCTGCAGCATTTAAAGGTGCGTCGCGTTGTGCACCTTAAACCCCCGGGGGGTCATTTACCCATGGTTACCTAACCCCGTTCTTATGATTCCACCCCGGGGTAGGGGGGGGGGGGGGGTAGGGGTGACCCCATGGATACAAATGTTTAAATCCGTGTCCGGCGGATATATCCGTCCGTGCCCGTTTGTATCCGCCTCATTTTTTCGAAATCCGTCTCCGTGGATATTCAGCGGATATATTCGGATAAATGGATTATTCATATCCGTCCGTATCCATCCGTGTCCGTCTCATTTTTTGATCCTTATCCGTATCCATCCATATCCGGATATATCCGCGGATCACCCCTGCACCACACTAAACAACGCACTTTTTATTTAATTAAATTTATTTAAAAAAAGAATTCGCAATTGAGTCGCTGGAAAATCATTCTTGTCTGGCTTATACCCATCTTTTTGTTCAATTTCAATTTGGCTTTTGCTCTCGAAAATATGCAAAATTCGGCGGTCACAATTCTCGTCGAAGCGTCGTCCGATGTCAGCGTTAAATGCAACTATAATTATGAGGCGTCCTCTGCTTATGTAAGCAAATTTAAATTGAAATGTGTTAAATAAAAAAGAAATTAAGCATAAAATTATAAAAGTGCATTTATTTTTTAGATTTTATTTTATTGGCCCCGACTTTTCTTCACATTCGTTTTGCCGTTGACAGTTATTGTAACTGCCAATGTGATCATTCTTTTCAAAATACGATCCATCAACATTATACAAGGCAAAAGTATAATCATTTATTTTTAAAAAATAAAATATTTTAAAATGTTTTTACAAAAAGTAAAAAATTGAGTTGCTTCATCTTTTTAGGCACTTCCACCGTGTCCTCCGAAGTCAAATGCAACAACATTATTTTGTTTGTAATTCCAATTGTTTTTGTCGCATTGAATTTGCCCTACAATTTGCGAAATATTCTAAAATTTGTGTTCAATTCCATCACAAACAATGCAATTTATGAGCAATATTTTGCATTCATTTCCAGCACGCTTTACCTTTATTGCTTCAACTTTTCAGTAAATTTCATTATCTACGCAATGACAAGGTTTAAAGCATTTAAGCAATATAATTAGGCAGTTTTTTTAATTTTTATTAAGTTTAGTTCGATGTTTCGCAAAGCGTTGGTAAGCGTTTGGTACGAGCCCATAAAGAGACGCGTAAATCGAACGAAAGTGCAGAAAGTTCAAACGATGGTAATCATACGATATTAATGCTAACATATTACTGTACTTACCATATCCCTTTACATTTATTTGCTAATCATCATTTTCATATTAAAATTTGCTTTTTAAAAAGGCAAAAAAACTTTAAAGTGTTCTAAAATCGAAAATAAAAATATTAAAAATAGCATTTGATTAAAAAGCCAAACATTGCCTTTTATGTTATTTTGGGCATTTCCTTTCCCATTTTTAACAACGAAATTTTGAAATTTTTAATAAATGGACCCGGCACCGATTTATGAAAAGGTGCCACCATTTGATTCTTTTATTGTTAAGATTAACTAGGTTCTAATTCTGATTAAGACTTTTACATTCAAACGTAAAAAATTGAAACAAAAACGGATACAAGAAGAACACATTTGTTGAAGTAAACAATTTTACATTATTTATTAGAAATGCAATTTATCGAATTTTTTTTACTTCCGCCACTAAAAGGAAATGAAATGATGCCATCCATAATAATCATTCATTATTCATCCTTTTAGCAGGTTGGCAATTAGAAATTGATGCATAAAAACAATTAAAAAGCATTGGAAAAACATTTTATAATTTCCATGTAAATAAATGTTCGGCCATTTCGATGCCCCCTCCCCCCCGACCATTTTAGGGGGATTTTTGGGATTGTGTCACCATTTAGCCGGGATCCCGATTAGGGCTGGGCGAAATTTCGGGTAAATTACCCGAAATTTTGCGTATTTTGGGGTTTCGGGTTTGGAACAAAATTTGTTTCGGATTTGGGTGTGAGCCGAGTTTTGCTCAGCACTGATCCCGAAAATTGGTTTGATCGGTTTCAAGTTTGTTTAGACCCCCTACTCTAAATTTTTAGAGTTGGTAATTAATTGATTTGAAAGCCCTGAGAATATGGCATTTTAGCATATTGTTTTCACCAATGCCATTCATTGCCCGTTACTTTTGCTGCATGCATAATACAAAATTTATTAATTTTAACACCAATATTTATTTATACATTTTATTTTAATGTTAAGCGAAAATACCATTAAATTTTAACAAAATGCGTTTTTATTCGACCTTTGCCGTCGTTGTGCTGTTTTTAATTGCCACGTTGTGGGGAGCGTCGGGAGGTTGCATTCCATCGAAACATACGCCACAAATGCAGCCGGTGAAACCTCGGACAGAACCAAAAGCTGATAAAACAATTGGTAAGCAAATGAAGCTTTATAAAAATGTATTAAATTAAATAGTAATTTTGACAAGAAATAATTATTGAACTTTTTTTTTACAAATTCGTTTTTTCAAAAATTCAGCAGAGCCAAAGTAACGTAATACGTATGGATAAAGAGAATGCAAAGGCGGCGGATTGATATTAAATAAGAAAAATTATTTTTAGTTTTTTCTGTTTTAAAAAGATTCGATTCCTCGGCTTGTTTTTATAAATTCATTTTTAGGTTTATATTTGACTTATTTCTGTTATAACTTTATAAAAACGAACCAATTTCTGCTTCTGTTATTATTTTGTTGTTTAAATTATCAACTCCAACAATTTCAGTTTAGAAAATAAAATCATTTTGAGTTAATTTGTAAGTTAAATATGCCGTCACAAAATTAAAAAAAACGAATTGTACATAAAAATGCTTAAAAATAACGCCGTTGGAAGATTGGGACCAGACTAAAACGGCGTATTCCTTCTTCTGTACGAGTCAACCCCAGCAGTATTCAAATTTGTGGGACTTAAAATAAACCCCTCGGGGCACATTAGAATAGGTCAGGGCTCTAAATTTTTTCGATTTCGATAATATTGCGATACTATCGATCCTAAATAATCCTAGATTTTGATAATTTCAATAACGATCATTTATCGTATCGTTTATCGATCAAGCCATTTGCTAACACTTGAAATCTGCCTTTCTGAATGTACTTTAAAAACGGAGAATTTGGCGTGAGTATTGAAATTAATTTTATTACGATATGTATATTCGTTAATTTTGGAGCAATTTTTAAAGAAAATCTTCAAATTTTCTTGTTTTGCGTTCACATTTTGTGTACATCTCGCTATCAAAAATGAAAGCATTCGGAGGGGTCCGGAGCGCTTGAACGAAATGTGGTATTTTGTCTTTGTGGTTGAAATGTCGCTTTTTGCTTAGTGGGCGAAATGTCATCCGGCATAAAAAACAATTGAATTAAATATTCGGCATTAAAACTCAAACACTTTCGGTTTATCTCTGCAAACGCGTTAGGGGAAAAGGGTTTAGTCAGAGCATAAAACAAAAAAAATTCATCAATTAATTGTAAAAACAAAAAAAAATGGACACCGACAGACATTACGGTAATTATCCTGGACAAATTCAATTACTAAACAAGCTAACAGAAATACGCATAATCAGCGCAAGTTTAACATCTTGCGCTTTAGAGAGGCCGAGAGAAACGAATCCGCCGGCTTTGGTGTCGCTTAAAAATCGTTTTTCCCTTAATTTTCAAAAAATTGGTGGAACCGAGAGGAATTTGAACGACTTTAACTTTCACAATATGCAGCTTATTAGGTATTTCTACCTTATACGGTAATAGAACAAAATCGTGCAGTTCATATACCAATCGATTCCTCTCATCGAGCTGAGCACGAATCTGCAAAACATTTTCCGCGGAAACCACTATGAATAAAGTTATGGCTCTTCAAAGTTGGCCAAAACCCATAGGGGGGGTGGGGGACCCTGTTGGTCAACATTTTTGAAAAATTTTTCTTTAAAAAATTGTCTGTAGTTATTTCAATTACGAATTGAGAATTAAACCGGTTTTTGAATCGGTTTAAATTTTAACAATTAAGGAAAAAGCGACTTTTAAGTAACACTAAGGCGGAATATAATAAGAAAGGCCGCTGGCCGCCCGCCAACAACAAGCATGCGGAGAAGAGCAAGTAGCGGGGCGAGACGGAGGGCGGAGGAAAAAGTCTGACGAGCCCCAGCCGCCGGCGGGGCGCGCGCGGACTTTAGTGCTGCACGAGAGTCTCGAGTCTCGGTCTGGAGTCTCGACTCGAGAAAAGTCTCGAGTTTTGGGTCTCGGTCTCAAGTCTCGGGTACTTGGTCTCGAAAATCGAGACTTTTTTACACCCCTAAAGATGGCATTTTTGGTGAGCATTTGTTTAGAATTCTAAGCTTAAAAGATTTAAAAAACATAATGACTTTTGATTTTTTGAATATTTCTTAACAAAAAAATGCAATAAAAAATCTAAAAATGCACTCCTAAATTGAGTTTTTGTTTTTTTTGAAAAAGTCTTTTCCCCGGCGGTTCCGATGACTGTATCATCGGACAAAAAGCGTTCAAAAAATAAAAATGGAAATTCAAATTTGCCACAAATTGGTTGGATTTTATAATCGGCCTGAACAAATTTCGGTTGAATTTTTAAACACGATTTTTATAATTTAATTTTTGGAGCTTAAATAAAACATTTTCAGTGAATTGCAAAAAAAATTTTCAAAAAAGTCTCGAGTCTCGAGTCGAGAAAAGTCTCGGGTTTTTTTAATCATTCTTTCTTACGAAATTTTTTGTAAAAAAAAAAAAGACGAAAACAACCTCGAGATATGTTAACTTATTTGCAAAAAACATATAGTAAATCCCGCCTAATCTAGAGTGATATGACCCTCGAACGTGTCTTGTTTGCGAGGGAATCCTTCCGGGGGAAGAGTTCCCTCGGTGGATTCCCCCCTCTACGATTAAACAACATATTACAACGAATAATGGGGGGGGGAAAGGCGGGGAGGGGGGGGGGGTGGAGGTGGGGAGGGGGGGGGGACGGGGGGAAGACGGGCGGGGGGGGAGGACGGGGGGTGGAGGCGGGGGGGGGGGGAAGACGGGGAGGGGGGAAGACGGGGGTGGGGGAGGATGGGGGGTGGAGGCGGGGGGGGGAGGACGGGGGGGGAAGACGGGCGGGGGGGGAGGACGGGGGGTGGAGGCGGGGGGGGGGAGGACGGGGGGGGAAGACGGGGAGAGGGGAAGACGGGGGGGGGGAAGACGGGGGGGGAGGACGGGGGGGGGAAGACGGGCGGGGGGGGGAGGATGGGGGGTGGAGGCGGGGGGGGGGAGGACGGGGGGGAAGACGGGCGGGGGGGGAGGACGGGGGGTGGAGGCGGGGGGGGGAAGACGGGGAGGGGGGAAGACGGGGGTGGGGGAGGATGGGGGGTGGAGGCGGGGGGGGGGGAGGACGGGGGGGGGAAGACGGGCGGGGGGGGAGGACGGGGGGTGGAGGCGGGGGGGGGGAGGACGGGGGGGGGGAAGACGGGGAGAGGGGAAGACGGGGGAGGGAAGACGGGGGGGGCTGTGAGGGGGGGGGGAAGACGGGGAGAGGGGAAGACGGGGGAGGGAAGACGGGGGGGGGCTGTGAGGGGGGTGGAAGACGGGGGGGGGAGGACGGGGGGGGAATGCGGGGAGGGGGGGAGGCGGGGGGGGGGAAGACGGGGGGGGGGGAAGACGGGGAGGGGGAAGACGGGGGGGGGGAAGACGGGGGGGGGGTGGAAGACGGGGAGGGGGAATGCGGGGGGGGGGAGGACGGGGGAGGGGACGACGGGGAGGCGGGGGAGGGGGGAAGACGGGGAGGGGGGGGGAAAGACGGGGGGGGGGATGATTGTGAACCTGGCAAAATCAAAAACAATGTAAACAAAAAAATAGTCTGGCCTTAAACGTGGCGAGGGTATTCCCTACCCCAACCAATGATTATGCAATATGGCGGAAGCAATTGATCACTCCACAAATGTTTTGTTTATAAACAAACGCTTTCATTGCAGGAATAAAAAATAACTGCCCATTTGCTTAGGGATTCCCCTAAAACACTGAACAAACGCCGATTTTTATATTATAAAATGCTTTTTGTCCCATTTTATCTGCTAATATTATTAGCAGCAACATCGGAATTGGTCAGTAAGTAATGATCACAACTCGGTGAATGGCAAACTCTTTGATAAAACTGCTGAAGAAGCTTTTTGGTTTGAACAATTTCAAAATGTCGAACCCGAAAGAAGTAGGGACGTCAAACTCGATGAGTTCATTTGCGAATTAAGCAAAAAGCAGCGCATGTTGGAAACAATTTTTGAACCAAAAGTAATTAATATTTTAATTTTTTGAGAATTTTGTAAGAATTGGGAAAGTCCATTTTTCGTTTATTAATTATTTAATTAAATTGTACAAATTCTTTTTTCGGTACAGAATAATTATCCCCATTCGAATGAACCTTTTTCGATGAATGAATACAAATTCCTTAAAAGCCGAAAAAATTCGATTCATCACAAAGACCCGGCTTTGAGTCAGGTGCTGGATTACTTATTTGTTGCCCAAATGAGTGCAAAAAGAACAATGCAATCATTGCCAGGTATAACTTTATTATATAACGCTTTAATTATAAAAACTATTTTTATTTATATTTTAAATTCTATATTTATTTAATTTTCGATATCGACGATGGTTTTTTGACGATAAAAACATTGAGACAACGAGTCGGCTATGCGCTGGTTTTCTTGAGCAAACGCCACCGAATTCAACTGGACGAACCTCGCGAGCATTTTGTTTTTACAAAAAGCGTTCAAAAACATTTTGTGCAAGAATTAATCAATTTTTTGGACCAAGTAATTTTAGTGTTTTCAATTTATAATTAAATTATTTAGTAAATGTTTCATAATTTGCTTTTGCTAAAATCATTTTACTATTTTATTAGGCTAAAAAATGCAGTCGACGGGTCAATAAAAAGGGCCAAAGCTGCGCGAATGAATGTGCCAATGAAAATGAAGAAAATTATTCGAACAAAAAACGCCAATTCTTTCAATTTGCGGTGAAAACAATTGGAATTGATTGGGACGGAAGTGCTTTTTCTAATCGACAAAAAAGTAAAATTAAATTTTTGCATTTTCAATTTAAAAACATTAATTATATAATGTAAATTCAGACGCAAACCGACGTCGTAGACGCAGGCGAACAAATTTTGTGCCTTCAATTTCATTTGCCTTTTTATTACTTTTCGTCATTATTTTTATTATTATTATTTGCATGCTTTGCAACGATGCCATACAACGCACATTAAATGCTCGTAATCGGCAAAATCAAACGGCAGCAAACGCATCGATTATCGCTTTGTCTCAAGCCAATAACGCTAATACATGTAAGCATATTGATTGAATCACAGCATCAAATTATTTGATGATTTATGATTGTCGAATGTTTAAATATATGTAAAAGCACGGGCGATTTAATTAAGAAGATTCGAGAAAGAATTGCATTATTAATATTTAATAATAATTTAATTTTTAGATTTGGATGCTTTCAAAGCGCTTCCACCGTCTATTGTTGCCAAACAGCAAGAGAATGCAGAACAAACGGACTGCGCAATATGCCTTGCTTCAGTTGATTTTGGAACAACAGTCAAACCGTTGCCCATCTGCAAGGTAAATAAATATGCCATTATTCGATTAATATATATTATAATTAATTAATATTAATTTCAGCACTTTTTCCACACCGAGTGCATCGAAATGTGGTAAATAATATTATTTATAAATTAATTTAATTATTTGTACAATTGAGTTCCGCACACACTAAGTACTGCCAGGGTCTATAAAATTTAACATTTTGTCCCATAAAACCCATAATATTAATATGTTTATGGAAGCCTCAACTCCAAGCTGCAATTTTGTTGGCTTAGAGTTGCTAAAGATTTGGACTGAAAGTGTGAAAAAAGTGTCCCCAATTACCAAAACATATTTCCATAACCGCCGGTTTAATTGCAAAAGCTTTGATTGTATCGATTAAAGAAATTTTATAATTCTCTAATAAAAAAATATTTTATTAGGATTCAAGGCGGGCACAATGCTTGTCCGATTTGCCGCCAAGAAATATTGATAAGCTCAACAACAACTTCACACACTGGTACGTGTATTTTAGAATGTTTATGCTTAATGACTTCTAATTATCGTTGTTGTATTTACCGATCAATTAAATTTGTCTATTTATTCCTCCTCATTAATAGAAAATGACGTTGAAAATCAGCTGAATGTTGTGGCGTCTAATGGAACGATGCAAAATTCGTTGACAGAAACTGAGGAAAATGGAACGGTTGAACAGATGATAATCCAAGATCAAACAGACCACAGTCCTGTGTGATCAAATTTAATTTTTACTTAATTTTATTACAATAAAAATTTTTAAAATCATTTCTTACTTATTGTATATGGTTTCCCATTTGCCGCACCGACCACAACCCAAAATGTGGGATTTAAATGTGACGATTCAACAACCCGTTCAGACAAAACAAAAAAAGGGGGAATATTTAATTAATCGTACGGTCCGATAGACAAAATGTCCGGTAAGCCAAAATCGGACAAAATGTCCGGTAGCAGGGAAAACGACAAAATGTCCGATGAGCAGAATTCAGAAAAAAATCGCATCAACCTTCCAAAAAACACTTCTTTGGGTTTGTTTTGGTGCTGAAAATCGAATTTTCGATCAAAAATTTTGTTGGCAAAGTTTTAAACCGGGTTTTGAGCCGGTTTAAGTTAGCTTTGAAATGTTTCAAAAAAGATTTTTAAATCGCCCCAAATCGCTTCTAAATGTTTTCTAAGCCTCAAAGAAGAATACTTTAAGCCTTTATAATATTTAAGTCGGTTATTGAAACCAGTTCAGAAAATTCAACTGCATTAATTACATAAATCATTGTTGTTGGTGGTTTTCTGACCGATATGAACATAATTAGTAAATTATTGCATAAAAACAAATTCCACGCTCGTTCCGCGGCTTAGCAGGTGATTTTGCCCTTTTGGCATGCCGGAAATTTTGTCCGATATTGGCTTACCGGACATTTTGTCGTCGGACCTTTTGTCGTCGTGCCTTAATTAATCCGTCCGTAAAATGTTTCCATTAATTACGTGAAATGTTTCCCTAATCGTTAAGGACTAACACGATGTTCATGAGTGTTAGTAATTATAGTTACATAATCGGAACCTCCGCAGGTGTGAAAATGATTACCTAATTGCTTTTTCTCACTTTTGCCGTGCCTATAGGGCCTTTTGTCCGGAGATTAATAGCCATTGGACGAAAGGAGTTCCCTTCGTGCTTACAATAATTACCTTTTCAAATTATGGGGGGGGGGCGGATGCCATTCACGTGCATTTCCCACTAATTGGCTTAGAGCAAACGGAGGAATATGCCACTGACGGTTGGGGGGTCCCTTCATTGCAATCAAAATTCCTATTTCAGTGAATATTTTTCATATTTTTTTCCTTAAAATGTTTCCCTCATTTCGGCCCCCTTCTCATTTTGAATCCAAAACTCTTATCGTGTAAGCTTCTGCAATACGGGCAGCAGGCTGCATGAATGAGTAGCCACCGTATTTGAAGGACCGATCGATTTGAATAGCATCTTTGTTTTAGTGGAAGTCCCCAGCCCCCCCCCCCACTCCCCCCCCCCCCCCCCCACCCTAGAAGTCCCCCCCCCCCCACCCCCCCCCCCCCCCCCCCACCCCCCCCCCCCCCCCACATCCGTTGAAACATTTTGTTGTTTCGTGGCAAATTAAGCAATAAATACAAATTGATTGGGTGCCGGAAAGGCAATGTTACTTTTATAAATGCCCTCCCCTTTAAATTTGTAAAAATATTTATGGGTGGGGGGGGGGGGATTTCAGCGTACGACGTCCATTTATTGGCTAAGGCGGCTGCTGCGATTTTAAAACTATCTAACTATTTTTCTGCAGCTTTGTTTTAGCGGAATTATGCACGAAAAACATGTTTTTAGACGGAAATTTTGTCGTTTTCATTTTTTCATAACTATTATTTTGCTTGTGAGAATTTAATTTATTTTTATTTCTTTAAAATTTGTTTAGCATATTAATCATAGAAAGAATAATGTCGTTTTCTGTAGTCCGTTGTTTTTTCCTATTTTTCTTGCTGACCATTAATGCCATTGATTGTGCATTCATTTATGGCCATGGAAGTTCATTGGATCTGTTTGGACTGAAACGAATAAAACGGACATTGGACAATGATCAAGTAAAATCAGCAGATGAGAATTTTGCTCCATTTGATCAGTTTGATTCAACGGATTATAATTGGGTTTTTAATCAACCAATTCCGTCGTTGGATCATCTCCTGTGGAATGAAATTGGATGGGAAGAAATATTGCCAACTGAACTGATCAACGAACACCAATTTGATCAAATTTCCGTTGCTTCTTCGGATGCAATCTGCGGCCAAATTTGGCAAGAACTCATCGAGCGGACAGATTTCGCTAATCGGGTCCGTTTATTTATCCATAAAAATTAAATCATTTTTATTCTCATTTAAATAGGTTTATAATTACAGTACCACTGAAATTCCGTATTGTAACAAGCGTTGCAGCCGGGAGGGAGGGGGGGGGGGGGGAACCGGGAATCCCCGGCCATTTTTATCCCCGTTCCCCGGTTTGCTCATCCCCGAAAACGGGGGTCCCCGGTTTATCGTAAAAAGGATGTAATTTTGTTGAACTGGTATGTATATGTATAACAGGGATGGGAACCGCGCCGAAAAAAAAAGCGGTGGCGGTATGCGGTATGCGATAAACCCATTTTCAAAAGCGGTGGCGATATGCGATAAGCGATAAACCCATTTTAAAATGCGGTAGCGGTATGCGGTATGCGATATGCCCAAAAAAGGCGATAAATGCGGTAAATACCGCGCGGTTGCGGTAGCGGTTCCCATCCCTGATGTATAACGAGGCTAAAAGTAGGAATAGTCGTGATCAATAGAATTTTTGATCTGCTCTTCAAACAACGGTAATTATCTTAAGGTTTCTCAAAGAAAAAACAAATAATAGAAAATTAATTAAAGAAATCTGCAAATTGATCAGACTTTGCTTTTTGCACTCAAAAAAATTAGAATTTGACAGACACTCGGTCGGTATTTGTTCAGTTCGAAACTCAGACTTTTCGACACTCGTATTGGACACGGATTTGGGTGGTTTAGGATTTCCTCCTCCGTGTCCATGTTTTCTTAATTGCTGATAAACAACCTATTTTTGCCACTTTTTAGTTAACTTTTACACAAATAACATATTAAATTGAATAATTTGTTGAGTTTATTTACCTATTTTGTCTTTTCAATCTTTGAAGATGATCGTCAGCGTTTCTGATGATACAAATATTGCATTATCGGCGGCGGTTTCGTCGTCGTCACACCAGCCGCAGCAGCAGTACGGTGATGAACAGGCCAAAGACTCTTTCGATGAACCGTCGGAAATAATCAAAGAAAATGAATCGGAAACGAATTTATTGCCAAATGCTTCACCTTCAACATTCGATGAGCAACAGCAGCAGCAACAAGATGATAACTTTCTTCCCAATTCGCCTCCACTTTTTGCTCAACATCCGACGCAAAGCGAGCATTTTTTCAAAAAACAATCATTCAAAAAGCACGATTCGCTAATTACCTACTTGCCTTTTTGTTGCCATTTTCTGGGCTTTAACAAAATCAATTTAATAGTTTCTTCTTCTTTTTTTTTTGTTGCTAAACTTATGATTAGGGCCCTGATTTTCGTTTTTTTTTGCGAATAGGGTTTGAGGAGAGAAGCCCAAAAATGGCATTCATTTCGAAAATTTTGGGATAAACCGCAGTGAACACCCCCCACCAAATTTTCAAATGAAATTATTTTTTTTTTAAAATAATTTATTTTAATAAATATTTTTTGAAATATTATCAATTCACTTTAAAATTTTGAAGATGTCTTTTTTTCAGCGGCCTTCTTAAGTTTACTTTATAAGCTTTTAGGGGGGGGGGGGGGCGGGTCGGCGGTGCCGGTAGGCACCGCCGGAGAAAATTTTGATTTTTGACGGAATTTCATAAGAAAATTGGTCTAAAAATTATAATTTTGCTAAACAAAAGAGTCCTCCTTTCCAAAATTTTGGTAAAATTATTTTTACAATTTAATTTTAAGAGGCCGGCACGTATTTAGGGGTTTGCTTTGGGAGAGGGGGGTATAGAAAAATCAATTTTTAGGGGGTGCATTTTCGCTTTATTTGTTGAGAGTAATTTTTTCAAGTTTTTAGGAATGGGAGGGGTACCCACCGGAGAAAATTTTAGAATTTAACGAAATTTGTTAAAAAATTGGTCCAAAATTTACGAATTTGAAAATCAAAAGGGTCCCCCCCCCTCCCTATGGATTGACATAAACCGGTTTCGGTTAACCGGGTGTCGGCCTAAAACCGAAACCAAAACCGGGGGTCGCAAAACCGGCCTAACCGAAAACCGGCACCCCCGGTTTAAAACCGACCGTGACCCACCCTAGTTTTTTGCGCATAAATTGACTGAATTTGGTTAATGTTAGCACATTTTTTAATCAATATTTTGGATTTTGGGGGTTTTTCTAAGTCCATATTTCGCGTTTTTTAGTCCATATAAATCCGAACCCTACTTATAATATAATGTGACATTTCCCTATGTATGTAAATGCTTTCTTTGGCTCTTTCACGGTAAAATAAATATTATTTATTTCAGACTCGGAAAAGCAAAGTTTGAGTGATGGAATTAAAAACAAAAATCGGAAAAGCCAAGTCGGAGAAGGGCACCTAAAACGGAAACGGCTGAATGCGTCTAAATCTTCTGGAGATTATTTGTCAAAGAAACCAAAACAAAAAGCCACCAAATCCGAGAAAGGAAAAGCAATAAAAAATGATACGCCAAATACGCAAAATATTGACCAAAACATTCAAAAAATAAAAGAAATTAAACTTTTGGAGGGTAAAAAGGAAATTGGTCGGCTCGTAAAGCATTCTTTCACTGTTGTTGGGCAAAACGCAGCCGAAAGTGCCCTAAAAGCGCTGAAAGTCCTTTTTTTGAGCATCAAATTGACCGCCATGCCAATTTCAATGATCGGTCAGTCATTTTTGTTTTGCCAAAAAGGCAAATTGACAATTTTTTGTTTAGGTAATGTCATTAGGGAACAAAATACACTGCCGGAATGCGTTAATTGTCCACGCTTAATGGCCTATTTTGCGCTGACACTTCTCAAAATTCCGCCCGTTTATCCAAAGTTCAGTAAAATATTACAAAACGTGAAAAATCGTAATATAAATGTCGGAGGTTGTTGAATTTGTTGAAAACATTTTGAACATAATTCAGACAAAAAGCGAAGAAATCAGTGAAACGCATCCAAAAATCAGAAATTTGCAATTTTATTCCCTTTTTTACGAAGTCTTGAAGGGTTTCGTGGAAAATTACACGATCGACGCCATAATGACTAAGAATCAAAGCGAAAAGCATGCCCAATTTTGGAGAACAGCAAAAGAATTCGTGAAAATTTACGAGCAAATTTTCAAAAATCAGTTGGAAAAAATTGGAATAATCGGTTTGGACGCAGTCATCGCGGAGCTGGAGAAGATAAAAGAGGGAGAAAATGTCATTCATTGCGCTAATTTACCTAATTAGAATTGAAAGAACAAATATCCCAACAACAAATGAAGGATTATTCATTCATTCATTTATCAGGCTCATTCATATTCACAATGCTAACTATCTGTAGATAAATCGCTAGCAACAGATAAATGCGTATTCACAATGCTATGGCTAGGGGGGTATCCGTATTCCAAAATTAAAATAATCCTATGGATCTATTCCTTATTTCATATTCACAATGTTATGGCTAGGGCTGTATCCGTATTCCGAACTAGCAAAATAAACCCTAGGCGTAGCTTTATCCTTATCAATTTTCTAAAAAAATTAATTTTTAAATTTAAAATTCAATTAAACAAATTTTATATAATACAATTAAGATTAAAAAACTGAGCTAAACAAAAAAAAAATTTCATTCATTCTTGATTTTATTAAAGTACATAATAAATAATAATAATAAATTCGTTTCCCATTTCTTCATCCCATAGCAAAAATTGTTATTTATAGCGAACGGATTTTTAAAGAGTAAAAAACGAGAAATATTGACTAAAATAGCCAAGATTTGACCAAAAAACCACCAAAAATTCCAACAAAGCGCCAAAATATTAATTTAAAATATTTTAATGGCGAAATATGGATTTATTCTCAAAAACGACAAAATTTTGGTTATTAACAGGGGCCTGCTTCAATTGTTACTTTTAACTTTGAAGATTTTTACTTTTACTTTTAAAAAGTTAAAGGTTTGCGTTTCAATTCCACTTTAACTTGTTAAAAGTTCAAAGTTAAAGTAAAATGTTCAAAGTAAAGGCTGATTGCTTTTCAATTGTTACCTTTAATTCACGTTACTTTTAAAAGTTACTTTGAACTTTTAACAAATTAAAAGTAAAAGTGACAATTGAAACAGGCCCCAGCAGCACAGGACAATTCAAATGTTATTTTTTGAAGCTGTTTTTTTCACAAATGAGTGGAAATCTAAGCAGGAAAAATTATAATTGCATTTGACTTAATACACACACAGGGCTTCCGTCTTGTTAAGGCTAGATTCAAGGACAGACATGTTGATTTTCAAGGACACAAAAAAAATTAAAGAAATCCAAGGACGTTCAAATATCGAGGGTCCATTTCCAAGGACTGTCCTTGGCAGCCAAGAGAGGGCTAAAAAAAGAAAGTTTTAGTGAATTCAATTAGCAAAATGTGCCTAAAAAATAAAAAGAATATTAATTAAATTAAAAGAATAAAAGGGAGACCGAGACTCTCGAGCTCACTACCGTTTTGATTCTGCCATTTTGCCAGTCATTACAAAACGTTGCAGGCATACGCCCCCCCCCTCCTAAATGCACAATTAAAATTTGCAGCCTTTGGCCTTTCCAAATGCTTCGAATTTGCCCAATCATTTACCTATTTAAGTGCCGAGAGCCAAGATGTTCCTCCCAAATGCAATGCCCAGAGACGAATCGGGAATCCCGAATCGGGATGGCATTCCCCCAACAATTGAGACGATGTTGTGCCCTCCCCTTTCGAATAAAGTAGGGTAGGACGGGACCGGGACCAGTACTAAAATGGTCAATTTTTCCCATTTTGGTACTGAAATATTGGTCCCGGTTTTTCAAAATTCCTTTAAAATCCCCTTATAATGGTCCCGGTTTTTTACCAAGCATTTTTTTTTCTTGTCCAGCAATCCCGGTTTTTTTTTGACCGGGACCAAATTTAGTCCCGGTCCCGATTTTTCCAAAAGTCCCGGTCCCGTCCTACCCTAGAATAAAGGCTTATTATTCGAATTTTCTATTGGCATAGGGATTTATTGCATTTGGGGAAAAAAAGAATCCAGAGACTCAGTTGACAACCCACATATGTGTATGTATGCGAAATATGCCTCTGCCCAACCAACCAACCACCCAGTCGGGCCGGCCCATCCGCCACTTTGGCAATGCCCGGGGGGCGGGGGGGGGGGATGGCATTTTTAAGAAACGAGTCAAAGGGCGGGTGGGGATGGATGGCAAAGCACAATTCTGACAGATTTATGCACATTGCCACGTTGAATAACAATTTTTACATTGTCTGCCTTTACATTTTATTAAAAATTAAACATTTATTCATCTCTGGTGGAGGAAGGCCAATTTTTCCGGAAAGCTTTCGCCAACTTCCCCCTCTTTTCTCATTGATTTTCCTGCTAATTTCTTTTTTATTTTTTGGAAATTTGTCTTAGTTTTATTAATTTCAAAGTTAAAAAATATATTATATGCCAAAGTGTATGAAGTCAAAAAAATCCAGTAAATCAATGTTTTGGCTTTTATTATTAACAACTTTGGTAACTACCGGCTCCGGACAAAACGAAAATCCGGACGAAAGGTAAAAAATAATACAAGTAAAATGATATAATAGAAAAGGAATAAATTATTTTTGTTAAACAAAAGATTTTAAATTATTAATTTTAATTATTGATAAAGCGCGGCACCCTTAACACCAGCAAAGTCGTCCCTATGGCACAAAATTAGCAAGCCAATAATGAGTTGGTTCACTGGTAGTGGCAATGACCAAACGGGGCAAAATAGCTCCGATAATACAACAGAACTTGGTATAAATAATTCAAATATTTAATTTAAACCAAATATTTGTTCTGCGCGTCAACCCGCGACTTGCGGTTTGCGAAAAAAATCTTTGCGTCGCGGTTCGCGGTCCAAAAAATGCCGCGAATCGCGGTTTCTCAAAAATTTTTGCTCCAGGGCATGAAAAAGTGAAAAAAAATTTCAATACTTTTTAAAAAATAATTAATTTTACCATTTTGTGCAGCGCTTAAGAAACACTTTTTCGCTTGGCGTGTAGAATATAAAATACTTATAGAATAAAGCAATGATTTATTTTAGAATTCAACGAATTATATTCAAATTGGACAAATATTTTTGAGAATATGCAAAAGGAAATGCTTCGCGTGTACAACCGTCGAATGGACGTCAAAAATAATGCAAAAACAGCGACTGGGGGAGAAAAAGCTGTAAAAGTGCCAAATTTGGAGGACATTTTTCAATTTATTTATGTCGATGAAAACGCAACTTTCGTGGGGGACACTTTCGAAAATGCGGCGGAAAGAGTTTACAGGTGCACAACCCATCCCCTCTCGCGCTTTTTAACATTTAAATGTTTAAAAATAATGTTTCAAATTATTATCATTTGATCAAATTAATTAGGAAAATAATTTAGTTGCAAAAGGGCATTTGAAGTCAGAGAATGGTCCTTTGATGAATTGAAAAATGAGTGCAAATTGCCTAAGAAAGTGGAGAGGAAAAGCGTATTCAGTCGATGGATTGAAAAAAGGAAAATATTCGAGACGGGACAAACTGTCTTTGAGTGTATGCGTTGGACGATGCGCCAAGAAGAGCAAAAATTAAACGAAATTTTCAAGGCATTTTTGGACGGCGCGCCATTGCCGGCAAATATTTGTGATGAAGAGGAGCTTAGAGAAGCGGAAAACGACGAAATAGTTAAAGGAAAAGAAAGAGGCGGTTGGGAAAGCGTTAGGGCCCAATGGTTAGGAAAAGCAACCGGAAAAAGCCGGGACAAAAGTGCCGCCCGTTCGGACAGTAGCAGCAATTCCAGCAAAGAAGAAGAAGAAGCCGCCGTTGGTGGACGAAAAGCTGAAAAAGGAACGATAAAAAGAAAAATATCGCCACACCAAAAATTGATGAGAAAGAAAATAGCGAACAAGCGGAAGGCAGCAATTAGTGATCATCAAGACCAAGCAACTGATCATCAATTTGACAAGGAGGAGTTCAAGAAAAAGTTGGAGGCTGTGCTCAGCAAAAATGCAAATGCGCGACCGGTCGACGACAGAAAACAGAGTACAGTAAGACTGCTACCGCAGTACCGTAATGTCGAAAAGGAACAAATTAGTCTGAGATCGGCGACTGATCGAGCAACGAATGAAGAACACCAATTAAATAGTGCCAAAACGCAACAGAATAGGCCCTCGAGTGACATTAGTTTTGTGTCGGAAACTGAGTCTGATCGATCAACGAATGAACATCAATTAAATAGTGCCAAAAAAGGTACTGTAAAATTGCTTCCACAACACCGAAATGCCATGCCGAGTGACGTTAGTATGGCATCAGAAACTGATCGATCAAACAACAACAAGCTGGTGGACAATGCTCGGAGAATTGGCACTGTGCAAAGGTTGGACAGCAGCGATAATGGGGGTGAAAAGTTGAGAAATGAATCGATGGAGGAAAATGGTAATCAAAAACAGACTAAAAATGCCGTTGTAGTCGACGATAATATGCGCAGAAGAGAACAGCAAGAGGTAAAAGGCTCTTTTTTGTTTTGTTCCTTACATTTTAATATTAAATTTTGATAATTTGTAAATGAATATTGACAAAAAATGGTCGAAAAATTTGGGTTCCGTTCCCCGGTCGGTGTTCGTACTAGTGCTGCACGAGACCCGAAATTTCTCGATACTCGAGACTCGAGCCCGAGCCCGATACTTTACCTCGAGACTCGAGCCCGAGCCCGATACTTTACCTCGAGACTCGAGCCCGAGCCCGAGACCCAAAAAACACGAGACTTTTCTCGAGTCGAGACTCGATACTCGAGACTTTTTTTGTAAAATTTTTAATTACCCCAAAAATGTCATAATTTTCTAGGATAAAGTCAATTTTAGACCAAATCTAACAATATTTATCTTGATTTTGACTAAAAATAATTGCTTGTAAACAAGTTATGAGTTTCTGAAATTTATTCATCAAAATTAAAATGCAAAAAAATTTGCTGCATTGCATGTGCCGCGGACAGACTTGATCTTTTAGGACTGAAAATTTCCGACAGCTGGCTGAAAGTTCGTTCCGATTCAACTGTTCCCGGCGGGGGGGCCAAATATTTTGGAACAATCTGTTTGATGTTTGGATATGTTGAATTCCCGCGCCAAAAAAGTAACGGGTCGGCATCAAACTCGATTGTAGGACTCTGAATTACTAGATTTTACAGACAATCGCGATTAATTAATTCTCACTTTAAAAAAAGAATCGATTTCATTGATTATGACATTGCTTAAATCATTTTGCGATTGGGTAGAGTCAACGGATCCGCATGTGGTTGGAAACAGAAAATTTGACAGTGGATTGTCAGATTGGTACATAAATGTTTCTTTTATTACAGACTTAAATACAATTGGCGAAATGAATCGCAAATTTCAAATTTTGTTAATCATTTCTATATCTGAAGTGAATTCCACCAAAAAGGCCATCTTTAGGGGTGTAAAAAAGTCTCGAAAATCGAGACTAAAAACGCGAGACTCGAGCCCGAGCCCGAGCCCCGAAAAACTCGAGACTTTTCTCGAGTCGATACTCGAGCCCGAGACTCTCGTGCAGCACTAGTTCGTACCTTCTCAACTCGGAAGCCGCCGAATTCCAATATTTTTTATTGGGGATTTCCGATTTGATTAATTCCGATTTTTGGATGGAATTGCAAATGGCGGCATTTTTGCTGCTCACCGGCGGAGTCAATGAATGCTTTTCCTTAATTATTTTTATAAATGTTTATGTTTGTTCAGCTGTTCAAAATAGCCAATGACCATCCGGCACTTTGGCTGAATGAATTTGGGGAGCTTTCGCGATATTTGGACAAAAGAGTGGCCAAATGGGAGTGCCAGACATTGGCCAATCGCGGGCAAAGGGTTCATTGCCGCGGTTGGGAAGACGTTCATCGGGCAATAAAACGCTTCATCAAATTTCGACTCGTAAAGGAAACAAACATTGCAGAAAATGGTGACGCCTTTTTGACAAAAGTTGCGATTCGGCCACACTTTTTTGCTGAAAATAATCGCAAAAACAACGAAATTTCACTAAAATCTGTGATGGAACAAGCGCAATCGGTGTATTCTGGATTGTTGGAGTTGAACAAACCCCCGACAATTTGGAACAGAGAGCTCGTCGATTGGGTGGAGGAATGGAGCGAGTTTTTGGACAACTTTTTGAACGACCCGCCAATCTACAGGACATATCGCCAAGATGTACGAAAGAATGAGACTGTTGTTGTGAAGGTGGGGGAGACGGAGGTGGCCGAGGAAAAGCTTAACGAGTAAGTTTAATTGCTTAAATTTGACAACGAATTCGTTTAGGAAACTTAAAATTTCTCATTTTTGAATTGAAAATAATTAAAGCCGAAAATTATTTTTGCATTTTTTAAGAGCTCGAGAAGTATTGCAAATGGTAAATAAAACAGACGAAATTCTTGATGGAATGACCGACGAAAAAAAGGTGCCGTTGTTACCGTATCACATTCCACGGCGACGAGGTGAAAAATTATTTGTTTAAATCATTTTAATATTTATTTTAATATTTTTAAAGATTTGCATGGGAAAAGCCCAAAAGGCAAACTCCGCGAGACGTCTGTGTCGTCGTCGTCAATTGAAAGACGTACGCCCGTCAAATTGAGGAAAATTTATAAGGCCAAAGAATCGGATGAAGAAAATGGAGATAAAAAAATTGAAATTGAAGGAGAAACAAAACATAACGAAAATTATGTAATTATTTGAACATTTAATTTCATTAAAAAAATTGTTTAAATATAAAATCTTATTTAAAATTGTTTTAAACATTTAACTGAATTTTCAGAGAGAAAATGATGGCATTTTGAACTTTGCCAGAAATCATAATCCCGACTTTTGGCTGGGAAAACAAAAAGTTGGGGCGAATTGGGACTGCAAACGGTCGAGCAACAATGGCGACCGATGCGAAGAATGGGCCTCAATTCATCGAGCAATTCGACGCTATTTGGCATTTTTGGAAATAATTGAAGGAAAAACGATGACCGATTTTCGGGAACAAGAACTTGCCAAGATTGCGTTGTTCCCGAGACTAAGACCCGAAAGTGACGGCAATGCCATGACAATAAACAACAAGGTTCCACCAATTAATTATCAAAAAAATAAAAATGCTTCAAATCAACTTTATGCTTTTATTTTAAATTGTTAAAATAAATGAATGCGTAAATATTTATTTTTGAGTCACAAAACCCCGGCGGGGCTTTCTCATCAAAAACCTTCCATGAATTTAGGGCTGGATCGCAAGAATATGGGGCAAATTTATGGCAAAAGACGACGTATGTAAATGGACTGAGTTTAATTATTATTATTATTATTATTTAACATTCAATTCAATTTTAGGGCCAATATATGGACATAAAAGAGGCAATGGCAAAGGTGGAGAATGCCTTCAATTTGCACGAAAGTGACCAATTAAAGGAGCCAATGGAATTAATGAACAAAATATTGTTGCAAAGAGTCGCGGAATGGGCCGAATTTTATGCGCAAAATTCGCAAACGCTTGACCCCTCTGTTGAAGAGTAAGTAAAGAAGGCCGGGATTTTTGGGGAAAACCCGGGACCCGGGATGTTTAGGGAAAACCCGGGATTTTTGGGGGAAACCCGGGACCCGCTGGCGGGGCCGGGATTGAGAAATTAAAAAACCGAGATTTATAAGGGGGAAATTCAGTCCCAATTTGGAGACTTCACTACCTGTCCCGGCCCTGGCCTTAGGAGAAAGTAATAAGATTTTGATTTTTAAACCGACAAGAAATTCAATTGTTTATTAGTAATTTTTAATCGGAATTTTTTGAATTATATTCCCGCCGTCTCAAATAAAATACAGAACAAATGTAACAAAATTTTTAACACTAAAAAAAATAAAAATTTAGAGCCCAATCAATTCTCACTTACGTTTTGGTCAAAACTTTTGAAGACAAAAACAGAATTATGCCACAAATTGACATGAAAATAGTAAAGGCGCCGCCGTTGCCCAAACAAATTGCAACAGAAAAAAGTGACGACCAAAAATATGATGAGGCAGCAGAAAATTCACCGGAAAATAAATCGCAAAATGTGCCGACAAAAGCGGAAATAATTCAAAACGACAAACAAAAAAGTATTGAATCAGCAGAACAAATCCCGGTCAACATTGTTCCGAGTCGTTTAAAATCAAGAAAATTTCGAAAAAAATCCAACTCGATGTCAACCGAACGCATTCGGAAGCATAGGAGGAGGCTCACTCAAAAAAATCGAGAAAAATCTAAAAAATCCGACCCATCGTCAGAGGAATTAATTGGATATCAGAAGAGGGGAGAATTCGAACAAAAAAATGGAGAAGAATCCCAAAAATCCGATCCACCAGCAGCGAACGAAACAATTTGGGAGCAAAAAAGGGGGCTCAATCAAAAAATTCGCAAACTTTTGAAGGAAATTTTTGCTGGTGTTACAATTTACCTCGACAAGGGCAAAAAGCCAATAAAATCGGAATTAATTTGGCGCATTTTTGACCAAATTGAAAGTGCGCGGGACGAAAAACAATTAAAAAATGTTGAAAAAATGTTACCACCGAAAGAGGCGGACGAAGAGAAGGAAAAGCGGGAGGAAATGTTACAAAGATGGAAGGAAATTGAGCAAAAATTGCGTGAACAAATGGAAATTTACGGTAAAACAAACAATTAAATTTTAATGCGATTTTATTTAAAATTTAAAATTTATTCCATTTTATTTGTCTCTCAATTTAATAACAAAACAATTTAAATGTAAAGGAAACGAAGCGTACACAACAAGGCTGAAGGGCGCGAAGACGAACGCGCCAAATCAGCTGGTCATCGTGTACTACAACTTCTTCGGCTTCAAACGCCACCGGGCCGTGCTTATTCCGAGCGCCGCCGAAATTGTGCATACCGTATACGTGGTGAAGAATAACGACAATTCCTACGGTATGTTTGGCTCAAATGTTTTTGAAGCTTGGAAAAAGGCGGCAAAGTGTGTGGAAATTGTGCAAAATGGCCAAATTTATACGGGCGGCAAAGAATGCAAAATCGAAATTGAGGCGGAAAGTCGGGCGGAAATGTTCAGAAAGTGGACCAACCTCGGCAAGGCTTTGCAGTTCAAAATTGGCGCACTGTACAAAGTACGCCGCTAATATAATTATTTTTTAAATTCTAATCCGCCAATGCTCTAATCAATCAACCCATTAGTTAAATTGTGGGTTCCGTATTCCGCGTTTATTCCGTATTTCATGGGTTTGGGTTCCGTACCGTATTTGAAATTCCGTATTTCATGCGTTTGGGTTCCGTATTCCGTGTTTAAAATTTTGAAAATGGAAATGGCTGACCCTGCTTTTTCTTAAGAATTTTTGGAAAAATGCCATTTATTTTTGGTTAAGAAAAAAATTTAGATTTTTGGATATACTTTTTGTCTTTATTGTTTTAAGAAATTTTTAAAAAATGCCAAAATATCAAAAATAACAAAATAGGCATTTATTTTATTCTCAAAAACGGAGGCATTTATAGTGAGAGAGGGCACCAATTGTTTGGAATAAATGACTAAAATCCTGCAAAAACGGCTTTTAGGAGAATGACGGCTTCTTTGACGACCAAAAGATGCTGCTTCAGCTTGAGCAAGTGTATGGCGCTTTGCTCAACGGTTCAGCACTGCCACAACTTCCACCAAATGTCAGTGAAAATGTTGAACAAAAATTGTACGGTGAAATGTTGGAAAAGTCGGCACAAATGAATGAGCGGGCTTTAAGTCGTGCCATTTCATATGTTCGTCAAAAATCCATTTTGTCCGAAAACCCCGTCGGCGACATGAAAAGAATGCTTAGCGAAAAAGCGCGAGAAATGCTGAACAACATTCGGACAGGCGACGGCGTTTATTTGGAGCAGGGAAAGCCGGTGAATGCCGACACAATTTGGCGTCTTTTTGAACGGATCGATCGGGCACATGACGAAAAAAGCATTAAAAATGTTGAGAAATTATTCCCGGATGAGGAACCAGCGGAAATGCGAGCACATAACACGCAAAAGTGGCAAGAAATTGAGCAGATTTTGCGGGAACAAATGGAGCATTACGGTCCATTAAATGTTCCTAATTCACTAATAATCTTAAATTTTTGATTAAAATCAAATGAGATTAATGAATGTAAAAGTTTAATTCATTTTTTGTATTTAGAAAAGAATTCAATTTTTTAATTGAAAATTCCCTCATTTTTTCAGGCCGTGAACATTATGCGCTCCGACAACAAAATGCCGACCCAAATGGGCCTAATGCGGACGATGTTTTGGTGCTGAACGATTCCAAATTCTTCGGACTTTACCGCAAAAAGCGCTTCATTATTATTCCCAATGCCGACGAAATTGTTCACACCGTTTACAGAATTGAAAAGCCGGACAAAAAGAGCGGATTTGCCACCATCCAGCACTTTGGGCCCAACATTTTCGGGGCGTGGAAGCGGGCGGCACAATGTTTGGACGCCTTCCAAACTGGACAACATTACGCAAATGCCAACGAAGACTGCAATTGGACGCTGAGGTCGGAATACCGGCATGAATTGGTCTATAAACGGTGGGCCAACCTTGGCAAGGCGGTGAAGCGCGGATTGGAAGCACATTATAAGGCATTTTGATTATTCAAATAATACAAAAATAAATTTAAAAACATTTATAAAAGATTTAGTGAAAAGCTCTAAATTTATATATTAATTAATTAATTAAATTTAATTGTTTTGCTCGTTTAAAACATTGTGATTTTAGAGTAATGAGGGCGTTTTGGATGAACAAAAATTATTGCAACTGCTGGAGAAAGCATTTTTTGCACTTGTGAATGGAACAGAATTGCCAGCACTGCCCGAAAAAATCAGTCCCGCAGCGGACGCGGCTAACGGCCTTAAGCCGCCCGCCGAAGGCAATTCGGCGGCGGATCAAACACTGAACACCAAAGACCAAACACCGCAAAAAAAGAGTTGGTGGGACACATTGAGAAGTTATTTGCCATGACACGAGAAAGAACAATTCTTTGAAGAGACGAAATGAACTCATAGGACGTAAAATTCCAATTGGAGAAGCGCATAAAACCCTTTTTTTTGTTTCTTTTCTGTTAGTGTATTTTTATATTTGTATTATTACATTATTAGAAAAGCAATTTATGCAATAAATAACGTCGATTCCATAGCATAATGACGCGGTAGACAGAGTGATATTAGACACTCCTCGCCATTGAATTTGCTAAATTTTTGAGGCCATGTACCGACCTCATCAGCTTAATTTTCATTATCCCTTACTACTCTCTAACTCGAAAAAACCGTATAACGACAAATAAAATTCCTATTTTAAATGATAGAGCATTTTGTGTCTGAGTTTTGTTCAAAAAATCAGGAAATTGCACATTAAAAAAAATCGCTTTGGCGTAGCGAGTTTTGGGCTGGGCTAGTTTGGGGGTTCAGCACCGTTCCGTTCCACCAGCCGCCGTCCGAACAACTCTAGGCTAGCAGTTCAGCAGCTTTATTATGGCATTCAGTTGTTAATAATTTAACAATAAAAAAAGTTGAAAACGCTCTTACCTAAAAACCAAAAGGCTATATAAATGACAAATTTCTTAACAAAAAAAGGGGGGGGGGGGATCGCACCTTACAAATCAGAACATAATACAAATGTTCCCCAAACATTGAGTTTGAACTAGTTTGGAAAACATTGTTTTTTGTTTTCTTTAAAAGATACAAAAGTCTAAACACAAATCAGAATTTTAAAAATCAACTTTAATTGCGTATTAAATTCGTTAATAGACAGCGGGCAAAAATGTAGTTTGGTTTGCATTAGAATGACTCAAGAAAGCTTTAAATGCCCCGGGGCGGAATGATGTTTGATGTTATGATGATACAGTTACAGTTGAATTACAGTAGGGAGGGGTTCGTCATGAATCGGTCTCCGATTCATCTTTTTGTTGCTCCGGCTGTTCACCATTAGTGGCTGCTTCTGCTTCTCCCTGCCGATTTGATAAATTTAAAATGCTATATTCTTAAAATTGTTATTTTTTTATAATTAATAGCAAAAATCATTTATAAGAATAATCTGGAAGGGTATTCTCAGTTTTTGCACTGGGTGGCTCGAGACTCGACAGAGTTCGACTCCCGACCAATTAAGTCATTCATACATCGCTTGGGGGGTCGTCGTCATTATCCTCTTCGGAATTTAATTGCGTCGGCAAATCGTAGAACATAATTTGGAATAATTCGTAAAGTCGGCCTTCATTTTCCCGCATGTCTTTAAACATTTCTTCATAATTTTTGAATTGCCGCAAAATGCGCTTTTCCTTTCCGTTACAAACAAAAATGGTCACTTTGACGCGGGAGTTTTCGTTTTTGTCTTTGCACGACTCATTAATGTTTGGACTAATGACAATTTGTTTAGAGAAATCCCATTTGATTAGTCCCTTTTCATTTGTAGACAAATCGACTTTGTCTAAAATCGTTTTAAAAATTTTTATATATAATTTTAAGCTATTGCCCACCACAGCCTTCAAAATTAACAGTAATGTAGTAACTGGCTCTCGGCAAAACGCGATATTTGTTGTCGATTGGAAGCGGGCCAACGACCATTGTTGGCACGGTCTCCAGTGTGCCGATGAAAAGTAATAAAAAAACAAATTGACTCATTTCTTAAAAATTAAATTAATAAATGGGGCAATGTTTAGCTGCTCTCATCGTAGTTTGTTGTATTAATTGGACATTGCAAAAAAAATTAGAGAATATTTAATATAAAAATTTGCTTTTAGCATTAATAAAGCATTTTACTTGGCAACGCAATCAATAATGTGGCTGTTAATATTCGTTTTTGCCACGTCAAATACGGGAGAAACATAAAATTAATTATATTAGTTTTAATTGATTTTTTGTTAATGTTAAAGAAAAAATTCGGTGCTATATTAAAATTACTTTAAATTTTCTTTTAAAAAATTCAACGAATGCGTTAATTAATATAATAATTTAGAAAACTTTTAAATATTTTATTTTTCACTATAATGAATTTTTTTACGGGGCGGGGACGATATAAACTTTTTCAAACTCATCCAAATTAAACAAACCGGATACCATTCAAAAGTTCTAAATGAGAAGAATCATTTAAAAAAAAGCAAAACGGTTAATTTGTGTTTCAAAGTTCAAAGGGAAAAGCACCCAAGAAAAAATTTATAGCTCTTCAAATTTGTTGGCACTGAAGGATTGGGGCATTGACTGATTTGTGCCGCTTAAATTATTATAATAAAACGATTATGTTTTTGTTGCAGACCGTGCCAATCGCCCGTTTTTTTTTGTTATTTTTAATACATAAATTAATGCACAAATTGCATAAATATAAAATGAATAAATAAATAAGTAAATGGGGACTGAATGTGCGGCATTGTTTTGGCGCCACCGCCGCCGCCCCCTCACGAGAATTTGCATTTGTTCGTCCTTTCGAATGTGCTCCGTTCCAACACAGAAATTGCGATGCCGCGGACATTCGAATGGTACTGACTCCAAATGTTCACATTGTTCACACATTCCTGCTCCGTCAGTTCAATTTTCGTCTGAAAAGCGAAAATTTAAATATTTAATATATATTTAATTAATTAATATGTACAATTATTCCTAAACAAAACTAGAGCCCGGCGAGATCGAGATCCCGACCGAGATTTTCCGAGAGTCCAGGTCTCGAATCTCAGAAATTTTTCGAAAACTCCGAGACCTGGACTCTCGAAAATTTCGAGATTTTTATTTCGGGAGTCCAGGTCTCGGCCTATCCCCAAATCTTGATCTCGGATTTTTCAAAATTCCGGGCTCTAAACAAAACACCTTATTGATGGGACAGTGATGGACGGAAGGGCATTTTCTCTTCAAATTCTTGGCACGATCTTTGTCCGGCGTGGATGCCAAGTAACAGTGAAGGAAATCCCGATCGCCGATTCCGTTTTTGGCAATCGATCACGAAAAGCCTCCATCGATTTGTTATATCGACGGATAAAGTCCAAAAATGTTCTTTCAAGTTGAGCCCCATCAATTTGCAATTTGTCCATCGTAAAAATTGTCTAAAGCGCCAAATTGCATTAAGAAAGTACAATTATTTCTCGTAAATTAAAAAAAATATAATTATCTAAATAATAATCCATTTAAAATAAACACTTTATTGAGGCGTAAATGCAAAATGGACGCATCATTTGGGGGAAAGTCAATTTCGCGAAAGCCATCGCTCAATTTGGTCGCGTTGTGATAGTTCACCGATTCGGTAAATTTGGGCCTCACAACAATTTTGCCGATAACTTTTTGTACGCATATTTTGAAGCGATTGTTTGTCAAAGAGAAGCCAACGCTCCCAAAGGGTTCGAAGCGTATATTTTTTCTCAGAAAAACTCTCTGAAAAAGGAGCCTTTTAATCGATTTGTACTAATTAATTATGCATTTAATTACCCAAATCAAGCAAATAGCTTTGGTAGCGTGGCACCAGAAAGGTGGCCGAGTCGGCGTTGTAAGCAGCAAATTTTCTGAAAACCCCCGGCAACGGCATAAAAGTCGGCGAAATCAAAAGATCGTCCCAATCGAGAAAAGCGATGAACTCGGCGCCGTCCCGATGTTCATACAAACAATCGTGCAGGTCAACAATCTTTTTTAAAACATTTAAATGCCTAATTGCTAGGAATAAATAAATTTGGCATTCTGTGTTAATTAAATATTTTATTAGTAGGGCCCGGATATTTTTAAAGGTTTTTACGCATAAATTGAGAAGGTTTGGTCAGTTTTAGCACATTTTTTAGTTCATATTTTGGCATTTTTTGGGGTTTTTAGTCCATATTTTGGCACTTTTGGGGCTTTTTAGTCCATATTTTGGCACTTTTTGGGGTTTTAGATGCCTAACTATAAAAAAGGATCCAAAAAAAATAGACTTTCTACCATTTTGGCATGGTCTACTGAATTTTGTTAATGCCGTTTTGAATACGTTCTGCCTGCCTCTACCTGGTTGTTCCACTCCGTCTCACTGTTCGGGTTGTACCTGGTGGCCGTCCCATGGGCCGTGTCGGACGGCATTTCCATATTGGCCCTTACTTTGAGCAGTCCCTCCATGGCGTACATTTGCATCAGCTCATAAATTGCCGGATGAACACTCATTATGTACGCGACAACGGTGTCCACCCGCTGCAGTCGGTACAGCTCCATGGCGGTGATGAACATGTGCCACTGCTCGAAGAAGAACACGCGGCCCATGCACAGAAGCAGCGACACTTTCTTCTCAGGCAAATTCGGCACGGAGACGGGAAACTGATCAGAATGAAATTAAAGCCATCTCAAATGTGATCGGACGCTAACTACCGTTAAATTAAGCGGTCATTATGCTTGATCAGATGACACAAATGATTAAGACCTTTATCGGTTTGGAGGCCGCAAATCGGAAGACGACTTCGTCCACGGGACGCCCGTGGGGACAGATCAGTGCGCAGGTGACCAACCGACATTGGCCGACATTATGCAAAACGATCAATTTGGACGGCACTTCCCACGTCGGGAAAAGTGCCGTTGGCCGAAGTGCACCAAACATTTGGCACTAAACCAATTCAAACGGTCCAACAAATGCTTTTGCACATTAAGCAACGTTATGGTGGACGAACGGTTTTCCTTCCTAAATCGAAACCTTTTTTTGGGTCGTTTATATGCAATTCAATTTTCATAAATTTGGAAAATACCGGTGCGAATAAAGAAAAGTGCGCAACACAAATATTTGTTCAATTTGTGTCGGCCTTTTGAATAAAGAGAAAATGCTTTTGCCGCTTTGTTGCTGCTTTTCACGACCATCGAATAGAAGGAAAATATTGAATTTCAGAAGCAAAATGCCGACTAAATTCACTGTAGCGAATATTTGATATTTATTCATTAAGCCAAAATGCTTAATTTGTAAAATTAGGGAAGGAATAAAATGCAAACTTTGAAAGATGATTGGAACACTTTCTGTTAAATGATTTAGAAAGTCTGAATTTAATTATTTTTACATTGGCAACAAAATCAAGAATTTTAGCGGAAACGCGCGGAAGATTTGATCAGACGATTTGAATTTGGGAATACCCCGTCCGACGGAGGTTATTTATTAGTGTGTACATTAGCGTCGTCATTAATCGCCTAATTATCCCAAAATTTCCATCTCCGAAGTCGGCGCAGACACAAATAAATACATTTGAATAAACGGAATTATTTGGGCGAATTGGAACATTCGCACGTCTCATTAATTAGTCTTTAATTTGTTTCTAAAAAAAGCTCAAGGGACGAACATGATTTTTTTGAACTCTATAAATAGGCGGGGATGTGTTGAAGGCATAAAAAATTGGATTTTTTGCTTCAACGGAAAAAAATGGTTTATTAAAAATTGGTGCTCGGCAATGATTTAAATTTAAATAAAAATTAAATATTTCATATAATTCTTCCCATTTTGCAATTTTTCTTGAATATCGAAGCAACCCAGTAACAACGACGACATGAACATGAACATGAACAACAGCAAGAACAGCTCCAACACCTTCGCCACCGCACAGCACGTTTTGTCCACCAAAATTCGATGGCCCTTCAAATTTAAATGGCCGTCCAAATGGTGCCCACCAATGGGCCTCCCGAACGTCCATCCGTTCTTCTTCGGCTTCTTCCTTGGACTGCTCGTCGATCTGGTCATTCTTTGGCTTCTCCTCCCGTCTTCGCCTCCTGTCGCCACGGCCACAGGACGCCAAGGAGTCCGTGAAATGCCGCCGCCGGTCAAATTGCCAAAAGAATTGATGGGCTACGAGACGTACTTCAACAAAAACTTTACTTATCCTTTTAACTGTAAGTTTTGTTTATATTTTGATTTTGTTACTCTTATAAAAATTTTAAACAAAAATATATATAAAATTAAGCTTTTTCATAAATATTTTAGCCCGAGGGTCTGTGGCGCACGAAATAGCGAAGAAAGTGCGCGTTTTCTGTTGGATTTTCACTTATGAGAATTTCCACGAGACTCGGGCACGACACGTGAAGGCCACGTGGGCCCAGCACTGCACCAAATTTATGTTCTTCTCCTCCAAAGAGGACCCAAGCCCTTCCAGCAATTGACTTGCAAATTCCGCTCGGAAGGCAATACATTTGGCGCAGGACGAAGAAGATCGCCAAATATATTTACGAGCACTTTTTGGTGGGTCAAATTGGCCAAAAAATGGCAATTTGGGCCACATTTTTTCACGCTTTGAGAACGATTATGATTGGTTTTTCCGTGCCGACGACGACGCCTACGTGGTGATGGAGAATCTGCGGCTTATGTTAATGCCGTACTCGCCCAAACAGCTCATATATTTTGGCTGCAAGTTGCGCACCACAATGTACAATGACCGCGTGTTCCCGCAAGGCGGCAGCGGTTATGTGATGAGCCGGAGTGCGCTCAAAGTGTGTTTTTGGAATGACAACCCCCGAGGGCATTTTAGAAATTTAAGCATTTATGGGTCGGCCTGCACTCTCGAAGTTTCCACCCCCCCCCCGGCGGTTTCCGGATAAGCTCCAGAGTTTTTAGAGGTCTAAATGACTTTGAGTGATCATATCAGAATCTCGCGAAAGAAAGTGTCGTAGAAAGGTGGCCCGAGACTTGTGCCTCGCGGCGACATTGGGGGCGCTTCCGGGTGGACTTGAACTTCCACAGCTTTTTGATTTGTTCAGTTACTGGTGCACCGAGGCCTTGACAATCCGTCGGTATGTTTCGACGGCGACAGTCTCGAAGAGGACCAATTCATTGCCGTTTGTTTGGACAATCTCGGCGTCAAATTGGGCGATTCCCGCGATGCAAAATTTCGTCATCGCTTTTTTGGAGATTTTGTTGGCGAATCACTGGTGCCAATTTCATTGTTGGAACAGCAAAGCTTTTGGTTGCAAAATTTGAGTTATTATCCACTCAGACAGGTAAATTAGTAATTAGGCATTTAATTAGGCCTTTTTGAATAATTTGTATAAAAAGAGTGTCCGACCAAAATTTAACTTTCCCAGGGCCCCGAATGTTGCAGTGATTATGCCATTTCCTTCCATTACACCGACGTGAAGCTTATGTATTTAATGGAATATTTAATTTACCATTTGGACGCTTACGGTGCGCGCACTCCGATCAGAAAAAGGCCAAACTTTTGGACGGAAGTCGCAGCAAATTGCCCTGAAAAACAAAGGCCCGGACGACGTTGATCTTTTGATAAAGAAAAAAAGTGATCGAATGATAATAAGCACAAACAGCGACAAATTGACAGAGATTATTCTGCAAAGGTAAAAACAATTCCTTTTTAATTTTAAACAATAAAAATAAATTTATTGCCATTAAAATAAATTTACAAATTAGCTAAGAAGTCAAATTCAAAGAGATTTCAAATACTAAAACCGCACTAATCCCAACAAATAAGAAGCTCAATCGACAACTCGTGAAGTGTTCGCCACAATCGAAGCTTATAAATGGACTAAAAACAGCCAAAATATCGGGGCTAAAAACCCCAAAAAATTCCCAACAAAATATTGATTTATATTGACTATTCAAGACCTGAAATTTACCGAAACTCGAGATCGAGACTTGACCCCCCCCCGAGACTTTTCTCGGTTTAAAATCCGAGACCGAGACGCTCGAACATCACTAAAAACATGCTACAAAAATTAGGGGAGTTGTGAAAAAGTTAACAAAAGCCGACTATAAGGGAAAGGATCCCTTCGGGGGTTTTATTTTTTATTTTTTGTAAAAATTTTCAGCGGTTCATAAAAAATAGGCTGCCATCAAATCCTAATGGGTGGGTAAATAAACACAAGAAAGACGAAATTTTCGAAATAAAATTTGATTTGTCGGGCTTTTTTGAATTGAACTCAAAGTGGCCATTGGCACGGGACGCTAATCGATGCCGGACGTCAAATTGCCAACAAAATTTATATTAAAATTCATTCTTTATTGCTTTTATTGTAGTTAACAAAAATAAATAATGCAATTTCTTCGACAACTATTAATTTAACCCAACTTAACTCAAAGACGGATCCTGAACAAACAAAAAGAATTTATATTAATTTAAACAAAAATATAAAATAATACCATTTTGCCAATTTTGACCTTTCAACATATTCATAATGCAATTGGACATTGTAAAACAAATCGCCTTCAAAGTCTTTTTTGATTTTTGCACTGATTTCAGCCAATTTCTCAATCAATTCGTCAACAAATTTGTTTCGGATTTTTTGCGTATGCAATTTTAAACCAACCAACCACAAATTCTTGTGCAAATTGTTATTTGACCTATTTTTTAATTGTTTTTAAATTGTTTTGGCCACATTTACCCGCCGATTTGTTGTTGCTGTTGCTGCTGCTGCTGTTGCTGCTGCTCGTCCGACGACTGCTCCACCGGCACGCTGGTCGGATGGACGTGGCAAAAACGTACCCAATTGGCTAACGAATTCTCCACAAAATACAGCAATTCGTGCCGCAAACGCTTGCCGACAAAATCACAAAACTTTTCAACATTAAATTTGGTCCCTCCACAGGTAAAAGTGACAAAATGTTCGTACTGAAACAGCAACCCTTTGTTTTTAATTAAAAAAATAAATTTTTAAAAACATTTGTTTTACCTTTTCGCTAAACCTTCTGCAATTGCCGGCGATTGGCGTAATTATGCCGTGGCCTTTGTCCGTCAAATTTCGTATTTTGATAAATGCTAAAAATTGTTTGCCACAAAAAACTTTAATTTAGAAACGCTTTTTTACCGTATTTTAATTCATTTTGTATGACTTTTGCAGTGGACAAATTTATTTGCGCGGCTTCGTTTTGTTCCGGGAACAGCGGCGAAATGATTGGCATGGCCAACGCTTGGCCAATTGTTTTGCGCAAGTTTTTGGGCAAAAATTGCCTTTTGGTAAACCATTCTCGGCCCGGCGCCCAACTTAGAAATTCGCCGATTCTTTTATCGTCAATTTGTGTTAATTGTACCGGCATTGGCCATTTCCTTAAATTTGTTGTGTTATTCAATTTTCCCATTTTTTAGATTCTCACCATTTTGAATAAAACAAAAAATATTTTTCAATTAAAAATGGAATTGACGCTTTCGGAAACATTAAGAACACTTTGGCCATCATTATCAACAACATTGGCGTGTCCAAATAGCCCATATTTCTTCCGTGTATAAAATTGTCTAAATATTCGCGATTAATTTAAATTTTTTATCGTTTATAAAAAATAATATTTTTTTTTATTAAAATTCAATTAAAATAAACGTTACTTTTAGCCCACAATTCTAAATAAGCGAGAGCAACACGGAGCCTCTCATTTTTGTTATTGTAATTTTGTTTTACCATTCCACAAATATTTTCCTCCAATTTTGTGTCGGGTGATAAAATTTCAAAAATTTTTTCATTGATAAAATTTCCTAAACAAATGAATTAATTCATTAAAATTAATAAATTTGTTTGTTTTGTTTACTTGACAATGCTAACAACATGACTTTCTGTTCGGCAACAATTTGTCTCTGTTTTAAAGCCGCTTCTTTGGTGCTCGTTAATTGCTTTAACTCCCCCAAAACTTTGTCCAGTTCAAATTTACCTGTAAAATAATTTTAAAAAATGCATTTAAAATGCATTTTAATGATTAACCATTAAAAGATTTTGATTTTTCCAATTGTTTCCTTATCATATTTTGTAGTTTGACTTCGTCTATGTGCATTCCTTCATCAAAGTGATCGGTGTTTAACAAATGCTCAATATTTTCCGCAAAATATTTTGCCAATTTTTCGTAAGTCCTCAGACCGATGGGCTCATCAAAATTGGCCAATTTGACTTTGGGGACCAAAATAAATGCCATTTCAATGGGCACATCCGTAAAATTAAATTCCAAAGTTGGCAAAACCGTCAACTCTTTGACTATTTTTCGGACCGATTTAAATTCAGAGCGCTTAAAAATAATCATTATTAAAATAAACTTTAATTTATTAAAGATTTGTTTATTTAATGAAAATTTAAAAATAAATAAAATTATTCACCATAAGAAGGCTGCAATACAGCGACTTGTCTCCGCATTTTGCCCCCATTTCGCTCATTTCAATTAATTTTCCAAAAATTAATTCTCTGTCAATTTCTTCGGGCAAAATGCAAATTGGCTCCAATTTTTCATTTTCCAATAAGGACAACGGGAATTGCACAATCGCATCGGGCCCCTAAATTTGAATAATTTTGAATTTTTTCTTTTTTTTAAGGTTTCTTTACCCATTCCTCGACAATTCGCGTCAATTCACTCACAATCCGTTCATTTTTGTGCCTTTCGACTTCAGAAAAATATCCATTAGCCACCAAATAATTTTTAATCTTTTTAAACAAATAAAAAAAGATTAATTTTTATTTATATTTACTATTAATGTGTTGTACCTGAATGATTTGTTTCGATTTTCTGTTTGAGTTTTCAACAAAATTAATTTCTTGCCAATTTTTCGCAAATTCATGCGGCAATGTTGATTTGTCAGAATGCAATTTCTTTTTTGCTTTTTCACTGACGAATTTATTTCGTCCATTTTTATATTCATAAAATAAACTTTCATCTAATAAAATGAAAGAAAAACAAAACAAAAATAACAAATCGTAAATTACCTAAATTCCTGTTGATCATTTAATTTTTTGATTAAAATTAAATATTTTTCCACTTTCCCCACGAATAATTCTATCGTTTTTTCATCCTCGACACGAAAAAGTTTTGATACAATTTTTTTTCGTCGGATTTCACTTAAATTTGACCAAAATTTGTCGCTGTGAAAAAGTGCCATTGAAAATTTGCGAAGATGCAATTGATGCCGAATTTGCTGACAAAATTCAATTTCCGAATTTGAATTTTGGGCATTTTCCACAACGAATTCCTTCTCTGTTAAGCTGACAATTCGTTTCAATAATTGGAAAAGAATGCCCTCCAAACTTTTTGCATTTATTTCCTCATTTAAATTAATTTCTTTCAATTGGGCCAATTCCAATTCGATGTTGGCCCATCTTTCATCACATTTGACTCATTCAGCGCTTTTATTGCCTGAACAGAGTGCCAAATTTCGTTTGCCAAAATGCCAATGTCCAACAATTTGAGCAACGAATGCGCAACAATAACCCAATTCTTCTTGCACTTTTCACAATTTTCCTCCCCAAATTGTTGAAGTGCCGGAAAAGCGGGCATTTTCGAATGCCGCCTTTCTGCGGAATGGGCGGCTTCCTCCGCTCGAATATTGACGGCCACAAATTCTCCGTATTTTAATGCCAAAAAATGATCATTAGCAAAATCGGCCAATTTAATGCCAACAAATTCGTTCAAATCCAATTTTTCGGGTGAATTATTTGTTACAACAAATTCTTCTTCTTCTTCATTTTTTTTTGTTGCATTTGAAATGTTTTCAAAACCAACATTTTCTAATTGTTTTGTATTCTCCAAATTATTTGATTTTTCTTCAATATTTTGTTCTACGCTTATTTTGGCGTTTTCAGAACTTTCACAAATGTTTTCTTCCACTTTTTCATTCTCAGCAATAATTTTTCCTCCAAAATAACCGAAAAGTTCATTATTTTTGTCGTCCAAATTTTTCTCATTTTCTTCCGTTTTTTCTTTATTCTTTTTTATATTTTTTCTCTTTTTCGATTTATTTTTATTTATTTTTTTCTTTTCGGGCATTTCTTTGTTAACCAAATTACGAAATGTTTCCATAGGTTCAAATATTTTTGAGGCATTTATTCCCAACATATTTAGAACTTCTTTCGAACTTTCAATTTCTAATAATTCAATTAAATAATATTTTTTCATCAATGAAGTTTCAAATTCTAAAAAAATGTATTCAATATTCAAATTAATAAAATTGTATGTTTAAGAATCGAAAACCCCTTAAATAGTTCATAACAAAGAGCTATTTTTGCCTATTTTGGGCTTTGCCTTTTTTGTTTTTTCTGGACCAATTTGATAAAATTCCATTTTAATAATCCAAATTGTTATTTTTTATTGTTTTTTACCTTAAAAGTGCCTATTTGATGGTTTTTGTGCCGATTTCATGCCTATTTTAGAAAAATTCGTTGCCTATTTAGGTGCATAGTTTACAAATTTCTTGCCTAATCCAAGGCCCAATTATCAGATAGATGAGGATGAAGATGAATTAGTCCGGGTTTTATGCCCGAGATTTGATTAATTTTCCCCCTTATAAAACCCCGGTTTTTTAATCTTCTCAATCCCGGTCCCGCCAAAAATCCCGGGTCCCGGGTTTCCCCAAAAATCCCGGGGGGACTCTTTTAATTTCTAAATTTGTGATTTTTGGATCAATTTCTTAACAAATATCGTTTTAAAATCTTAAATTTTTTTCACGGCGGTGCCTCCGGAACCATCGGACCCCTCCCATTCCTAAAAACTTGAAAAAATTACGCAAAGTTTTGCTTACAAATCTCTCAACAAATAATGGAAAAATGCACCCCTTAAAAATTATTTTTAATTTCTGATACAATTTTTTACTTTTCTTAATTAACTCCTATAAAAAACTCCATCATTAGGTGGGTATCGGTTTCGGACCAAAAAAGCCGCTTTTCGGTTTGGTTAACCGCCCGTCCACCCCTATTAAAAAATGTTTATATGTTGAAATAAATGTATAAAGTGTGTTCAAATTCTTTCAAAAATAATAATTTACCATTTTTCAATTTTTGTGCAAAATTTTCGTCCACTTTGAGCAGTTGGACGAACATGTGTCCGTGCAGTTGTCTCATCCATGGCCCATAATCGTCCCAATGTTTGGCCTTAACAAAAGGTTTCCCCGCTTTTTTGTGCATCAATCTGTTCACATGCCATTTTGGCCACGCTTTCAACAGTCCAAGTTCGCTGCTTTTCATCGAATGTCCGGCCAATATTTTTTCCAACTGACTTTTGATCTCGAAGATCAAATCAACCAAATCTTGCTCATTTTGCTCCACCTCCGCTGATTGCTCATCAAAAATTTGATCGTAAAAGTCGTCGACCATTTGCAAACTTAAGTAACAATATTTGCTCGCATTATTCCTGATCGCCGACGAAAACAAATTTTTGGATAAAAATTGGGAGTTTATCCAATTTAAAAAAACGCAAATGTCCGCCTTCATTTTGCCCTCAATTCTGATCATATCGTCAGTGTTCAAAAGTGCTTCCTCATAATGGGAAATTAGCAACTCGCTGTCCCCGTAATCTAAAAAAAGTGATAACAATTTAATTTAATATATTTTAGTGCAAAAAGAATTGCGCGTTTGATCACCAATTGTGGACAAATCAGGTTGCATTGCATCCCATAAATCGGCTAGTTTTTCTTCATTTTGTTCGAACGATATGTCAGGGTCATACAGCATTTTCAGAATCCGTGTCCTTCCACCTTTAATTTGGAAGAAAATTGCAGAAAATTAGTATCGGAGGTTCAACTCGTGAAAATTTATTTGTATTTTTTAATTTAATAATTCCTCTTTTTGGCGGATTTTTAGGAGAAAAACAAAATTACAAAATGGTGATTTTTTTTTGCAAATTTAAGGCACATTTTCCTATTTACTAGTTCACTAAAACTGATCTCGAGTCTCGGGGTCAAGTCTCGGTAAATTTCAGGGCTCGTACATCAGTATATTAATCATAAAATTTCGCTTTTTTGTTCACTGATCACTTCAAAAAATCTACCAATAAACGTAATATTATGAAATTTGAGGGTCAATTTCTTAACAATTCGAGTCAAAAATTCAAAAAATTTTCAGTTCGAGCTTCGGGTAGTAATTAGTGCCAAGACGGAAAGCCCTGGCTGGACCCAACCCGCGCACCTCGGATGCCTTTGATTCGTTCGGGCAATATAAATATTTTGTTGGCCAAAGTCTTCGACAAAAAGTTCAAAATTAGGCCCCTCATTCGGTTTCGTTGTGCCGCTATTGCCTCTTTAACATTTGCCTCCTTTTCACATTTGGCATAAATTAAGTGCCATTTCAAATTTAGTGCCATCTCACTCTTCAAAAGTCCAATGGAAGAGGACAAAACGCAAAAGGCATTTCGAATTGAATGCTTTTTGGACTTTTGCATTTCGATTAAATATCGATAAAAATGTTCTTGGACGCTTTGAATTGCGTCACTGATCGCTTTGCTCTCGGCCAAATCGCCTTCTAAATTTTGCTCATAAAATTGTAAATCGAGCAGCAGAATTGGCGCGTTTTTTCGCGCCTCGGCCAATTCCGCGGGGACGGAGTCCGTTTTGTTGTTTAATTGTTGCAGCAAAAGCAGCAAAAAATGGGAATAAGCAGTGGATTCTGCAAATTGGGAAATGCAAAATTTAATTTTAAAATTATTTAAAGCAAATGCTTTTTCATAAAAAAGGCATTTTGTCGCGGATCGCGATCAGCGATTCTCGGCGCATTTTCAACAATTCGCGACGTGGCAAAATTTTGTGCCGCTATCCCGCCGCCAAATTTAAAGTTTCGAGGCCGGGAATTCAAAATTAGCGGCGGGACCGGACTCCCGCACTTTTTCTGCGCGAGTCGCGTCCCCTCCGGTCTTTAGGCTTATAACATTTAACAAAATTGCGTTAATAGGCTAACACAAAATGTTGGGTCCGTTAAATTCTATATTTTGGCTGAATTTAGTTTTAGTGCTTAAAATTCAAATTAAATTAAAAAATAATTAATTTTATTAATATATACTTTGATAAAACACAAACAAAAAAAGATAAATTACCGAAGTGCATAACTTTCGGGATGGGCCAACTCCAACCTGTCCAGCAGCAACTCCCCAAAAATATGCCGGAAGTTTTCCTTCACGATGGCAACTTCAATTTGATCTGTTCCGTAGCAAAAAAAGTGCCGAATTTGCCCAAAACGCCTCAACACGGCATCCCACGCGACAAAATGAAATTGTATTGGTGCCATCCGGTCTTTGAAAAAAGCGCTGATCAATTTGTTTTGCACAATTTCATCGGCACAATCGCTTTCGCTCCACCGGAATTCGTCCTCTTCGGGCAGCAAAATCAATTCCTTAATATATTAATTAATTAATTAATTAAATATTCGATGTTTTAATGGCTAATTCGAATATTTACCCGCTCATAAAAGTTGTCCGATGCTTCGTGCGCCATTTGCGTCCGAATAAATTCTCTCCACTCAAAATTTTCCTTCCGATAAAACGCCGTTTTTGCACATTAAATAAGCAAATTTGTGCATTTCGCACAATTTCTCCTCAATTTTTTCGGACGTCTTCCCTTTTTTCCCATTCATTTTTGAATTGATTTATTTTTTTCTCAAATTTGTCGCTTTTCTCAACCAATTTTTTTGAAAAATTGAACAAAGTTCGAATGCTTATTCTCAAGTTAAAAATAATTGCGTGCATTTCAATTAGGATGCAAATGGAAATCGACGTTGTCTCCCGCATTAATTATAACTTCTTTGTATAAAAACATCAGCGAGAAGGCTTCGTCGTCTTCAAATTTTGAAATAATTATTTAACATTTAAATTTATTAAAATAATTAATAAATAAATAATAATAATAAACACCTTTTTTTGCTTCTTCATCATCAAATTGCTCCAATTTCTTCAAGGGAATATTTTTGTCAGGGCATTCAAGAATAGTTGAAATTGGCATTTGATCAGCAACTTTTTCTTTCAACGGCACAATAATTTCTCCCTCGCCCGATAAATTTGTAACTGTTTTTTTAACAAAACGATTAATTATTTTTTTTGAACATTTTTATTATTTTTTATTTTAATAAAGCAATTTATTTATATATATGCTATTATATTTGCACCTAAAACAGTCCACAATTGTTCGGAAATGATTTGCTCATTCGCCTCGGCAATTTCAAAAAGCTCTTTCAACAATGCCATCGATGAAAGATTATTTATTCCCAAACATTCTCTGAATTCGGCATTTTGTTCGTAAAGTTTCAAAAAGCAAAGTTCAAGCCGTTGCACCATTCTTTTGTATTTAAACGACAGTTTTTGTTCACCGAATTGGCCCCTCAAATAGTCAAAAAGCGTGTCCAATTTATTCAACAATAAATTTTGGTCGTTAAATTCACTGTTATCTTTGAAAAGGCCCAAAAGTCGTGCAAATAATTTCCAATGATTTCCAATTTTGGCAATCTTCGCTTCGTTGTTGGCACCTTCTGTTTTGGCATTTTGAATTTGTTGCATAAAATAGTCAATTATTTTCCCGCATAAAAGCGAAATTTGGAGCCATTTTTTGTTTTGGAGTGCCATTTCATTGGACAAAGTGCCGTCAAACATTATAATCCCACGAAATGCCGTTTTTAAGATTGAATCGCAAATAATATCTGAATCCTCATTAAACTTTCTTTTCGTCCAGCAGCCCCCGGGGGGGGGGGGCAGAAGTAATAAGCATACCGAATGCCATTGTGAGTGGGTTGTGCAGCTCCAACATGCCGATGTACTTGTACTCCATCAAATAACGGTTCATCATCTGTTTCGTCCGAACGATTTGATCAATTTCGCCTTTGCCGTTCAACATTCTGAGCGTGTGACTGAATTCACTTTCTCCGTTAATTCTTTCACAAAAATTTGACCAAACGGAGAAATTTAAAAGCTGAGCATTTTCTGCTTCAGCCAGCAATTCTTTTAAAATTAAGAAATGTTTTTTGGAAATAAAGTTAATGAAATCGAACACCCAAAGGGCCAATTCGCCATATTTTGCCTCAAAAACATTTTCAACTTTTGCCAATTGTTTGCATTCCGAACTGAAAAATGGATGGATTATGAAAACTTAAAAACAAATTATTTGGCTTATTTCCTTAAAAAAGTTAAAATTTTCAAAATTTTCCCTGGCGCCTGGGTTTTCTTATTTCTAAATTCCCTTTTTTATTTTTTTCTTAACTTGAGATTTTAAGCCAATTATTACAAATTAAGTAAAATTTACATGCTTTAAAAATTGTAAAAAAAAATATTAAAATTAAGAAACGTTCAAAAAATGCCAAAAGGCTTAACAGGGAAATATTTGCTCTAATTAATTTTATTTTTGAACTTCGCTCATCATATGTTGAACTATGCGCAAAAAAAACAGGCGATTTCCTGAAAATCCCAGCTCTAGTCATTAATTAACCCCGATTCTTGACAAAAGATGGATGGATAGCCGTGAGTGACTTAAATAGAAATTGCAAATTAAAAAAAACAGACTTTTTGTTTAATTTTAATAATGTGGCCAGCTTATTCATCTCTTTCTCCGCAATTGTTTGGTTTCTGTTCAAAAAGTCGTTTAATTTTGTCACTTCCAGCCCAAAGCTCCATAACCGACAAACATCTTCCATTCCAAAACGTTTTTCGCCCGTTTTTTTCTTCCAAATTTTTGTGTTCAACTCATCGAATTTGGCCCTAATTGTTGACTTATTTAAATTGCGAGCGGCAAGAAATTTGTTCCTCTCAAATATTTGGCCAATTCTTAAATCGATAATGGCCAAATCCGTCTCAATGCTTTCGTAGACCAGAAGGGCGCTGAGCCTTGCGGCGATGTCCAATCGGGCACATTGGTCCAAAGAAGCGTCAAAAAGCAGACGGCAATATTCGGTGTCCAAATTCCGGCGATCAATGCCTTAAATTGCATTGCTTCTTTGATCCGTTGGATGGATGGAATTTTGTTAATTTTTCAAAAAATCAAATTTTTTATTCCAAATTTGAATTGTACAACATTATCATTATTTTTTCATTTTTTATTTTACAATATTTTTAAGCGTCATTACCATAGAGAATATTTGTTGGAGGAACTTTGCACAATATTATTGGCAACAAAATTAAATTGGAGTAAAAAAGTTGTAGAATTTTTGTGCGTGACATTAAATTGTTCAATTTAGGACAACAAATAATTAATTACCTATATACTGCATAATAAATTGCATAAAAACAAATTTATATTTTGAAAAGGCAAACGAAATTAAAAGGAAGGCTTTTCATTTAGTAAAAATAATGAATAATGTAAATTTAGCAAAATGTAATATTTAAAATCAATTATCGACTTGGCATCCGTCATCAATCTTCTCCCTCACCCAATACACAATTATTTATTGAGTAAATATATGTGAATTGTATGAATTAATAATGAAAGTGTCGTTACTGACAAAACGAATGATCAGCAGAACAATATGTGATCAACTCAAAATGTTAAAAGTTAGAGCTCAAACATTAATTGCTTAAGGCCCCAAAAAGTGTAAATAAAACACAAAATGGAAATAAATTTAAATGGACTGGTGGGGGGGCACTCATTTTATGCCCATTCTGCACACCCCAAATCCGCCGTCGTCCTCTCAACAATTGCAGTCAAAGCACAACGGAATCGGAATGCACGGAATGCAGCAGCAACACGGCACACAGCGCGGCCCGCTGTCCCTCTCGGCATAACGACGCTCGTACCTTTTGATGGAAAGCAATGGACACAAAACATTTAAAGTCGATAATTATGGTTTAATTCAATTACAATTTAATTTATTCTTCAAAAATACTCACACCACCGGGGGAGGCGGATTTGGGTAGTACTGGAAGTTCTAAATTGGGCATTTTCCCTTTTTCGTGTGAAGAAGAATTCAAAGCGTACCTGACGCTGAGGCTGTTCCGTGTACGTGTGCTGCTGCATGGTCAAATGCTACAATAAGAGCTTAATTATTACTAATTTTCATTAATTATTCTCAGAATTCAATTTTTCAATAACATAACGATAGGCGTTGAGTTTTAAAATAATAATTTACAATTATTTTAAAATTTAAATATTCAAAATAGGTTTTTTGTGGAAATCAAATAAAGAAAGTACCCGAAATGATTGTCGAAATCAACCAAAGTTGGGAGAGAATTGAATTGTGTGGCTGGCGGTGACTAATTGAGGGGGGGGGGGGGGGGGGGGGAGCAACCGATCGATTTGAAAGCGAAAATAAAATTGGCAAAATAAAAAGGGGCGCCCAAACAAACGGAAAAGAAACCGGTTTCTAATTTCTAATTGTATGGATAAATATGTACAGCAGCAAACCCACCATCCCTTTAGAGGACTAAATAGTGAAAGGGGGGTGGGGGGGGGAAACGAATCGTATTTTAGAGTTTCGTAAATATCGTATTTCGAAGGTTCGACGTCATCCTTTTCACATCCTATTTACATCAATTACTATTGGTCCACTATTTTTTGCTTAAGCTTAAGCTCAGGCTAACTAGGCCTAAGCCTAACCGAGTGCTCAAGCAGGTGCACCCGGACACCGGCAGCTCCTCCAAGGCCATGTCCATCATGAACTCAATTTTTATTGAAATTGTGATTAAAACTGATTGACCAGATTCCTGACCCGCCAAAGTTTAAAAGCGCCCGGCCAATGAATTGTTTCTGCTGTTGAGCTTCGCTTTTTAGCTTCGTCAACGACATGTTCGAGCGCATTGGCGCGGAAGCGTCGCGGTGGACGAAGGCAGTGATGAAGGTACACCTCGTCCAAATGAGACGCTGGCGGTGAAGCGAATCTTCCACAAAATTAACCCAAACGGCCCCCTTTAGGGCCACAAATGTGCAAATGGACGAAAGTGGCTTGATTTGTTTTGTTTGTACGTATAAATTTGATGCGCTCAGTGCTGTTGAAATGAGCTAATTTTGGTCAATAAGCACTTGTGCCGCCGCATACAAGAAGCCAAATTTTTACGTAATTTTCTGTCCCGGACCGATTCAAACATTTTTCGAAAAATCAATTTTAACCTCAAAATCATTCAAAAAACATGTAGAAAATTGACAAAGGAAAAAGGTTTGTTAATACTTCCAGTTTGACTTTTTAATGTTTTTAAAGCATAAAAAGTGTTCCTGGGGGTTGTCGGGGAACAAACTGGAGTATTACCAAAGGTTTTGTCTCAAAAATAGGGGGGAGGGGACGGTTTTGGCCGTCGTTGGATAACGGAGGGAGGAGGCAGTTTGTCCAGCTCAGGCGATGGCATTGGAGAGGAACCGCAATGGCGTTTTGTCAATTCGTTGAGCATCACCACCTCGGTGTTGGTCGCCGTGAGGCTGAGCAGACCTTGGAGAAAATAAACGACGTAAACATTTTCGGTTCGCTCGACATATGGCACAAAAGAACTCCGAGCATTGGTGACAAAATTGGGATGATTTTTTTTTGTGAAAAATTTTGGGTTTATAAAAAAATTACCCCTTTCAAACACTTACGGTCATGGTACGGAGTGTGCTGATTGACATGGTTATGGTTCATTTGTTCGTTAATTGCCCCGTATTTGGCCACTTCGTCAACCTTTGGAATAAAAATGCTTTAAGATAAAAAGTTCTGAAAATTGTTTGTTCTTCGGCTGACATATTGACGACGACCCCCCCCCCCCCCCCCCCTCCCCGCCCTCTTCATCCAAAAAACATTCTCCAGGCATGGAGTTGCTTGAACAAAAAAAAACTCACTCAAATCAATTGTTAACCATTTTAAAGGGGGGGGGGCATGGGATGGCATGCCACTGTCCGTCGGCGCATAGACCTAGGCCGACCTTTTGTTTTGTATCTAACCATGAGCAGTTTGGTCGGCGTTTGCGCCTCTGTCGACGAGGTCGAAGACGCATGCTGGTACTCGCTGAAAAAGAACCAAATAGGTAATTACGAAAAAATCGTTGTTTTTCCTCACTGGGTGTTCGGCATGTCACGGAAGCTGACCCGACGCTTCAGCGGATTGATAGCAGTGAGAACGGATCGAGTGTCAATTCCGCTGGGACCATTCATTTTTAAAATTCCGAATTCTAACAACAAATAAAATTCCGACTCCATTTCGACCCGATTAACTCCGGACCCAAATTTATTGACAAAGAACAGTTAGGGAGTGACGAGAACGACGACAAAACAAAATAGAAGATTAGGTAACTAAGGAAATAAGAGATTCTTCTAAATCAAAAATGAGGAGGGGACGGTGTTGGCTGTCGTTGGATGAAAACGGGGGATGCAGTTTGTCCAGTTCAGCATGCGATAAGATTGAATTTAGCCGGACACAAAAGATTCTGTGCCCTTTGGTCTCCGATCCCCTTTCTCAAAATCCATAATTTGGACTTCCTTTATTACAACAATTAACAGAGAAATAACAATTGAATGAACAGAGAACAGAATACATTGTATACAGCATGAGATTTCTATATTGACAGATCCGCCGCCTGCTGTTGCTGCTGCTCAACGTCTTCCGCTACGCGCTTGCTTGAGCAGAAATACTTGCTCGATGTGCGGCAACACACCGCCCTGAGAAATGATCACACCAGAGAAAAGCTGAAAATGAACAAAAACATTTTTAACAGTCCATCGTCTCAAAGTCCACCGACCGTGCTCAACTCCTCATCGTTGCGGATTGCCAACTGCAAATGGCGGGGGTTGACTCGCTTCTTGTTGTTGTCCTGTGCGATCTTGCCGGCCAATTCGAGCACTTCGGCCACGAGGTACTCCAGCACCGCAGCCAGATAGACGGGCGCAATGGCTCCCACACGATCGGCGAATTTGCCTGAAATTTTGGGAAAACTGAAGAATATGTATCAAACGATTTGATTTTTCCAAAATTGCTTTTTCCGACGCTCAAAAACTGAAGATTTTGCAATTTTAACTTGTGCGCTTTTGCCTTACCTTTACGCAGCAAACGATGAAGACGCCCGACGGGGAATAGAACTTCGGCACGCGACGAACGCGAGTGTCCGCCTTTCTTCGCTTTGACTTGCTTAGCGCGTCCAGACATTTTGCTGTTGAATCAGAAAAGCGCACAAAAAGGACGAAAATTTGTATGCGTTTGTCAGCCAGAGACTGTGAGCAAATTGAAAATTGGGAGTTTAAATACAAAAAATTTGGCTTGGAATGTCAATTTTCAAATCACTCGAAGAAACCATTTGACAAAAATTGTGGCTTCACCTTAATTCAATATGGTTTTTCTTGTTTTGAACCTAAAAAAAAAAAAGCTTGTTCACTATCAGTGCCCGTAAAAATCGACCTTTAAGGACGAAGAATCAACTAAATTTTTTTTGCCAATTTCCTAAAAATATTTGCCAATTTCAATATCCATCCTTTGGGAATTTTTGGGAACACCACCGACGACAGTATCACCCCACCTACTGGCCGCCGTAGTCGAGTGTGCGGTACTTTGGCTGCTATCTTCCACCTTACTGTCTAAATTTTCCCTTATCGGGCTGCGGTTTACTTAAAAGTCGTTTTTTCTTTAATTTTCAAAATTTTAAACCGGTTTTAAAACTGTTTTAGCTTATCAATTTTTAGTTTCTATTGACGAATTCGTAATTTTGAAAGTCAATATGAGTGATTTTTCCCATTTTTTAGTCTATGGATAACTGAGTCCCCAGTCAAAAGACACTTCAGTCCCGGGCTCATAACTTGCTTCAAAGTGGTTTCCGCCACGCCAAAAAATTTTAACGGATTCGCGCGCTGGGCTTAGAGTGGAGTCGATTGATATATATAATTCGTCCAATTTGGCGAGGTACCCATATTCCGGAATTTTTCCACGCCCAATAGTAGCAAAATTGTTGACACAGTAACCCAATCCACTCGCCAAAAAAGCCGATTTTTCAGTTTCGGATTTTTTTTGGCATCAACATCCAGGCACGTTTCTTGAAAAAAAATTGGGGGGTGGGGTGGGTGCATTAGGATTTTTTATTTGTACCTTTCGCATTGTCAGATGAAGGCTTCAGCTTGTCCACAAAGTATTAAATTTGGCAACTACACTTTTGTCCCAATTGATGAAAATATTACATTTCCCGTCTTCCGATGCTGCAACAGAGTGCATGGCGCCTCGAATTTAGGTCAGCCATGTTAAACTAATCTAATCGAAGTTTTTTCCTTCCTTCCTTCATGAATTTATGTTTCATTTTTTAGCGTTTTCTTTCATCAACAATTAAAAAGACAATAAAATAGTTTTGGTTTGAGTTCCTCTCGTTCCCCCCCCCCCCTCCCCCGTGTTCAAATGAGTGCATATCTAAAATATTTACGTTTTTTTGTGTTTTTTTTTGATAAAAAGAAGAAATTGGTGCCTAATATGCGAGCACATTTTGGGGGCTTTGGCGGGCCCGATAGGCGTCGACGTTAAAGTTTTTGAAAGAAACGCTTTTATTTCTTTTTTCATAAAATTTTGGTTGATTTTGCCTTATTTTCAGTGTCTTTTTTGCAACATAAACAAATGCTAATTTTTAGACAATGCATACGAGCATGCACAGCAAATAAATGTCAACCCAGCCGCACCGAGCAGTCCATTTAAAACGCTCAATTCTTCGTCAGAATTTTTAAATGACGGTAAAATATTGGATTTGTTGCCTTGATAGGGGTTGGGGACGTTGCGTAGGCTATTGAAGCGAAACCGGGGAGTCTTTGTTTGGTTTGGAAAAAACGGACAAAATACTTGAATTTATAATGCAGAAGAGCAGAAATTTCCTGGATTTTCCCGGTCCTGGTCAAAACTCGCAGATTTTGGTCCCAGAAAATTGCCGATTCTGGGAATTTTGTTTCACTCTAGTTGACAACGTTGGACCTCAAATTAATTCTAAAAAAATTTAAGAGATACAATTTATTGCCGATCCATTCGCACCGAGCAGTCCATTCAAAACGCGCAATTCTTCGCCAGACTTCCTAAATGACGACGAATTGGGTTTGTCTTGTTGTTGTTTTGGTAAGGTTAGGGCTGTTAAACCCTCAAAAATCTAACAAAAAAAAATGTGTTTTTTAAATAATAAATTTCCTTTTAGTTGGCTTGAATTTATTTCCTTTCCCCTTGTTTTTTTTGTCCTTTTTGTGATTTTTGGGCATTTTTTTGTCACATTAATTGTTTCTTTTTAGACAATGTATACGATCATGCACAACAGAAACAACGCCTTTCTCCCTTGGCACCTCGAAACCAAAGTAAAGGCGTCTGAAAAGCAACAAAAAAAAAAAAATCCATTTTTTGAACAATTTAACAATTTTCTTAAAAATTTGATCCTAATTTGCAAAAACTACCGAATTTTTTTTTTTGTTCGCGTCGGCCAATCTTCAGACAATCTGAACCCAAAATTTTTTTTTTCACTTTTAGACAATGCATGCGAGAATGCACAGCAACAACAACGACTTTCTCCTCTGGCGCTTCGCAATCAAAGTAAAGACGGCTGAAGCGATAAAAGCTTTTTTTTTTGAAAATTTCAACAATTTTTTTAAATAAAATTTGGTCCTAATTTGTAAACCTTACACAAAAATTTTTACTCTAGACAATGTATACGAGCATGTACAACAGCAACAACAACGACTTCTGCCCCCGGCACCTCGCAATCAAAGTAAAAAAGCGGTTAATTTAACACAAAACATTTGAAGCAATCGCTTGATGCTGTGTCTGTCGGAGAGCATTTTATGGGAAAAAAACATTTTTTTCTTTTTAAAATTAAGGCTTTGCAGGTGTCTAAGAGATTTTAAAAATTTAACAATTGGTAGAAAAATTGGTTGTATTTACTATACTAGTAAACTTTCATAAAAACAAAATTTTATTTCAATTCGTGATGGGGCAAAAAAAAATAGTCAATGACTGGACTAAATTAATTGTTGGCATTTTTTTAGACAATGCATACGAATATGGACAGCAAATGAATGTCAATCCAGCGGCACCAAATGGTCCATTTAAAACACGCGATTCTTCGTCCGAATTTCTGAATGACGGTATTGGACTCTCCGAACAAAAATTGGGTTTATGCAACACTTTTAAGTGATGTTACTCGGCTCGGAAGGTCAAAAGGATGTGTTCAGGAAGTTGAAGGTGGTGCTGGTGGTGGTGTTACAGTGAATAAAATAAATAGTGTTGGGCATTTTTTTCCCCCAATTTTTAGGATGTGTTCGGCTTCAATTACTTCCGCTTCAAGCAGAAACCGGCAGTGGTCGCGGCACTGTTGGGACACGACTGTTTCATTGTGATGCCAACGGGTGGGACCGAGGATTTTTTACAAAATTAATTCCCCTGGCGGGTTTGGCTCCAGTTCCCAAGGTTAAAATACGAAATTTTTCTTAATCTAGAAAATTTTACGAAAATTTCCAACCCTACCATTTACAAACGAAAAATCCCGGATTTTTTATACCATTTTTTAAAAATGATTTGTTGAAATTCTCAACATTTTGCCCGACTGTAAAAACTCTTCTCTTGTTATTTGTTTGCATATTAATGCCATAGAAAATGGAAGAAAACTATTTGGCTGGTCACCCAACGGTCGGTCGGTTTTACAACTTTTTCTGATCAGAATTTTGGTCACTTTTTTTGTTGTTGTTTTTAATGTTAATTAGCGTACGCGTTTTTGTTTAGGTTCCGGCAAAAGTCTTTGCTACCAATTGCCGGCCGTGCTTCATCCCGGTGTTACCATCGTCATTTCCCCGCTGCTTTCGTTGATGCAGGACCAGATTGCCAAGCTGCAGAATTGCCGGGTTCCTCTTTTTTGATTTTGACTTTTATTGACCTCAGAATATTTTTCTTCATCAATATTTTTGCATTTTTAAGATGCTTTTAACATTTTTGTTTTAAGAAAAGCTTTTTTAGGGCTTGGTTTTTGAAGTAGAAAGAAACCTTTTTTTGTTGTATGGTTTCCACAGTGTCAATAGGCTTTCGGAAAATCCTGATCTGACCCCCTCCCCCACGGGGACTAGCATTTAAATTGTTTCAGGACACTATTTTGCTAGGATTCCGGACCTTGGGAGTTTTCTTGAAGTCCTTTTCGTCCACTCTCGACGAGTTTTAGATAGATTTTTTTATTTAATTTTATTGTTTTCAGATTTCCTGTGCCCTCCTCCGCGGCTCCATGGACACGGTTGAGGTGGAGTCAATTTATTCAAATTTGGCGTCCACCGAGCCAACAATCAAATTGCTCTACGTCACCCCGGAAATGGTTTAATTTTTATATTTATGCAATATTTGAATTAATAAACACAACTGCAGATCGGTGCCTCGATGCGACTGAACGGCGCATTTATGTCCCTTTTTCGACGCAATTTGTTGGCACGCTTTGTGGTAAGTGCCAAACAAAACAAAAAATTGAAGTTGTATTTTTTCTGGCATCCTAATTTTTATGAATTTTTTTTTGTTTAAATCCGTTTTTTTGTCCGAATCTTTGCGCGCCTGCCTTTTGCATTTTAGTCCATTTGTGTCCCGATTTTGTGGGGGGGGGGGGGAATTCCCAATTTTTATTCGAATTTCTATTTCAATTTTGTCTAACCGACTCCTTTAAATAAAAAGCAAATGTTGCCTTTTGGCTTTTAATCAACAATAACAACCACAAAAAATTTAGGTGGACGAGGCGCATTGTGTGTCCCAGTGGGGCCACGACTTTCGGCCCGACTACACCCGGCTGAAGACGGTCGTTGAGCCGTTCCGCAACAGCAAGGACAAAGTGCCGGTGATGGCGTTGACCGCAACCGCCACCCAGCGCATCATTGAGGACGTCAAGCAGCAGCTGCACATTGGCGGATGCAAAATGTCCGTATGCGGGGGTTTTTTTTGGCATTGTTTTGTTTGTTTACGGTGCAAAAAAATATGATTTTTTTTTCATTTTAAACGAGCTTGAGAACGGCGTAATTTTTGTTTTTGAGGGTTTAAATTTTATTGTACTAGCTTGATTATGAAAATGTTGGGCAGACTTTTTTTTGTATGCATGATTTCAGGTTCACCTCCAGCTTTGTGCGTCCCAACCTTGTCTACGATGTGGTGGACAAGTCGCAGGCCAACTTCAAGAAGGTGGTTGACCACATACGCAAGATGTACCCAAACGGGTCCGGCATCATCTACTGCCTCTCCAAGTAAACAAACACTAAATAGGCAATTTAATGGACTTTGAAACATTTGTCCGCGAATTTTGCACAAAAAATCGAACATTTTGGGGCCGAAATTTGGACAATAACAGCAAAAAAAAAAATGAACTTTTCATTAAAAATTAGGAAAGATTGCGAGGATGTGGCCACAATGGTTGGAGGCGGTGCGCAGCCCTACCACGCCGATTTGCCGGAAAAGCGTCGACTTGACACACAGACAAAGTGGATGTCGAACAACATCCAGATACTCTGCGCAACCATTGGTTGGTTGGTTGAGTGTGAATGAGTCCAAAAAGAATTGTTTTTTTTTTGAAAAATTAGAACATTTTTATTGACAAAAAATTTGTAAAAAAAATAATTTGGCATGTCAGCGTTTGGCATGGGCATTGACAAGCCGGACGTGCGCTTCATCATCCACCACACCATACCGCAAACGTTGGAATGCTACTACCAGGAGACGGGCCGAGCCGGCAGGGACAACCAAACCGCGCATTGCATTCTTATGTACAACTTCAACGACCATTTGCGCATCAAAAGGCTCATTGAAAGTGTGTTTGTGCCACTTTTACAATAACAAGACAAAATGCCATGCCAATGGCCACAATTTAACTTGTTGTGTTCATAATGATTGGGTGGTGGGTGGTGCACCGCCGGGCAAAAATTTTGGCACATTTTTTGTTGCTTAAAGGACACGGACCGTTATGCCGAATTGCAGAAAATTCATTTAAAATACGAAGAATGATAGTGTGCATCTTTTTTTGCCTTATTCAGATGACGAACCAAAGCCGGAAATCAAGCGAATGAAGGAGCAAAGCCTGTGGAGTGTGATTGGTTATGGCGAGAACATTTCCGAGTGCCGGCGCAAACTGATCATTTCGCATTTTGGCGAGGTGAGTGTGTGAACAACCTTTTTAATCAAGATTTGAAACGGGTCGAACCCGACTTCAAAGGAGGGGGCGGGCTGGAGATGTCCAAGGGTGGAACAAGATTTTGAGAAAAACCCGGATGGGATTTGCGAAACCTAAAATTCAGGGATTTTCCAAAAATCCCGGTGCCCTTCTCTCCACAATCTCTGCCGCGATACGGGTTTATCAAATGCCATTTTTCATGTTTTTAATTTTGAATGCTATGCGATTCCGCTTCCCATCTTCTCCAATTCCCTTCCGTGTTCAGACCTACGACCGGGCGAATTGCATTCTGACACCGGCGCCGTGCACCATCTGCGCCTACCTCTCAACACATGGCCAAATGCCGTCCAAGCAGTTCGATTTTACCAAAGAGGCGGTCGCCGTGTTGGATTCCGTCTGGCAGATCAAAAACGCCGGTGTCACCTATGTGGCCGACCTGTTCAGGGGGCAGTTGGGCAAAAAGACTGTGAAGCGCAAGGTAAGCGCGCACAGCAACAGCAATCACATTACCCGATTTACCCTCCCCTCGGGTGCATGTCGTTCGGACCGTTTTTGGACGAGCCGAAAAATGCTCGTCTCCATCCAACCTAACCAACCCCGGTTTCCAGACTCTATCCGGAACAGACATTAGCGTCATGTTAATCTGGGCCTTAAATCCAGCTTGATCAAATAATTTAAATGCTGCTGCTTTCAGGTGGATGACAATGGGCACGGGCGGTTGCCGCTTTTTGCATTGGGCGACGGTCTGAGTGAGCAGGTGAAAAAAAATTGAAGAATAAAAATATTTTTGTTTTTATTGACAAACAAAACGCTGATTTTTATGGCTTTTTGTGTAGGATTGTCTTCGTTTCATTCGCAAACTGGTGATTGAGGAGTATTTGCACGAACGACTGATCACCACCCAGCACAATACAGTGATCGGCTACCTAAGCGTTGCGCCAAAGGGTCACCAATTCATGTTGAAGTACAGGCAGGACAAGGCCTCAGTGGAACGGGTAGGCGTGGACGTTTTGTTTTGTTTTTTTTGCAAGTTTTACAGCATTTTTGAATCCCGAACCCCTGAGTTTGACTATCGTGCTTTTGTCGGTTACTAAAATTTTTCAAGAAAATTTTTGTTTAATTTTTCTCGAATATTAATGCGAAGCTTGAACCGCGTTGAACGCAAACGAGTGATGAAAGATTTAAATTACAGCAGCTCTTTTTTTCTACATGAAAATACGACAACATTTTTATATACCGAAACAACAGCGCCAAAATCTTTGTGGCTTCTTTCAGTTCAATGTGTTCATGGGGGAGCCGAAGCCAAAGCAGGAGAAGCGGCGGAGTTCGACAACTGTATCAAATGCAACAAATGCAAAGCAGCGAAAGTCCATCGTCTAATCTACGCGTGGAGGACGGATGGACAGAGACACCTTTTCATCTGATCTGATCGGATGACGGTTTTTTTTTTGTTTGGTCTTTCTGTTCTCGCTCTTTTTTTCTTGTCTGATCAGATTTTTTAATCCCTATTTTGCATATTGTTTGTCTCTACGGTCTCTTTTCACACGTTGTACGGCTTTCTTTTGCCTCCCCTCTCTTAAATGTTGTTGTTGTACAGTGTATGATGTGACGATGCCCCCATCTACCGACAGCGCCTATACAGTATTCTCATTCACTTTTTTTTTGTTGTCGAATGTGATGCCAATGCCAACGATGCTTGTAAATTTTGAACCTCATTTTTGATTAAACTTAATGTGCGCTTTTTATTCTTGTTAATTTGTGCGCATATTATGTGTGTCCCCGCTCGGCTTTGGAGGGGGGGGGGGGGGGGGGGTGGATCGTGAGTGAATTATAATTGAATTAATAATGAAAAAAGTGTCGTTACTGATAAAACGAATGATCAGCAGAATGTGATCATTGATCAACTCAAAATGTTATGGTAAAAAGTTAGAGCACAAACATTAATTGCTTACGGCCCCAAAAAGTGTAAATAAAACACAAAATGAAAATTAATGAACGAATAAATGAATGAATAAATGGACGGGCGGGCACTCATTTTATGCCCATTCTGCACACCCCAAATCCGCCGTCGTCCTCTCAACAATTGCAGTCAAAGCACAACGGAATCGGAATGCACGGAATGCAGCAGCAACACGGCACACAGCGCGGCCCGCTGTCCCTCTCGGCATAACGCCGCTCGTACCTTTTGATGGAAAGCAATGGACACAAAACATTTAAAGTCGAGAAATTGTTCCCTAATCCTTTTAAAGTCGATGTTAGGGTTGGACAAACCCGGGTTATCCGGGACCGGAACAATTTAGTCATTTCCTTCAGACCCCTTTTCATGTTTAATTATGGTTTGATTCAATAATAGTTTAATTAATAATAATATATTCAATTAATTAAAATTTCAAAAATACTCACACCACCGGGGGAGGCGGATTTGGGTAGTACTGGAAGTTCTAAATTGGGCATTTTCTCTTTTTCGTGTGAAGAAGAATTCAAAGCGTACCTGACGCTGAGGCTGTTCCGTGTACGTGTGCTGCTGCATGGTCAAAAGCTACAATAAGAGCTTAATTATTACTAATTTTCATTAATTATTCTCAGAATTCAATTTTTCAATAACATAACGATAGGCGTTGAGTTTTAAAATAATAATTTACAATTATTTTAAAATTTAAATATTCAAAATAGGTTTTTTGTGGAAATCAAATAAAGAAAGTACCCGAAATGATTGTCGAAATCAACCAAAGTTGGGAGAGAATTGAATTGTGTGGCTGGCGGTGACTAATTGAGGGGGGGGGGGTAGGCGTTAGGCTTTAAAATAATAATTTACAATTGTTTTAAGTGAAAATTTTAAATATATTTCAAAATAAGTTTTTTGTGGAAATCAAATAAAGAAAGTACCCGAAATGATTGTCGAAATCTACCACCAAAGTTGGGAGAGAATTGAATTGTGTGGCGGTGATTAATTGAGGTGGGGGGGGGCAACCGATCGATTTGAAAGCGAAAATAAAATTGGCAAAATAAAAAGGGGCGCCCAAACAAACGGAAAAGAAACCGGTTTCTAATTTCTAATTGTATGGATAAATATGTACAGCAGCAAACCCACCATCCCTTTAGAGGACTAAATAGTGAAAATGAACGGGTGAAAAAAAGGGGGGGGGGGAAGTTGTTACTCATTTTAAATTGAGCTTCGACGACTGAGCCAAGTCATACGTACATACGAGAAAAACAAAAACAATTGTCCCCCCCCCCCCCCGAACTGCTGAAAGGGGCAGGACAAAGCTAATCAAAGACCGCAGCGTTCAGTAGAGTTCAGCTATGATTTACCAAATTTGAGATATTTTTTTCATGATGCTGAATTTTTGTTCTTGAAAATTTAGTTTTTTATGTTTTTAACAATCTCTTTTTACTAAAATAGTTTTACATTGTGAATTTTTTGGTGTTTTTTAAATACAGTCCACATTCTGTCTTCTTATTCTGTCGTCTACGGGTGCGTGCCATAGCCAAATTATAATTAGATTACAAAAAATGTTTGCTATAACTGATGAGCATGCCCGGTATTTTTTTTTCGCAATTAACAACAATTTTTGTGGACGGATATGTATTGTATATATCAGCAACACTGAAAAACAACACAAAAAAGAGCAATTGCAATAGAAAAACATTTGAACACCGAAAGAAGACTAAGTTTTGCGCAAAAGAGTGGTCCATCAATTGAAAGGAAAATAAAATTAGGGTAATAAATAATTTCGTACCAATTCATAAATAATAATTATCCATTCAAACAATACAAAACGGCGGAGAATAAGTAAAGAGCACTTAAACAATGAAAACCGAACTTCAAAAAAAGAAAAAAAAGACCACTGATGAACAAAAATAATTCAACAAATAAAACTCTTTTTATCCAAAAAATTGGCAAGGCGATCATCGCAGCCCCCGAATTGTCCACCACCCGCAGCGAAGTTGGGCCATTTGGTAGTGGACGATGGCCCGGAGGAGGTGGAAAAGCGAATATTGGGGCCAAAGGACGTCGCTGTCAAACTTCACAATACAGCGGGGAGAGCATTGGAGCTGAAACGGGGGGGGGCAAAATGAATAATTTAATTAAAAATAATTTGAAATGCCTTTTGGGGGATATGAAAAACACAACATTTGTACATGGGGTGGCCAACCAAGGCCCATATGACGTACGATTGGACTAGGGGAGGAGGGTCGTCTCCGGGCGATTTTTTGAAGCTTTTAGCAATAGAAATGGTCCGACGGTGCCGACCGGCACCTTCCGGAAAAGTTTTAAGGATTTAACGAATTTTGTGAAAAAAAAATTCATTTTCTCCCCAATGTAAATTGTTGCCAAAAAATTACAACGGGGGGAGGGGGATGTCCGGGGGCCCATTTACGACGCGGGGGGGGGGGGGGGGGGGTGTCCGTAGCCACTCCTTGTACATGTGTGATAAAAAAGCGCAAAAAAGAAACAATACTTTTTTTAAAAGGATTTTTTATTCATTCTGAAAGCAATCCACCATAACACACAAATAGATGTTCGTTTTCTTAAAAATACAACCAAAATATAAAGCAGTAGATAAAAAATTGAAAATGTTTGCCTGCCAAATTAGGAAATCGCTGAGGCGACATTCGCTTGTCCGTATGAGCAGGTCGAGCGGACGACAGTCGCGCGTGTCCATGCGAGCGGAGAGCAAAGCGGCGTCGATTTTACTGAAAAAAAAGCTAAATTTGAATGATTCATTAAACGCCGTTGAGCGTTTTGTTAACTAGATTTTTTTGGCAATATGTTGAAAACAATTTCTTACAACATTTTCGGAAAATTGTAAATTTTGCATCGAAATTCTAAGAATTTGACCACATTCTTAACCCCCAACCGCTTACGACGCACGTGGAGGGGGATTCTAGACCTCCCCTTGTACAAGTATAAATCAAATGTTAGTTAATGTTTTTTTTAAATTTTTAAGACTTTTTGTCCAATGTTCCAGCCTTGACATCGCGACGAATGGCCTCGAAAGCGCGTAAAAGCTCATTCTGCGAGGTGTAGGAAAGGCAAATGTTCAGAAAGATCCTGAAAAATTATCGTCAAATTCGCTTAATAAAACCCTTTGGGCGTTTTCGGTTTAAATCTTTAAAAAACAAACTAAATAATCAAAGCCTATTTTTATCAAAAAATGTTGTCCAACTTTGTATTAGTGCCATCTGCCGGATTGATTCGCTCAATTTTGGACATCAATTCGCGAATTTTATCCGATAGCAGCGACCGATCGCCGAAGAAGCGAATGCCGACGCGACGCTCAATGAGTTTGGACCTGAAAATTCCGATAAAATGTGACTTTTTTGAAAAATGTATTCTTAAAACGCTTTTTACCCAAAATAAAAGCAGAAATCTCTAAAAGTCCACGGAAAAATGTACACTATATTTTTGCAGTTTTGGACCGATTTTCTGGTGAACAAAAACAATTCATGTTTTTCATTCATAATTATGCTACGTGTGTTCGAGCAGCTGCGTGAAACGTTTCTCGCCCAATGTCATCAGACCGCTCACTTCGTCTTCGGACCTTTGGGTAATGTAAAATAATTTTAAATGTTAAGATCAAAAATGAATTGTCAATTTGGATTTTATAAAAACAATCGAAAGCAATTTCACATAAAAATGTTTACCGTTTGAAATTTTCGATTGAAAAAGCGAAGACGGTCACCTGAAAGCAAAGAAAAAGTTTCAAACTCAACAGAAAGCTTTGGGATTTAAAAACTTAGAAAGTTTCCAACCTCTTCAACGCCCAACGTGTCGCACCAATCCAAAACCTAAATGTTCAATTTTTAATGCATAAGACAAACTTTGACAAATTGCATTCAGAATGAAAGACTGGCCCAAAAATGAAAAAAAACAAAAAATATTCGTAAGCTTCCTCACAACGAAATGTTTTTTCTGAATGAGCCTGAACAATGAAACGTAAAACCATAAAATGAGCATTTATAAATTTTGTCCTTTTTACAAAATTAGTGCTCATTCCTTCACTTTTGGTATTTTTTGTTTTATTTATTTATAATTTTGTTATCAAAAGATTTTTGTGCTTTTATCAAATGGAGAAGTGCCGAATTTGTATCACAAAATTTCCGATATATACAAACCTTGGTCAGTTGTACAAATCCGGCGGAATGCCCTTCCATCACTGTGCCCAATTTGCGGTAGCGCGCAAAACGGCGATTTCCGTCCATTACAATGGCAATGTGACGAGGCGTTGGTCCAAGCTGAATAGGAAACAGAAAATACAAAAAAGGAATATAAACATTTTTTTTTGTTGCAAAAAATCGGGAACCCCTTTCTACATGATTGCCGAGATTTGAACCAATTTCATAGGTAAAATTTCCCTTTTGGATTCTGCATGGGTTTGGCCAAATGCATTTTTAACCGCTTTACAAGCATACTTTGACTGCCGACACCAGGAAACGACCCCACCATGACAGTGGTTCATGTCTAAACCAGGCCGGTCCATCAGGAATGGACATCGATAATGAAAATACAAAATGAATGACGAAAGTGATGCGGAGACGAACTCAATTAATGTCAGACGTATTCCCTTCCCGCACTCGTCCCCTGAAATGAAACGAGAAAATGGTTAATTTATTCCACAGCGAAAAAGGAAAAGATAGAAAATTAGGGAATTTTCGTAAGATTCCCTCAACGAAAATTTGAGAAAATGCTCTTTTTGTTTGCAAAATTTTTCCGCGGAAACCACTTTGAAGGTGGCAAAACGTACCATAGACGGCAAAAAAGAAAAAAAAAGAAGCGAATTAGGTAATTCAATTGTGCAAATCATAACGCCAAAACCATTTAAACAGACTATGACAGAACGCCAAAGATTAATTATTACAAACATTCATTCAAACATTAATTAGTTTTTTTTCATTTTTTTGCCGTCAATGTTTTGTCGACCTTAAAAATTTTTATTTTTGAAAAATTGGGGGAACAAACTAGCTTACTACTTGTATTACCGTCTTTTCCTAATTAATCAACAAATTTCTTCCATTTAAGCTTTCCGACAAATGACTTCTTTGGCAGATCAGCAAGAGCGTGTGGATGGTGTGTTGCTTTCGCTGGCCACGTCCTTAGGCGGCGGAGTGCCGGACTTGTTCGATCACATTTTTTCATTCCTTTCTCGCAAGACTGACTTTTACACCGGCGCTTCGCTTGACTCTGCACGTCAAATTGTTATCGATGCTTTTGAAAAGCATGCTTCCGGGGCCAAAAAGGTTGGTTTTCTATTTGTGAAAGTTTGGTTGGAGAACGGAAGAGATTCGAACTCCAATCAATCAGTTTTGGAGTTAAATCTCGATTTTGCTTGGATTGAGTTTGAAATTGAAATAAAATACAAAATTGACAGGAGGCAGAACAAAAGCGATTGCGCAAAGAGGCGGAGGAGCGAAAGTTGGCCGATCGAAGGGCCGCCCAGCGGGCCAAAGACGAGGCGCAATTCGCACGGGTGCGCGAACTCTCTGACGCGGAAGCTGCTGAGTTGCAGCAGAAACTGGACGCAGAGTTTGTGCTTTACACAAAAAAATGAAATTTTTCTAAAAATCGACGAATCACTCAAAATTTAGGAAATTGGCCGAACAATTGACCACTGCCGACGAAGCGGTGACCGCTTCCGCGAAATCAGACGAAAATGAAAAAATACAGGTACAGGAAAATAAGAGACGTCAGAGGCCCCCTCTGTACCGGTGTTTCCGGTTCCAAGAATTTTGGTTCTGTCCTGTTTTCCTTTAGAACAGGAACATAACAGTGTAAATCGTGCTTAGACTGTTCCAAATTAAAAATTTCCCGAATGAAATTCAGTTTGAAGTTTACCAAATTTTCTAAATCTTTTTTTCCCTTTTCGCTGTTGAATAAATTAAACATTTTTTCGTTTACGTGTCTGGCATTTATTGAGTTTGCCTCCGCATTACTTTCGACATTCATTTTTTTATTTTCATTATCGATGCCCGTTTCTGACGAGCCGGACAGCAGCAACAAAATGAAGCCGAACGTGGGCAACGGGTAGGTGATTTGAGTCTGCAAAATCCAGAATTGGAACCAACATTATTGATATTTTAATTTTATATGGTAGTCCAAAAACAATGTTGTTTTTTTGTTAGAACATAATTAGAAAAGCTTGGCGCTTTAATCGTGACGGTCTCATTTCTGCGCCTGATCTTTAATTGTTGTAGAGATTTGTTTTTGTCGAACATCAACAAATTGGTTTTAACCGTTGTAATTATTTTAATCAAATTTTGTCAAAAACTACGTAAGCCATCATTTAAATTTTTTTTTTATTGAAGTTGTGATCTGGAGCAATACCAGTGGACGCAGACACTCGGCGAAGTTGGAAGTGCGCATGCCATTCCCGGCGCTTGGCTTTCCGCTTAAGGTTTGTTTGTCAGCGAAAAATGACTGTTTTGGGAGCCGTTCCGAATTCAGGCGAAGGACCTAATTGTGGAGGCTCAGCGCCGCCACTTGAAAGTAGGCCTTCGAGGACATGCGCCCGTTGTGGACGGTCAGCTTAACGAGGAAATCAAGGTGGGAGGGGAAGCAGTTCGTCAGGGCAATCAAAATTTGCAAATTTGGCAAACTAATTCTAAAATTTATCCAATCAGGTGGAGTCGATGACCTGGGTGATTGAGGACAAACGCTGCGTGGTCATCACTCTCGAAAAGGTTGGTCGATTTGGACATTTTGTTCTCTTTGGCAGTGTTGGCTTTTCCGGGTTAGAGTGAGAATAAACTGAGCTTTCAAATTCTCGATTTTGTTCCCTCTCGCAAAACCCCAAAATCCGACGACTTTTGTAGATCAACCAAATGCACTGGTGGAACAAATTGATGGAAAGCGACCCGGAAATTGACACGCAGAAGGTCGCTGTTTTCTCTTTTTGTTTTTATTTATTTATTGTTTATTGAGAAATTTACTACCGGTTTTCTGAATTTAATTACTAAAACTTAATTTTGATGCGATGACCTACTTAAAATGATTGATTTTTGCAGGTGCAGCCGGAGAACTCCAAACTATCCGTATGATGCTTTTTCAGAACATGCGAATTTTATATAAGTTTAATTCCCAAAAATTCGTAAAAAGGGCACTCAAGTGAATGGGCTCGTAGGGAAAAGGGGCGGAATTGAGAATGGGAGGACAGGGAAAGGGCATCAAAAATGTAAGTAAATCAAAAAACTTGACTAATTTTCTGACCAATATGGTTAAAATCATCAACAACAACAAAAAATTCCCGCGGGAAAAGGGGATTCCCGTTCCCGTCTTTTTGCCCATCGTGATTTTTTACGGAAACGGGAAGAACCCCGCCTCGAAAATTTTATTTACCGGACTCTAGTGCCTATCTGCACTGCCCGGACCTTCTAAAATTCCGATCGTATCAAAATTTTTCTGAGGCCACCCCCCTGGTCCAGTCGTACGTCGTATGGGGTTCTGATCTGACTGAAAGCCCTTTGTACGAACATATGGCATGAATTTGTTAAGCGCATTTTTCAACAAGAAAACTAACAATTTAAGGATCTGGATGGAGAGACACGCTCAATGGTCGAGAAAATGATGTACGATCAGCGTCAGAAGGAACTCGGCCTCCCAACTTCGGAAGAGAAGAAGAAGCAGGACATTCTTAAGAAGTCAGTGCTCACTTATGTAAAAATAGAGCGGGTCTGGGTCTGCTGAATTTGCACTTTTTTGCATTTTGGGAATGAAATTTGGTCTAGTTTTTCAAGACTGCCTCTGCTTACAAATTGGAACATGCTGAGAGTAAAACGACAACACTTTTTGCAGGTTTATGGAGCAGCACCCGGAGATGGACTTTTCTCAGGCGAAGTTCAGTTGAAAACGAAGGCATATGCCAAGTTCAAGAATCACCTTGACGATGTTCTCTCACATTAATATATTTTTATGAATTTGTTAAATTTGCAGGCCCAAACTGCGTTCTTGTGTTGATTATATCGAGGGGGGGGTGGTTAGGAAGTGGGAAGAGAACAAAGAAATGGTTCAGGGAAAAAAGCTCTAAAATTAAAGACAGTTTAGGTATGCAGCTATGTTTGGCCATAATCCACTTTTTTCCTCTTCATTTTTATTGATTATTCAAAGAAAATGCTCGTAAATTGCAGAACAAATCCATTTCAATTTATTTATTAAAAAGTGTCAAATTGAATAGAGATAGTTGAGCTTCGATTTCGCTTTTGAACCCCGACCGGAGCAGTCAGCGTTTAAACTAAAGCACGGACTGATCGAGATTCTCGACCGAGTTTTTTCGAGATTCTCGATATGAGGTCAGATTCGGATTCTACGGCACCGAAACCTCCATAAAGAACCATTTTGTTTAAAACTGCCCCCACTAGGTACGGGGGCCTGTTTGAGATAATTTGTGCGGAAAAAAAACAACAATTCACTTTTGGAAATTTAAATCATAAAAAATTAATGAAAATCTCGATCGGTCCTCAAGTCCGGGTTAACAAAATTATTACGCGAAAAAAGAGGAAAGGAAACCTAAACCCCCACCCCCCCCCCCCCAAATTGATACAATTTTAGTTTTGGTTGCAATTACAAAAAGCATAAAAATTTTTTCCACTGTCAAAGCTTAGGGAAAACAAACAAGATTCATATTTAAGATTAACACTCCATATTCTCGTCTAAATTCCGTTTGTTCATTCATTTTCGGGGCCTTCGTTTGCGTCAAACATTCTAAAAAAAAAGATTATTTTGATGCGATCCACTGCAAAGAACAATCCTCCCACTTAAAAAGACGCCGCCGAGAAAATTTTGAATTTTAGAATTAATTTGTTAAAAGATTTTCAACCAAAATTTAAAAAATATGGTACTTTTTTGAAGGTTTTTAAGAATGGGGGAGGTCCGGTACCGGGAAAATTTTTTAAAAGATTTTAACAATGTTTGTTAAGAAAATAAAACCAAAAAGTGCAGGAATTTCGCTCAATTTTTCGTTTGTGAGGGGGCTGGATTTAGATAAATGAAAAATTTGCTTCAAAATTTTCTCATTCTGAATATTGTATCATTCATAAATTCGAAAAATAAGGACGACGGAAGCCTCAATTAAGGACAAATCTTACAAATAAGTACCATTTTATGGACACGCTGATGATAGGACAGATGCTGGGCAATTCGAAATCGCTTGTCACAATGTTGGCACTAAAATATATTAATGTTATTCATTTAACTGCAAAATGGCATCTCTCCTCACTTTAAATGGCTTCTCCCCCGTGTGGATTCGTTGATGATTGGACAGATGGCTGGACTGTCGAAATTGCTGGCCACATTGTTGGCACTAAAATATATTATAAATTTCTTCAGTTAATTAACTGTAAAATGGCACTCTCTCTAATCTCTTCTGTTGGATTCACCTTAAATGGCTTCTCCCCCGTGTGGATTCGCTGATGACTGGACAGATGGTTGGGCTGTCGAAATTGCTGGTCACATTGTTGGCACTAAATATATTATAATACTCTTCAGTTAGGTAATGCAAAATGGCATTTCTCTCTAATCTTTTCTGTTGGATTCACCTTAAACGGCCTCTCCCCAGTGTGGACACGCTGATGGCCAACCAAAGTAGATTTATGATTAAATCGCTGACCACAATGTTGGCACTAAAAAATGTTCATTCAGTGAGACTATTTCTCGAGCAAAATATTTTGCAATTACTTTATGTGGCTTCTCGCCAGTATGAATGCGCAAATGCCTTTTAAGGTCAATTGGCCGGTGAGTTGAATATTGGCAGTGAGTGCAGTGCCGTTTGTTCACCGATTTTTTGCCTTTTAAAATTGATTTATTTACAAAAAATGCAAGGAAACCCAATTAGAAAACACTTTTTAGCCCCGGCAGCGTCTGTCGGCCCCGCTGGTCCCCTCCAAAAACGCCTAATAAAAATTGCAAACATTTCTCAATTTCTCGAATTTTTGAACCTAAAAGTAAAAAATTCTTTCAAAAAAGTCTCGGGTCTTGAGCCGAGAAAATTTCTCGGTTTTTTGGAGTCAAGATCCCGAGTCTTGGTGCATTGAAAAAAACTTGAAAAATAAATTGAAAAGTTTTCAGTCACGGATTACAAATTAATGATTATTTTTTAATGAAAAATATTTTTAAAACCTTTTTGAGAACAGAACAAAAAAAGTTGGAACAGGAAAACACTGATCATAAATCAAACCGGTCGGTTAACCGGTCATAAGTTCCAAACCGGTTATGATAACCAGGTGTCTGAAAACCCGTTTCGGTACTGAACAACCCTTATTATTCTCAACAAATTGGTTAAGTTTGTAAAAACTTATAGACACTTTTTCTCGGATTCGAACAAAGTTTTCTGTTAAAATTACCTTTTCCATTTATTTTGTCATTTAACACGGCAACTGTCTTCTGCAAGGCGACGATGTTCAGTTGCAGCTTGTTCTGATTCGTCCCCATCCTTGTCAGTTCTCCCTTCAGCTGCATTCCCTTTAAGTAGTTGAATGTTTTAACGCAAAATTTATTAATGTTTATAGTAAATTGGCGAAATTTTGGACAAAAAATTCTTAAATAAAATTTTTTATAATTTCCCCACCTTTTCCAGCGCATCTTTCAAATTGTTTCCCAATTCGTCCAACTTTCTGTTCGTCTCCTTCAGCTCCAATTCCAACTGTTCAACTCGTTCACTTTCCACACATTTGGCAGCTTCTGAAAATTCTTCTATTAAATAAACTAATTTCGATAAACCCGTTATAAAAGCATTTAAACAACAATTTCCCCTACCTTTTCCTTTAGCGCTTGAGGAGGTTCGCGAATTCATCGTTTGTTGTCGTTCCAATTGGGCAATTCTGGCACGCAAATGACGCACTTCTTCGGAAAAGTCCAAATTAGTCAAAGTTGGCCACAAATGTTCTGTAAAGATTTTTAGGTTCGAAAAATCTCGAAATAGGGACCTAAAATAGGTGAAAAAGGCCAAAATAGGCTCCAAAACCCGGGTTCATAAGCAAATATAGGATCGAAAAAGGGTATAAAAATAACAATAATAGCTTTAAAAAAAAGGTTTTTACGTGTGAAAATTATCAATCAGTAGGACTGCTACTTTTAGGCAAGAAAAATTGCAAAAAGGCGCCTAAAAAACAAGAAATTCTATGTATGAACACTATAACTTAACCGGTGCGGTACGTTTGAGTGTGGCCGTTTGAGTGTGGCCGTTTGAGTGTGGCCGTTTGAGTGTTGCCGTTTGAGTGTGGCGCCGTTTGAGTGCCGCCGTTTGAGTGTGGCCGTTTGAGTGTGGCCGTTTGAGTATGAAGTCAAAAATGGACCTTTTAGTGCCAATGAATTCAATCTAATAAAAAACCTTGAAACCTAAAAAAATTCTTATAACTATGTAACTTAAAAGAAAACGCCAATATTATGTGCAAATTCCTAGACTTCATTCTTTTTCTCACTCAAACTTTCTTTTTATTCATTCGTTTTGCAAAAAAAGGTCGGTACTTTACGGTTTTGCGACCCCCTCACCAAATCGGCTGAAAACATCATATATGGGGTTTTCAAGGGTGCTGATCACGAATCTGACAATATTTTTTAGATCTGACAACATCTAAGATTTTGAAAATCTTGATTTTAAAATGTTTTTTTTTCACCATTAAGAACCCAAAACCGCTTTTATAGTTTGTTAGGCTTAGGCCTAAGCCACCCTAGCCTGGGGTTCGTTAGGCTTAGGCTTGGGGTTCGTTATAGGCTTAGGCCTAAGCCACTCTGGCTTGAGGTTCCGGACCGTACGCCCTTTTCACATGTTTTAAAATTTGACACTGAAAGGTCCATTTTTGACTTCACACTCAAACGGCCACACTCAAACGGCGGCACTCAAACGGCGCCACACTCAAACGGCGCCACACTCAAACGGCGCCACACTCAAACGGCGCCACACTCAAACGGCAACACTCAAACGGCAACACTCAAACGGCCACACTCAAACGTCCGTGTCCGTAACTTAACGAAGGAAATAGAAATTAAATATGGCATTGAGCGTTGGCGTTATGTCAACAAAAGAAATCGAGTTGGCCACACATCGAAAACAAGTTGTGATTAAAAACACCGAATTGCCTAATTTTTTACGCCCATCTGCAAAGGAACCGTGTTTCTGACTAAAAATAATTGTGAATTTAGCAACAAAAAACTATTATGGCTCAAGAGCCGCCCCTGCAAATTGTGATCCCGAAATTAGACGAAGGCAAGACGATGGCAATGCGCCGGCTGCCGCCTCCGGCACAACCGGCGGCTGCGGTGCCGTCCGCCGAACGCGTGTCCAATCGGGACGAGGACGCGCAGAACACCGAGCCGTCAATGAGCGGCAAGCAAATCGTCGGATTGATCATCCCACCACCAGACATCCGAAGTTTGCAATTTTTAAAATCAAGAATGATTATTGAGCTCCGTTTTTTGTTTTAATTTTTAGCGATTGTGGACAAAACGGCTCTTTTCGTCGCTCGCAACGGTTTGGAATTTGAGTTGAAAATCAAAGAGCGCGAGGCGTCCAACATGCGCTTCAACTTCCTCAACCCCACCGACCCGTACTTTGCCTACTACCGGAACAAGGTTTTGAATTTTGAAAAATAGGGGCTCAGGGTGCCAGGATTTTCTCAGCTCGTTTGGATCCGGACCAGGCCCGATCACAAAATCATTCCGGATTGACCGGAAAATCCGAGTTTTTTGCGGCACACCTTTTTTTTTTTGCCGCAGCTTAGCTGGGTTTTGCGCCAGCTCATTAAAAACCCTCTCGATTTGTTTAGGTCAACGAATTCGAGACGGGCGTCGCTTCAGCCGACACACAGTCTAGCGTGAAGATGCCGGAAGCCATCCGTGAACACGTGAAACGGGCAGAGTTCATTCCACGACAGCCGCCCAAACCATTCGAATTCTGTGCCGAACCGTCAACGCTGAACGCCTTCGATTTGTGAGAATTTGTCTTAATTTTGGCTATTGCTTTGCATTTTGTCCTTACCCAAAAACCTTTATTTTGGCGTTTCCCCCCCCCACGCTAATATTTTTCAGCTATTTTAACCTTTTAGAGACCTCATCCATTTGACCGCTTTGTTTGTTGCGCGAAACGGGCGCCAATTCCTCACACAGCTGATGAACCGCGAAGTGCGTAACTTTCAATTCGACTTTCTGAAACCGCAGCACTCCAACTTCCAATACTTCACCAAGCTGGTCGAGCAGTACACAAAGGTTTTTAAGATTTGAAGGTGTTAAAATTCACAAAATTAAACGTTCAGGTGCTGATCCCTTCCAAAAACATTGTGGACGAGTTGCGTGCACTTCTCAGTCAGCACAAAATTGTGGAGGATGTGCGCTATCGCGTCGGTTGGGACCGGCATCAAAAGGCGCTGAAGGACCGGGAGGACCAGGCGGTAGGAGAAGGAGCGCATTGCGTACAACCAAATCGATTGGCACGAGTTCGTCGTGGTCCAAACGGTGGACTTTCAGCCCAGCGAAACGTGTAAGTTTAATTTCAACATTTACAAAATTTTATTTCTATTTTTTGTTTACACGCTACATAAATAAAAAAAGAAGCCCAGGGAATTATTTATGTGTTGTCTATTCATTCCAGTGAATTTGCCGCATTTGTGCACGCCAAAGGACGTCGGAGCGCGCATTTTGCTGCAACAGCGCACGGATGCGGCCAAAGCGGCGGCGGAGAGTGTGGCTATGGAGGTTGGGATGGATGGAATGGTGTTGAAATCTTGAGCAGACAATTAATTCCTCAAAATTCAATAAATTTTAGGATTTTGAAGAGGTTACGCGGTTTTGATAGGGGAAGCTGCCAGAATTTTTTTTTGAAAAGCACATGGTTTTGGGGTCTCCCCCCCCCCCCCTCCACCCCGCCACCTATTGGTTTGGGCTTGCTTATTCCATTAATCCGTTTTTTGCTCTAAAAGGTCGAATCGGACGAGGAGGGTGGCGGCTCGGAGTCGGGTGGCGAGGAGACGAACGAACGCGGTGTCACCGAGGCGGACAACGCGGCGGTTGAACTGCGCCAGCACCTGAACATTGGGACGGAGAAGCAGCACACTGGCTCTACGCTGACACAGCCGGCGCCCGCAGCACCGAACGTTGGCAGTGTTATAATCCGCGACTACGACCCCAAAAAAGGTAATTTAAAGCATTAAAAATCCAGTTGCTCAACCCAAGGGCGGCTGATTAATTTTGCAAAACAATAGGGTCCCCCTTATGGGTTTTTTTTTCTCAAAAAATTTTGGGGGGGCGGGGGGGGGGCACGCCCCGAAACGGCTATTTTGACGGCATTATTTGCATGGTTAAATTTTTGTTTGTTTGTTTTTAGCTCGCAGCGGTCCGGTGGCCAAAACTACCGCTTCCTCTGCGGAGAAGTACATCATTTCGCCGCTGACCAACGAGCGCATTCCGGCGGACAAACTACACGAGCATGTGCGCTACAACACTGTGGACCCGCAGTTCAAAGAGCAACGAGACCGGTGCGTTCAGTTTTTTTGCTTAATTATTTATGGGCATTTGGCTTAAAGTTGCAACAGATTATTTGTTTTTGAATAAACTTGTTTTTGAAGACTGGATTTTTATTAGTTTTTGGTTATGCTGCATCCGCCAAAAAGCAAATTAGAGTGTTTTGGTCCGCAAAACAGAATAGGACCTTTATTTGTCCGATTTCGACCTCCAAATCTGGTCTCATTCTATTTACAAAATTTCTGGATTGCTTTACTTGTTATTAAAATTTCTCCGTTTTCAGCGAACATATGGATCGTCAGGACGAGGACCTAGGTATGGCGCCCGGGGCGGAGATCAGCCGTAACATTGCCAAGTTGGCCGAACGGCGGACGGACATTTTTGGCATTGGGGAGAAGGGCGTCGAGCAAACAATCATTGGCAAAAAGTTGGGGGAGGAGGAGCGCCAAATGCCGCGTTCGGACCCGAAGACCATTTGGGACGGCCAACAGTCGACCATCGACGCGACCACTCGCGCAGCCCAGCAGAGCGTGTCGTTGGAGCAGCAGATCAATGAAATTCAAGTGGGGAACCAAAATAAATTTGATAAAGCATAAAAATATGCCATAATTTTAGCGACAGCATGGGTACTTGCCGAACCCCGCTGCGGAACGAATGGCACCTTCGATGCCGCCGACTTCGGCACCGTCGCAACAGTTTGGCCAACCGCCGACATCGACGTCGATGGCCCCGCCGGTTGTGTCCCCTTTTTTTTAGTGAAATAATTTCAAATTCAATTAAATAATCCATTTTAGCACCGTCCCCCGGCTCATTCGACCGGCGGGGGAAGCGTTCAAAAAATCGTCTCTTTGCCGCCCCATCCTCAACATCAGCAAATGCGCCCGCCGATGCCGCCGCAGTTCATGCCCTCGGGCGCGCGTTCCACATTTGCCGCCACCGCATATGGGCATGCCGCCACATATGGGAGGAATGCAAATGCCTCCGCATATGCAACCTGGTAAGCAAACCAAGGCACTCTTTGAAGCCACTGGCATTCCCAATAAAAATGCCAATTTTATTCCCATTCCCACCTTCAAGGCATGCCGGGAATGCCGCCGCCGGGGATGATGCGTCCACCCCATGGCGCCTTTATGCCTCCGCCCCCATCTTTCGGCGGCGATGAGCCCCCAAACAAACGTCCGCGTGAGGAGACGCTGGAGTCGGAGGAGCGTTGGCTGCAAAAGGTATATTTACGCTTCTTGGGGGACAATTTTAGTGAATTCCTGAGATTTTGTAATTTTAAAACGACTGAATTTATTGTTGTTTTGTCCCTCTGCCTTTTAAATTAGTTTTGATTTTGCAGGTTCGCGGTCAAATCACTGTGCAGGTGTGCACGCCACAGAACGAGGAGTGGAACCTGAAGGGCGACTCCATCCAAGTCCTGCTGGACATCAGTTCGTCGGTCAGTCGGATGACAAAAAGATTTATGCATTATTTTAATAAATAGTGTTTTTATTCCATAATCTCGTCGAGCGAATTTAACAGGTAACTGCACTTAAATCGATGATCCAAGAGCAGATCGGCGTTGCTGCAAGCAAACAGAAATTGGTTTATGAGGTTGGATTTATGAATGAATATTTTGAAGTTTCTTTAAAAACTATTTGCTGTGATAGTTATGACATAAATAACAAATTAATAAAAATTGTTTTTAAAATGCTAAACTTGTTCCCAATTTTTTGCAGGGTATTTTTATGAAAGACAACCAAACGTTGGCCTACTACAACTTTATGCCAAACGCGGCTGTCCAACTTCAGCTGAAGGAACGTGGAGGCCGAAAGAAGTGATGGCGTGGAAATGTTTTTTTGTTTCGATGGCGGAAGGAAGACCAATGGATGAATAAATGGATGAAGCATATTTATTTGTTCGCAAAATAAAATTGTAGTTTTTCAAGTTCACAGAAGTTACGTTGTGGGGTTTATAAGTTAAAATTCTCTGGACAATGAATTTATTTTTTGCACATAGAAGAGATCCTTTTTATTACAATCAAAGAATTGTGTTCTCACAATAATGCACACAAAAGGAGGCAATTTTTAATTGTTAAGTTGGGTGTTTTTGTCGCAAAATATGATTAAGTTCACGAAAATCAGTCCGAAAGACCTGCACAAATATTGGGCCTCATTTCTTGCTAGGAGCTCTCTTCTTGGCCACCAGTCTCGGACGCTTCTTCACTTCCACCCATCCGGCATCCTCGTCTTCCTCCACCGCCTTCTTCTTCCCCTTTGGCGGCGCTTCCACCTTCTCCGGCACCACTTTAACCTCCTTCTTTGGCACTTTCCTCCCCTTAGGCGCTGCGTCGACTTCCTTCCTCAACACTTTCTCCCCCTTCGGCGACGCGACTTCAATCTCCTTCTTCGGCACCAGATAGCTGAAATCCGTCGGTCCCTGGACTGCTCGAGCGCCTGTTGGTGCCGTGGTCGCCTTCAGCGTAGACTCGTCCCCCTCACCGCCCATCAGTGTCGACTCGCCCCCGCGCAGTGTGTCCATGTCGAAATGGCCTGCAAATTTCGAAAATAGACCGAGCTTTTGCTGATGACATAAAGTTTATTAATAGAAATTTACTGAAAATTTATTCTAAAACACTTTGTTCACACACCCAGCATGGACGCCATGTTGTCCGGGTTGGCAATCGCAATGTTGATGTCGTTGTAGGACCGTGCTTTTTTGTTTGACGGTGGTGATGACTTTGTCTTCGTCTCCTCTCTTTTCTCACTGTGCTCCTCCTCCTTCACGTCCGTAGTCGGCACAGTCATTTTCATTCGTTTGGGCGTCACTGGCCCGGCAGAGGAACTCAGCGAAGAGCTTGTGCCACTCGGCGTATTCAGCAGCAAAGGCGACTCCTCCCCGCTGCACACGGACGGACAGCGCGAGCCGAAAACGCTGGAAGAGGGCGTCTCGCCCGCCCATTCGTAGATGGCCAATTTCCAGATACGTACCTGCAAACAAACAATGAGCATGAAATGACAGGAAAACGCGCAAAAAATGCAGCGAAGCCTTAGTTTTTGGGTTGGACTTGAACGGATCAAAATGACAAATCTAAAACCGACTAATCCACACAACGGATGTTGTGATAATAGAGAAGTTTACTATCATTTTTGGATTGAAATGCTCTTTTTTTTGGTTGGTCTTCAGGAATCAAGTGACGTTTTTTGTGATGGATATTGACGGCATTCATTTAGATATGTTAAAGTTCGAAGAAAGTCAAAAGTCAGGTCCCACCTGTTTGTCCCACGAGCGTCGAGTGTGATTGGTGTATTTGTTGGGCGTGCGCGGATGGACCTTCTTGTTGCGTGAGAATTTCGGAATTTGTGACAGATAGCGCTTGTAGGTGGGCTTTTCCTTCATCTTATGCAGATCCTTTTCCCGCCGTTCCAGCGTCACCAAGTCGTTGCACCATCCCTAAAAAAAACCAGAGACATCAGAGCGGAGTAAGCCAGCAAAATGACTAAATTTTGGGGTACGCATCGGTTCAGTGCCCACGGTTCAGTGCCGGACGGTTCAGTGCCGCACGGTTCAGTGCCGGACGGTTCAGTGCCAGCGATTGAAAGGCTATAACTTTTTTCTAACTCAACCAAATCAAACAATCAAGATGTCATAGGAAAGCTCTAAGCTTTTAAAAGCTATTGTTAAGCCAAAGCTACTCAATTTAAAAATTCGTGAAAAAGTTATCTCAATAACATTATGAAAAACCCTTGATTTTGCGTGTTTTTTCACATTAAACTTTTTTAAACCAATTAAACCGCTTGGATTATTTTTTAAATGCTTCATCTCATTTATAGCTTTCGAATGATATCTGGTTTGTTTGATTTGGTTGAGTTTAAAAAAAGTTATAGCCTTTCAATCGCTGGCACTGAACCGTCCGGCACTGAACCGTGCGGCACTGAACCGTCCGGCACTGAACCGTGGGCACTGAACCGATCGCCGCCGTAAATTTTGGGAGGTGTGCGATGACATTTTCATAAATACATAGGCTTCAAATTAACAAAAAGGGTGTGTACGCCCCGATCAAATGGTGGCCAACCGATTGGTGACTGATTTCATAAAAAGTATTACCGTCCTCGGCTCTGACCATCCCTCCCGCGGCTTGGGCAAAAGTTTGCTGGACGGAGTACTTCCTCCTGCACTTTGGCTGCCAATAGCGGCGGCATTTTCTTTAAAGTTCGGCGATGAGCTGACTTGTTCAACCTTAACGGGCAAAAAGTCGTATTTTTTTTTTGCATTTATTTAATTCACTTTTGAGTCAGAAATGAGATTTTGTCGTCAATTTGTGGACAATTTTTCTAAAAAAAATCCCCAGTCACTTGTTTACGCATGGTGACGTGATTCAATTTTCGAATGTTTGGCTAACAAAAATCATCCCCATTCTTTGAGAGAAACCTTCAGTAGAATTTTGTCGGATGAAGTACCAGCAGACGCAGCAGCCGTCGCCGCCTTCTTTCTCTCTTCCTCTTCGTCAATCATTTCCACCCACGAGCGGTTGAACAGGTCGGACGTGTCGAACAGCGAAAGGTCGAGCTGTAAATGAAATTGTTTAGTAAAATGCCCCATCAAAAACCAACAAAATTGGGTTAACCGGGGAGTGGTGCCTAACGGTTTCCAATTGGTATGGATGGGCGGATAGAACTTGTCCAAGGGCCTGGTAACTTTTTGTTCACGGCTCACCAAATGCCCGTGAGACTAACAAATAGTGGCAAACCTTTTTCGGTTGCTGCTCCTCCTCTTCCTCGGCTCGTCTGCTATTCTGCAGTTCCGCTAGTTTGGTTCGCAATGTGTTCTGCATCATTATAGTATTTAAATGTAAATCACCTGCAAAAAAATTAAATTTTGTTCGATGAAAGGACGAAAAAATTTAAATATTTTTCCCATTTTTAAATTGTGGGCTTCCTAAACCAGGGTTGCCAACAAAAATTTTGCGAAATAAGCTCAGTGAAGGTCAAAAATAAGATTAGCTGGCATTTTGCTGGCGAAAATAAAGGTCCAAAATTAATTTTTGGAAGATTTTTAATTTTTGAAAAACGCTTGAATTCGAGTTTGGGGTTTCAAGAAAAAATGTTATTCCAAAAATAACTGAATATACGCCCAAATCATTATTTTGAAAAGAAGCAACTATCGGTCGAGATGGAGGTCATGGCAGAAACAACGTTTTCATGACTTTTAATAAGCACATTATGGGTCAAGCCCAGCAGCAAAGAAAATTATGCAAAACGCCAAAATTTGCTCAATTTTACCACTAATTCAAAAAAATAATCATGCGGCAGACAAAATATGGTTAGACACTTTATCCTCCATCATTGAAATTGCTTTCGATTTCAGAAAACGTGTAACACAGGCTAACGCTTATATTTCGTGACCAAATTTCGTAGACGAGCTTCTAGTGCTCCCTTCTTATCCCTACCAAAATTTGGTGGAGTTTGGAGAATTTTGAAAAAAAATAGGTCTGAAGAATTTAAACGTGTTTGACTTTAACTCGTGAACAAATTAATCAAAAAAGTGATGTATTAATTAATTAATGGATGCATTGTTTTGTTCTCAAGGGATGGTGAAAGTTTGAAAAGATCGTCCAAGGGAAAAAAAATTTCCCAAGAGCGAAGTACGGGATGGTCAAAATATTATTAAAAAGGTGAGAGCGAACGCCAAAGTTTGGAACCGGAACCGCGGTTCCGCCGGAAAAAATAGAACCGGGAAAACACTGATCAGCGGGTGTTTCTGACAGTAGTTGATTTGGACAGTAAACTATTTCGGCTACTCATTGTGTCTGCAGCCATACCTCCATGTCCAACTAACTGCCTGCTGGATGGCTTCAAAGAAACGGCGATACAACTCGTAGCTTTTTCCAGGCAGCAGGCCATAGAGACACATGGCACAGAACAGTGATCAATTATGACGGACATCGTGTATAGTTGATCAAAGCCCCTGGGGGAGGTCTTAAAGGATTCCTTTTTTAAATTTTATTTATTTTACTTGAAAACTTTTTTAAATGCAAATTAAGCCGCATTTACTTCAAAAATGCCCGTCAATTGCTGTCTCTCCCGAATTTCTCAATGTCTCGATGGGGGGTCAGCTGCCGAGAAATTTCTTGAATTTCAAGACTCGAGACTCTCGAACATACAAAAAATAATAAGAAACAATTCGGAGAAATTGCCTGATTTTGCCCAATTTCGTCTGGCACGTTTAAGCTATAAAAGGACAAAAATTCAATCATCCTCGATTATTTGCACATTCAAAAAATTCATTGGATATGTAAACAAATGGCAGAAAAGTTTAATTGTCTGCCAATTGTGGGGCAAATCCGTTAAATGAAGTCTGAGCAAATTCAAATTTTGTCGGAAATAAAATCGTTTGTTCGTTCAGCCGGCGGAACGTAACTTCGAGGCGGCCAAGTAATGCTTAACTTTGGCCTTTTGCGAAGCAACTTTTCCTATAAATACCCATGGCCAAATGAATGCCGGCATCAAATTCGCTTCGCATTTCCAAAAATGTGTCGTCTCCAGTTTCTGTTCTTCCAAGTCTTCCTCCTCCATGCCCTGCACATTGTGTTCTGTAACGCTTTGACTGCCACGCCTCCCCCATACGGCCAACTGTCCGTCTCCGGCACCAAATTGGTCGGCTCCAACGGTCAACCCGTTCAACTGATCGGAAATTCGCTGTTCTGGCACCAATTTCAATCACAGTACTGGAACGCCGATACAGTGAAGGTAAATTGGAGGGAATTGTGATCAAAAGTTTGGACGAAAGACGGCGTCCAGATTTTCAAAAGTAGGCATTTGGTTGAAAGGTTACTGTCACGCCAGGTACAGCACCCCCCACCCCCAATCAAGCCAAGTATTGCAAAATACTAAGGATGTTCGAGAGTCACGACTCGAGGGCTTCTTCTAATGGAGGGGGGGGGGCTACTAATAGAGGAAATGCGGTATTTATAATTCGAACGGATCAGGCGCAAAACATTAGCTTCCCGACCGGATTCAGCCTAATTAGAATAAAAAATGATGGCAAATAGGCGCTCAAATGCAATTGGAACGCGAACGTCGTGAGGGCGGCCGTGGGCGTGGACTTGGAGCGCGGCTATATGAGCGACCCGACCAGCGCTTACAATCTGGCGGTTTCCGTGATCGAAGCGGCCATCTCCCAGGGCATGTACGTGATCGTTGATTGGCATTCGCACGAGGCACACGTGGACAAAGCGGTAATTTCTTTAATTGAATTATGAACACAAAATTCCCCATTCTTGAGGCTGAATTCTTCACCAAAATTGCCAAAGCCTACGGCTCATACCCACACGTTCTCTACGAAACTTTCAACGAGCCGTTGCAGGGCGTGTCGTGGACCAACATTCTGGTGCCGTACCACAAGAAGGCATGTCATTACACAAATGAGAAACAAATCATAACGCAATTCGTCCCTTTAAGGTAATTGCTGCCATCCGCGCGCTTGATACCAAAAATGTGATAATTCTCGGCACGCCCACATGGTGCCAAGATGTGGATCTGGCCTCGCAGAATCCGATCAAAGAGTACAAAAATCTGATGTACGTTCCGCATTCTGATCTTTAGCATTTTCCGGTCACGAGTTGATCCATACAGAGGAGGGGGGGGGGGGGGGGGTGTCAAACCAGCAGGCCATGCTTTTGGGTGGCCTAGATAATGAAGGCATTGGCATCCCTTTCAAGGTACACCTTCCACTTCTACGCCTCCACTCACTTTGTCAACGGTCTTGGTGCCAAACTTCAGACGGCCATAAACAACGGTAAGGTTTCTAATTAAAATCTCAGTATGAAAGTTGGGCTACAAATTTTGATTCGGTAAAAATTGTCAATCTCCGCCACTTAAGGTCTGCCCATCTTTCGTGACTGAGTACGGCACATGCGCTGCGGACGGCAACGGCAACATCGACACCAACTCCATCTCAAGCTGGTGGACTCTGTTGGACAACCTGAAGATTTCGTACCTAAATTGGGCAATCAGCGACAAAAGCGAATCCTGCTCAGCACTCAAACCGGGCACAACAGCGGCCAATGTGAGCGTGCCGATAAATGGATTTACATAAAATTTCCCGCTAATTTGTAAGGTTGGCGTTTCGTCTTCTTGGACAACCTCCGGAAATTTGGTGGCCGCCCATGATAAGAAAAAATCCACCGGTTTGTGCAATAAATTGGAGCAATTTCAACAATAAATAACAACCATTTAGGCGTGAGCTGCAACGGTGCCACTTCCGGTGGTTCGAAGCCCCCGGCGGCCAAACCGGCCACTAACAAAAAGCCCCCGGCGGCCAAACCGGCCACAAACAAAAAGCCCGCGGCCAAACCGGCCAAATCTGCCACTAACAAAAAGCCCGCGTCCAAACCGGCCAAAAACAAAAAGCCCAAGTCTTCGGGCTAAGAAATGACGGAGAAGCGAAACATTGGAGCAAGATGGAGGATTATGATAAATAACGGACGATGTTTCTTTAAATTTATCGACGATAAATTGTTGCAAATAAATTATGCATAGCCACCTATTAAAAATATGCCGCCATGGCTTTTTTAAGATTTATACTCAGTTGTCCTACCGGATCCCGCGTCCTACTGGATCCCGGCTTTAACCCGTACTACTGGATCCCGGCTTTAACCCGTCCTACCGGATCCCGCGTCCTACTGGATCCCGGCTTTAACCCGTACTACTGGATCCCGGCTTTAACCCGTACTACTGGATCCCGGCTTTAACCCGTCCTACCGGATCCCGCGTCCAACTGGATCTCGGCTTTAACCCGTACTACTGGATCCCGGCTTTAACCCGTACTACTGGATCCCGGCTTTAACCCGTCCTACCGGATCCCGCGTCCAACTGGATCCCGGCTTTAATTTCATTATCATATTTAATTGTTAATGAGCAAAATTGCACAAAATCTCCTTTGAAGGCCGCTGGCGACCCGCCAACACCGAGCATGCGGAGACGGCGCAGTTCCGGATAAGTGTAATTTTGGTCAACATATTGAAAATTTTTGGAAGATTTTAACGATTTGTTCAGAAAATTGGTCCAAAATTTCAACTTTTTCTGAAAATTTTCAGCTTTTTGCTCAAATTTCGGAAATGGAATTCCGCCCCAATAATGTCGAAAATCGTAATTCCGACCGACCATCTCAAGTTTAAAAAATGCTTGTATTTTGTTAATGGCCCCTTTTCTGGGAAGTGATAAGTTTTTCTATTTTTGTTTTATGACTAAAAAAAGTCTGGTCCCAAAAATTCAAATATCTCATATCCGGAAATCCGTCCGCGGATATCCGCATTATTTAAACCCACTAAAATTGCTCCAAAATTGATTTTTTAAAACAATCGCGTTTTTATTGTCTGATTAAAATTAAACCCGAATTGAAATGTATTGAGCTTAACAAAAATGTTATCAGATTTTTCAATCAATAAATTTATCTCTCAAATCAATGTTAAATGAACAAAATGCGGCGGATTAAAATTTTCTGTTTTTTTTGCGATTAGTTTCCTAAAATATTTTTAAGAGAGTAGGGGGGGGGGGGGGGGGGGGGGGTTCGGCGGTGCCGAGAGAAAGAAAAAATTAAATATTTAACGACTTATGCAAGTAAAAGCGTCCAATTTAGGTAATTTCTAAAAATGAACTACCGTATATGCTCTTTTAATTCCACCCTCTCTAATAATGTCGCCATCTCTAATAATGTCGCCCTTTCTAAAGAGGTTGAAAAATAATGTCGCCGGTGGAATTAAAAGAGCATATACGGTAATTACTTATGTAAATGCTTAGAATTTTTTTTTATGCTTGAAATTTAAAAAAAGCTGTAAGAATACAAAAAAGAATTAAAGTATAAATAAAAATGCTTTCGCGGAGGGTGTAGAACTTAGACCCAAAAAGAATGGACTTAAAAGGTTAACCACTCGGCCATATGCGCATTGCTAACTTGGCTGATCGTACAACAAATTACTTCAGCAGTCAAAAAACAACAGGTACGACGGATATCCGTGGATATTAGGGTCATATCCGTTATCCATCCGTATCCGGATATATCCGCGGATATCCGAATGCCCGTGCCCATGCTTGGAAAAATCAGCTACATTATTTGGTATTTGTACAAATATTTGGGTTGGATTTGACCAAATAATGACCAAATATTTGGGCCAAATATTTGTTTGGTCTGGTTGTTCGGTCTCTAGGCCGTCGTAGTCGAGTGTGCGGTACTTTGGGTGCATTTCAGGAATCCCGTGCCATTAACCAACTGAGTAAAAATTTGAATCTTAAAAAAGCCATGGCGGCATATTTTTAATAGGTGGCTATGCATAATTTATTTGCAACAATTTATCGTCGATAAATTTAAAGAAACATCGTCCGTTATTTATCATAATCCTCCATCTTGCTCCAATGTTTCGCTTCTCCGTCATTTCTTAGCCCGAAGACTTGGGCTTTTTGTTTTTGGCCGGTTTGGACGCGGGCTTTTTGTTAGTGGCAGATTTGGCCGGTTTGGCCGCGGGCTTTTTGTTTGTGGCCGGTTTGGCCGCCGGGGGCTTTTTGTTAGTGGCCGGTTTGGCCGCCGGGGGCTTCGAACCACCGGAAGTGGCACCGTTGCAGCTCACGCCTAAATGGTTGTTATTTATTGTTGAAATTGCTCCAATTTATTGCACAAACCGGTGGATTTTTTCTTATCATGGGCGGCCACCAAATTTCCGGAGGTTGTCCAAGAAGACGAAACGCCAACCTTACAAATTAGCGGGAAATTTTATGTAAATCCATTTATCGGCACGCTCACATTGGCCGCTGTTGTGCCCGGTTTGAGTGCTGAGCAGGATTCGCTTTTGTCGCTGATTGCCCAATTTAGGTACGAAATCTTCAGGTTGTCCAACAGAGTCCACCAGCTTGAGATGGAGTTGGTGTCGATGTTGCCGTTGCCGTCCGCAGCGCATGTGCCGTACTCAGTCACAAAGATGGGCAGACCTTAAGTGGCGGAGATTGACAATTTTTTACCGAATCAAAATTTTGTAGCCCAACTTTCTTACTGTGATTTTAATTAGAAACCTTACCGTTGTTTATGGCCGTCTGAAGTTTGGCACCAAGACCGTTGACAAAGTGAGTGGAGGCGTAGAAGTGGAAGGTGTACCTTGAAAGGGATGCCAATGCCTTCATTATCTAGGCCACCCAAAAGCATGGTCCTGCTGGTTTGACACCCCCCCCCCCCCCCCCCCCTCCTCTGTATGGATCAACTCGTGACCGGAAAATGCTAAAGATCAGAATGCGGAACGTACATCAGATTTTTGTACTCTTTGATCGGATTCTGCGAGGCCAGATCCACATCTTGGCACCATGTGGGCGTGCCGAGAATTATCACATTTTTGGTATCAAGCGCGCGGATGGCAGCAATTACCTTAAAGGGACGAATTGCGTTATGATTTGTTTCTCATTTGTGTAATGACATGCCTTCTTGTGGTACGGCACCAGAATGTTGGTCCACGACACGCCCTGCAACGGCTCGTTGAAAGTTTCGTAGAGAACGTGTGGGTATGAGCCGTAGGCTTTGGCAATTTTGGTGAAGAATTCAGCCTCAAGAATGGGGAATTTTGTGTTCATAATTCAATTAAAGAAATTACCGCTTTGTCCACGTGTGCCTCGTGCGAATGCCAATCAACGATCACGTACATGCCCTGGGAGATGGCCGCTTCGATCACGGAAACCGCCAGATTGTAAGCGCTGGTCGGGTCGCTCATATAGCCGCGCTCCAAGTCCACGCCCACGGCCGCCCTCACGACGTTCGCGTTCCAATTGCATTTGAGCGCCTATTTGCCATCATTTTTTATTCTAATTAGGCTGAATCCGGTCGGGCAGCTAATGATTTTGCGCCTGATCCGTTCGAATTATAATACCGCATTTCCTCTATTAGTAGCCCCCCCCCCTCGATTTAAAGCTCCCTTCTAACTGTAGAGCTATCCCTCGAGGGGGGAAATTGAAAAATAAAAGCCCATGGGCTACTAATAGAGGTACGGTATGTTATTATGAATTTGAGTTTTGCGTTCAAAAAACAAATTTGAGCTTCACTTAAAAGTGATTTCATCAACTTTTTTTGAGGCTCATCTAAAATAAATACACACAACCCGCTTCTGTGAACGCCTGAGGCGCTGTGGCCAATTCGAGAAATTTCTCAAGTCGGGACTCTCGAACATCCCTAGTATTTTGCTATACTTGGCTTGATTGGGGGTGGGGGGTGCTGTACCTGGCGTGACAGTAACCTTTCAACCAAATGCCTACTTTTGAAAATCTGGACGCCGTCTTTCGTCCAAACTTTTGATCACAATCGCCTCCAATTTACCTTCACTGTATCGGCGTTCCAGTACTGTGATTGAAATTGGTGCCAGAACAGCGAATTTCCGATCAGTTGAACGGGTTGTACCGTTGGAGCCGACCAATTTGGTGCCGGAGACGGACAGTTGGCCGTATGGGGGAGGCGTGGCAGTCAAAGCGTTACAGAACACAATGTGCAGGGCATGGAGGAGGAAGACTTGGAAGAACAGAAACTGGAGACGACACATTTTTGGAAATGCGAAGCGAATTTGATGCCGGCATTCATTGGCCATGGGTATTTATAGGAAAAGTTGCTTCGCAAAAGGCCAAAGTTAAGCATTACTTGGCCGCCTCGAAGTTACGTTCCGCCGGCTGAACGAACAAACGATTTTATTTCCGACAAAATTTTAATTTTAACCGAAAATTTGAATTTGCTCAGACTTCATTTAACGAATTTGCCCCACAATTGGCAGACAATTAAACTTTTCTGCCATTTGTTTACATATCCAATGAATTTTTTTTGAATGTGCAAATAATCGAGGATGATTGAATTTTTGTCCTTTTATAATTAAACGTGCCAGACGAAATTGGGCAAAATCAGGCAATTTCTCCGAATTGTTTCTTCTTTTTTTTTTTGTATGTTCGAGAGTCTCGAGTCTCGACTCGAGACCAGGGCAAAGTTATTGCCCCGGTCTGGATTCGGTCCGCTCGTCGTTTGGGAATGCATTTTGCTGATCTCATTACAGTATGAACTCGATCCATTCGGCACTCATTACAGTATGAACTCGGTCCATTCGGCACTCATTACAGTATGAACTCGGTCCATTCGACACTCATTACAGTATGAACTCGATCCATTCGGCACTCATTACAGTATGAACTCGGTCCATTCGACACTCATTACAGTATGAACTCGGTCCATTCGGCACTCATTACAGTATGAACTCGAACCATTCGATCACTCATTACAGTATGAACTCGGTCCATTCGATCACTCATTACAGTATGAACTCGGTCCATTCGATCACTCATTACAGTATGAACTCGGTCCATTCGATCACTCATTACAGTATGAACTCGGTCCATTCGATCACTCATTACAGTATGAACTCGGTCCATTCGACACTCATTACAGTATGAACTCGAACCATTCGACACTCATTACAGTATGAACTCGAACCATTCGACACTCATTACAGTATGAACTCGAACCATTCGACACTCATTACAGTATGAACTCGAACCATTCGACACTCATTACAGTATGAACTCGAACCATTCGACACTCATTACAGTATGAACTCGGAGAGGCTTTAGTCACGGATAGTTTCTGTTTTCTTCGACACTCATGCGTCGAAAGAAAATTTGAAATCGGAACTCACCAAAAAGACAAACCAACAGGTCATCGACTTACTAGGGGACCATAGTAAAAAAGATTGAAATTGTCGCTCGATGATGCCATCATTAGGGGGTGTAAATTTAGTCCCGGTCCCTGCGGGACCAAAAAACCGGGACCGGGACTTTTCATTTTTCAAAAGTCCCCTCCCGACCGGGACCTGAAAAAACCGGGAAATCCCGTCCCGGTACCGGTCCCGTACAACCCTAGTAAAAAATTCATCATCGTTTTCACATCTTACTATTGTTTTACATCAATTACTGGCCCACTGTTTTTTTCCTAAGCTCAGACTAGCTAGGCTTAAGCCTAAGCTCAGGGTCGCTTAGGCCTATAACAAACCCCAGCTCAGGGTGACTTATGCCTAAGCCTAACAATCCCCTAAGTCTCTTGCAACTTTTCAATTAAATTTTAAAGCGCGTGTCCTTCAAATTAGTTAGTCAACGAGGACCACCAAAACAACAATAAAACGCACACAAAACAGTTTTATTTCAAACTAAATCGTCAATTGAAAAAGTGTCACTCATTTAATCAAAAATTTCATCCTTTCAAGCTCTTCCTCTCCACATTCTCAGTTCCCGCCCGCCTCGACCGTCCTCCCCGGCACCCTCCTGCTCATCAGCGGCCGTGTCCGAAGTCCAGAGCGTCAAATTGTCGCGCAACAGCTGCATGATCAGAGTCGAGTCCTTGTAGGAGTCTTCGTTCAACGTGTCCAGCTCAGCAATTGCGTCGTCAAAAGCCTACAAAACGATTTTATCTTTTTGGGGTCATTGCATTTTTACGAGTTTTTTGGGCACCCACCTGTTTGGCGAGTTGGCAAGCCTTGTCGGGAGAGTTGAGAATTTCGTAGTAAAAGACGGAGAAGTTCAGCGCCAGGCCAAGGACGTATCGGATGGGTGGGCTGCATTTTGTCCTTGGCAATGTCAAATGCCTCCTGGTATGACTGCTGAGACTTCTCCACAACGGCTAAAAACATCGCCAAATTACAACAAAAATTCTTTAAAATTTTAAAAACAAAATGGCTCACAGTTTCGGTCGTCACCGGTGGCCACCTCAGCCAAATAGCGATAGTAATCACCCTTCATCTTCAAGTAGAAGACCTTTGACTCGGGATTGCCAGCCTTCGGGATCAGAAATTTGTCAAGCAAATCCTTAAAAAGATGATACACAAATTTAATTAAAGAAAATGATCGTCCCCCCTTAAGCAAAAATTTTAAATGTGCCACCTTAGATTTGGGATCGAAAAAATGCCAAACATTTTATGAAACAACAATTTCGGAAGTTTTAAACATCAGCCAGCCCAAGTCCCTAGACTCCATTTCAAGGAAGGGGATCGGAAAACACGCACCAGCACAGTCATGGCAGATGTCGCGCAGCTCATTCTCCACTTTCTCTCGGTACTCCTTGGCCATCTGCTGCTTCTTCTCTGAGCCTTCCGTCTTCTGCTCGATGGATGAAATGACGCGCCATGAGGAACGACGAGCACCGACCACATTTTTGTAAGCGACGGACAACAGATTACGTTCCTCGTTGCTCAGCTCGGAACCCAACTCAGTCACCTTCAGCAAAACAAAAACAAAAATTATTTCCTCCAACAATTTTTTTCTTTGAAATTTCCCTCCCCTCATGCCAATAAACACCAAGTATTCCTACCCTCATTCAGAAATGGCTAAATTATATATATCATTCAACTTCTCTCCTTGAGCTCATTACGAATCTGCAAAAATTTTGAGTCGCCCTCGACTCTGAACAAAGTTATGGCTTCTCAAAGTTGGCCAAAAACCATAGGGGGACCCTTTTGGTCAAAATTTTTGGAAAATTTTTTTACTCTAAAATCTGAAAATATGTTATTTGATCCACTGATTACGGAATTATCATTAGAAACTTTAAAAATTTTGGCAGCGCGCAGCCGGAGCTACTCAGAATGTTTGCAGATTTGTAACCAGCTCGACAAAGGGAGTTTAATGATATATAATTTCTGAGTGAGGGGCATATTGTGTAAGATAGAAATTCCCCAAATTATTGCAATTGTGCCGAGTTTTATAACAAAAACACGCCATGCCACACCTTTTTCATCGATTGCGCCATGTCATCGTAGCGTTCGGCCTGCTCAGCCAGTTTAGCGCGCTGCACAAGCTCTTCCTTGTTGTCAGTCATTTTTGATGAAAGATGAATTTGTCAAATAATTTCAATGAAAGCTAAAATTCATTGGAAAATTACTGAAATCTACATAATTGTGCAATAAGACTTATTTTTCAAGAACATTTTTTATCGTTCGTTGTCGGTCGGGGTCAACTCGGCGCCTAAAAACATCATACATATCTTTTTTGTTTGTTAGCGAACAATTTTTTGAAAATTCGAAATTTTTCAAAACTCAATTTTAGCCTCAATCATTTATAGACTTCTAAAAACAAATTTGAAATCACAAACCCCAATTAGGTAGACATCTAGTTTACATATTGGCCTCTCAAACAAAAAAAATCTAAGAGCTAGGGGCTCCGTTTCTGCAACAACAAAAAAACTAACATGAACTTTTAGCGAAAAAATGTCAATCCAGATAAAAATTTTCAAACTGTTACATGTTATTTTTGAATGTGTTCTCCTCCTCATTCGGTTTGAGAAGAGTGATAGAGGGGGAGGGGGGCGACAGAAGGAAGGCAAAATGAGGGAGGAGGGAGGAGGGAGGAGGGAGGGAGGGCGGAGGGAGGGGGGCGGAGGGAGAAGAGTTTCTTTCTTCTTTTCTCTTCCCACCCCTAAACAGAGAACACGAGGGATTGTCTTGCAATGGACCAGCGTGTCACAACTTGAGGGCGTTCAACAGTTTATGCAGTGGGCGAGTGGGGAGGGCGCACGAATTCTGGGGGGAAGCTCATCGTGGGGATGGGTCTGGTGATTAACACGGGGGACCGTCTCTCAACAATTTGCACAGAGAAAGAAAGGAGAAGAAAAGAGAAATGGAAAAGCGTAGGAAGAGAGAAAGAGGACATTGGAAAAGCGCGCCGAAAGCACGAATTCCGAGGGGCAGAGCCGATTTTGAAATTGTCCAATAGCCGAGAGGCCTGGGAAGAGGCGTAGACACAACGAGAGCAGGCAGTTCATGCAGAGAAGCGAAACAGTGACGATAGTGTGGAGAGTTTGTAGTTGGTGGGTGAGAGGGGGGCCGTCTCTCATTGGCAAACGGAGAACCGAAAGGGAAAAAAGTGTGTGTTTGGCTGACGAAGGAAGACCGCACGCACGAATTCCAAGGAACGGATCGAGATTGGCACAGAAACAGGCAGCAGCAGAGTGACTGCTATTCCCGACTCTCGAGCGGCGGAAGTGTCCTTCCTTTATTCTCGCGGTGGCAGAGAGTGAGAATGTTCGGCGAGAGGGGGGGGGACCATCTCGCATGGGACGTTGAGTTGGCGATTGCATAAAATTGGATGGAGAAAACGCAATGAAAGCAGTTTTTAAGTTTGAAGCCGCACGAATTCTAGGGAAAGATCTTGCAAAAAGGATTTTGTTGGATTGAGCCCCGTGATGAATTGCACAAGGGCCAAATACAACAAATACCGCTTAAGCAGACGGCGGGCGGTAAACGCGGGCACTAATTGATGAAACAAGCGCGGCTCATTTCCGCAGAGTACATAGCACAAATTGGACATTTCGCCGAGTAGGCAAAAAAAGCGGATCACCGAGTCGTACCGTACCGTGCCAAACACTAGCCGAGATCAGGGACGGGCGAAACTTGGCTCACACTCGAACCCGAAACAAAATTTTTTCCCAAAATCGGTTTTCCGTAAGGGACATTAAACGAATGCACGAAGTTCTATTAGGGGACCTTTTTCAGTGGGACTTTTGTACACGATCCAGACTTAAAATTGACACTAGGACAGCAGTTTTTGTTCTATTCGACACTCAGACTTTGCACTCGGACCATTCGACGCTCGGACATTTAAGTTCTTTTCGACACTCGGATATTTTGTTATTCGACAATTGGATATTTTTTGTTGGAAAAATTGAAGAATATCAAAAACTTGTTTTCCGGAATTTGTGAAAATGTTATTTGACATGGAAAATAGCAGCCAAAGTACCGCACGAATCGACTATGGCGGCGAGGGCGAGACTCCGAGTTTTGGCAATTATAAATCCGGGCCCTGGACTCAAACGGCCTCCGCCCTCAAACGGCGGCGCTCAAACGTCTGGGTCTGTAACCAATGTATTAGTCTTAAAATTTTTGCTACTATAAAAGGCTTCAAAAAAGGAATAGCTCTCTTCACTTTTAATTCTTCTCAATCGCGCAGTCACTCCAGCTCCAGAGCTTCTTTAATCGTCATCATCACAATCAAACGCTATGAGGGACTTCGTCTGCTTCAAGCTGTTCCAAACACTCTTCACGGTTGCCCTTCTCTGCCAGCTTCTTTCACTTGAGCGACTTTGTGGGAAGTTTGCCGCACCACAGGTAGGTGTTTTGCATTCTCAAAAGAATTTGAAAGAAATTTGTACAACTTTCAGTGTTTCGTCAAATCCACTGCAGCGTCTGGACATTGCGACAAGCTCACCATCTTCGGATTGAACATGACGGATGAAGTCGAGGCCATGTCCGACCTGGAGAAGTGGTTCAAGCTGAGCAAAAGCGACCAAGCAATTTCCATTGACGAAAAGAATTTCATGGACGAAATAGCGTCGAAATTTCCGACTCGTCGGCAATGTTTTCCGATCAGAGTCCGTTATCAATTCTTGATCAATTTAACGTGACGCACTAATTTAGGTGTCGCTTGTTTCTGCCCTCAAGAATGCTTTCGATGGCGTCACAACAGATCATATGGAGAAGGTTGCTGATATGCTGGCTCTTCTGCTTTGCCTCGGATTCGTGTTTCTCCTCGTGATTGCCTTTCACACGTTGGGACAGAATTCTTCGGAATATGATGTGAGCGTTGGTAGCAGCTTTTTGTGAATAATTAAACAAATTCAGATGTTCGACTATTTGTGTGCCGTTTATGGCGTCATCATCTGGTGTTACTCCACTTCGATTGCGGCATTTTTGTCGCACAATTGGACGACGCACTGGGAATGCACCAATTTCCGCCCAGACAATCTTTGTGTTCTTTTGTTCATTTTGGTGAGCGTTTTTGGTAAAAAGACGATTCGTTCCGGGCCGAGTGCAATGGGTAGAAGCCTCCAAAACGCAAAAAAAAAGCTTCGAAAATGTTTGATTTAGTTAGATTTGAAAGGAGTTATAACGAGAAAAACCCTTTAAAATTGGAACGAATCGTCCTGACGTTTCTTTGTGTTATTGAACAAATTAAATTTGTGCTTTAAGGTTCTCAGCGCCGTCCTGATGTGCACGTCTCTTTTCGAGATTCTCTTCAACCGTTCGCTGCTGCAAAAAAGTCCCATCACTCACAGTAAAAGCGTCGCCATCAAACGGACTGGGGATGTGAAGAAGAATGGTGTTGCCAATGCTAAGAACGATGAGGAGGTCTTCATTGTCCGTGTCATCCATTAAATGATAATTCCATAGGAAAGAAAATAGCCTTGTATGTATTGTATTGTATTGTAGAAGACTGCCAATAATAATGTATGTATTGTTAGGAAAGGAACTATTGCCGTTGTATTTATTCTCGATGGGATAAAATTCTCGAATTGTAACTTAGGTATTTAGGGTGATCAATGATCATTTTTAAGATCAAAAAATCTCAATAGGCACGGGGTCGGAGCTACACAACTCGCTACTTTGTGCCGACTCGCTAATGTAATATTTGGGTATACGATAACTACTTAAACGACCGACAGCAGTTTATAATAAAATAAATTTTATCCATAAATTTTATAACGATAACGACAGATAAAAAGAACGAACATTTTTTGTGCTTTTTTCTAAAGAATCCCAAATTTTCACCGGAAAAAATGATAAAAACAGAAAGAACGGATTCAAAACGATCGAACAGTCTCTGAACCATGGCCATTTCAATTATGGACTAACGCAATTTCTTTTGTTTCTTCTGTGTAAGAGTTGCTTTAGTCCCGCCGGCTTTACCTATAAAAAGCCAAAAACTTTGGTAAAAAGGACAAGGGAAATTCGAATTACATCCAAATGATCCGCAAATGCGAATCCGCGGATATCAGGAGCCCGTGAGCATCCTGGTTTTGATAACCTATTCAATTTGTCTCGATGAGAATTCTTCACTTTTACCAAACGGTTAAAAGCTTGCTAACTCACAAAGTAAAATTCTATGGCTTTTGGATTGCTTGTCCAAAACAAAAACTTTTTAAATTGGCATTTAATGTTAAAAGCCTACCGCTTTTGCTTTCAGCTTCCTTTCCACTTCGTTTTTTGTTTTGTGGCTGCTTCGTACGTTTACCTTCTGAAACGATCATTTTGCAGGGAATTTCGGACTTTTTTAAATAAACAAATTTACTTTTTGGTGTTTTTTTCTCTTCCGGTGATGAAAAATTTAAGCTGTCGTCACTCAAATTGAAATCTGAGGAATTGTCCGACAACTCCATGACGTCCTTCGGCTTATTATCTTTGTTCTTCGGCTTATTATCTTTGTCAGGCGAAGGTGATCTGACTTTTTTCTGCTCCTCCACTATTTCATCTATAATTTCATCAATCTCTTTCGCGCTTAAAGACGACGACGGCACCTGCCCTTTGCCTTTGCGAGTTTCTGCCTGAATTTGTCGCCTTTTTTCCACGCGGCGCCTTCGTTTGGGGGGCGGTCATTTTGTTTTTTAAACTTTCCGAAGAGCCAACCTTTTCGCCTGAAGGATCCTTACGCTGGGAAGTTGCTTTTGGCATAATTACTTTGGGCCCCTGTTTTTGTTGCTGGATGGATGATTTATGTGCCAATCCTTTTTTTGACTGAATTTTGGCTTTTTGGTTTTGTGGCGGCTGGTCGGAATCGGAGGACGACGAAGAAAGTGTTATCATCGTTTTCTGCCGGGGTTGGTTTGGTTTTTTGCCTGATTTGTTTGGTCCTTTTGATGGGCCAAGTGTCAATGACGATTTTCTCGCCTTACTCTTTGTCAGCGCCACATTTTTCTTAAACCATTCGTCCAAAGCGTCAGCATTAAGCGATTTGTCCGAATCCTCGTCATTAAGCGATTTGTCCGAATCCTCGTCATTAGGCAATTTGTCCGAATCCTCTCCGGATGAAGAGGAGGACTTCACCAACGATTCCGCACCATCCGACTCGGCTTCCGATTCATTTTCAGAATAGTCTTTGTCCTTGCCGTCCCCTTCTGACGATGATGATGATGTTGTGAAAGCATCGTATTCAAAGTTTTGTGCTATCAATGGCTTTCGCTGCCTTTTTTGAGGCAATGATGTTGACACTTCTGGATGAGGAAAAGCGGCTTTTTGTTGGTTCTCTTGTTTTGATTCGGTATCGATTGACGAGTGCCCTTCTTCATTAGCCGATTCTTTCTTTTCGGGCTCATCATCCGGCGCCGCGTTTACTGCAATTAGTCCACTCAGACAATGCGTGGTGAGAAGCAAAAGGCACAAATTTCTGACCATTTTTTAATAATTATATTTCTAAAAAAAACATTTTACATAGGGACTAGTAAATCTGTTCATTACTCATTTTTGGGCAAAATTATTAAGGATGACAACTCTGAATCCAACCAAATTTTTCTTGGCTAAAAACGAGAAATGTTGTTGCTAATGTTTAATTGGATGGCATATGAGAATATATGTAGGAATATGCCTAGAAATGCCACGTATTCAAATCGATTTTCGTTAGCAATTCCTATGGCATACGTAGGAAATCATTTGCCTATGTCTATTTACCATTCTGTGACGCACGCTTTACAAATTTCCACGTCAACTGATAATGAGCAAAATTTAATAAAAACGAATGAATAAATAAAACTGCAAAATCGTAAAAATAGTGCCGAACTATCGGAGGATCGCTTTCGGAGGCCAGAAGGTATAGCGACTAATCGGCTAGCTTACGATTGTCAAAGGTTCAATTTTAGTGAGCTTCTAGATCGCTTTACCGGTGACTAAGTTATAACTGATAGAGCTTTTCGGATCCGGAAAAAATTGTGCCCCTCATGGTAAGCTGTACAAAACGCGTGTTTGAAGTGCGAACAGAATGAATTGTTTGTTTATTCAGAAAATAAAAAGCAAAAAAACAGAAACCGTGACAATGTCATAGTCAATGCGTCAAGGAGACCCAAAAAAGAAGTTGGTCTCAGATAGACGTCTCCGGGACGCGCAGAGCTACTCCTGCTCCACCGCCTTTTTCACCACAATGGGAATGGAGCGCTTCCCAACGCCCGCGGTCTTCATGCCGATGATGCACAAGCGGCCCGCAAGCAGCTCGCACTTGATGCTCTCCTTTTGGATGCCTTTCGGAATGAACACACGACGACAAAACTGGCGGTGCACCGACTCGCCTGAAAAGTGCCAAAATTTAGCGTCATTTTTGATTATGTACGCCTATTTGATGGCAATTTTTAAATGGGAATAACCCGAACATTTTTTCCTGACAAATTGTTCTCAAATTCGTGAACGGCGTAATCTCTCAACAAAAACTGACCCTGGTTCTGCTCGCGGTGTTTACCCGCCACAATGATCTCATTGTCCTTCAGTTCAACCGTAATCTCCTCGGGACGGAAACCGCCGACATACACCTGAATTTTCTTTGCTAATATTGGCTCTTTTGATTTTTGTTAATATTGGCTCTTTTGATTTTTGTTAATATTGGCTCTTTTGATTTTTGTTAATATTGGCTCTTTTGATTTTTGTTAATATTGGCTCTTTTGATTTTTGTTAAGATTGGCTCTTTTGATTTTTGTTAATAATGGCTCTTTTGATTTTGCTTATTGGCTCTTTTGAATTGCAATTTGGTGAAGAATAAATAAGATAGAAATACTGAAAGTTGAAAAAAAAAGAAGGATACAATGATCAACTGAGCAAAGAACTGGCCTTTTATAGACATTTCGGTAAGGAATTTTTGGAAAAATAAAACATAACGCCAAACATCACAGCAAAACCGCACAAATGAAATGGTGGGTTAGGATTTTTAGTTTCCTAAAAAACCCCAAAAAAAGTTACCTAGTTCAATAGTTCCTCAAAAGCCTCAAAATAGGCACTAAAATGGTCTAAATAGTTCTTAAAAAGTCTCAAAATTAGTGGTGTAAGTGGCCAAAAATTTTTCATTCACACAAAGTCAAATTTTTGAAAAATATGGATAATTTTAAATTTTTTTGCATTTTTCGGGTGCAGTTTTTTTGGTCTCGAAAAAAAATGTTCATCTTTAGGGGTGTAACTTTCGGTTTAGGTGCCTATTGTGAGATTTTTTGAGCGTAATCCTCACTCTAGTAATTAGTTCCAAAAAATGCAAATCAAATGCCCAAACTTCAACCGCTAATTTCACACTTTGCTCGTTTTAGCCAAAATTATTGTTCTGATGAGTCAACTTTTGTCGCCGTCCCATGTTCTTCTCGCCAAGCTCGGCAAGTCCGGCACGCAGCAGCTCGACCATTGCGCGCTTCAGTCGTGCAGCAAACGCCTCGGCGCCTTTGAGTCTGCAAAGATCGAGCAGGCGCAAAGTCGGGAAGGCAAATTGCGCATTGCGCACCAGAAGGGCGACAAGCAAGGCTGGGGAAAAAAAGCCGCTAAATGATTCGCTAATCATTCAGAAAATTATTGAATCAAGAATTAGGACGTTGTCGTAAGACTTTGCGAATAATTTAAGCTTTATGCGAAGTTCAAAGACGCACGTCCCAGGCTGGGCCCTCATCGGTTGCGCGATCCGCCTGGGAATAATCGCCGTTTTCGGAATTACTTTCAATTGTTTTGGGGCTTTGAATGGCACTGCCAATAATTATCTGCTGGCATTTTGCTCCTTTTTTGAACTGCTTCACCAAAATGGCCATTTTTCTGTTTGTGTTCACCGCTATTTCGGGGCAGAATTTCATTGAGTACCGAACGGCTGCAGCGATCACGTCACTTTCCGTGTTCGGCATGGGTGGGTGAAAGTGCCAACACTTAATGTTGAATCAAAATCAGTTTGAATTCACTGAAAGTCAAAGAATCGGCGACGCAAATTGAACTGAGTAGCTGCTGAGTTCAGGTGATATTGCCATTTCAATGTTTTTCACCGGCATTGACCGACTGTTTTTGAGCGTGGCACCCCCCGCCCCCCCCCCATGGACGTCGTCCGTTTTTATAATTTGAATTCACCCCAGCCAATTGAACCAAAATTCAACTTCCTCTTTATCCAGAAGAACAGAGAGACACACTTTTAATTTCAAACACACAGAGCGACAAGAGAAAAGAAAAAATACATCAATGGAAACATTGCTTTTTTAATTGACAGAGGGAGGGGGGGGGGGGTGGAATTAAGGGGCAACGTTTCATTGGCATCATCCTGTCCATCCGTTAATCAGCCCATTAGCCCTCCATTTAGGCGCGCTCCCCACGAATGCGACGGGCCAATTGAATGTCTGAAAACGTCTTAAGATTTAGTGTTTTTGAAGGCTTTAGATTAATAAACAAGAGTTTTGTTGAAATCCTGAAGAAGAATTCAAAAAGTCGAAAATGTCAAAAAGAAAATTCTTTTTAATTTGTGTTGTTTTTCGAAGTTTCGCGCACCTTTCGGCATGATGGTGACGCGCTTTGCATGAATGGCACAAAGATTAGTATCCTCGAAAAGACCGACCAAATAAGCTTCAGAAGCCTCCTTAAAGAGTAAATATCACAAAAAGTCAAAAAATAAAAATCATTACAAAGCGTCAGGGCGCATGTTTTGCTAAATTCAAAAAGATGCCCTCACTTAAATTTTGAAAAATAATTTATTCTGGATGAAAAATTTTTGGACCTGCAAAGCGCCGATAGCTGCCGATTGGAAGCGCAAATCCGTCTTGAAGTCCTGTGCAATTTCACGCACCAAACGCTGGAAGGGCAACTTGCGAATGAGCAGTTCAGTGCTTTTCTGGTAACGACGGATCTCACGCAACGCAACAGTTCCTGAACCAAGAAATTTTATGAAGTGTGGGTTTCTAATGTTGCGAAATGTCCAGCAATTTAACATTTTATTAAGGATTTTAAACAAAAAAGTTGTTAAAAAATGAGAAATTTTCTAAAATCGATAAATTATGGTAAACATATAGCGCGGACCGGTGTACGGACAGTTCGGCCGGAGACAATTCGGCCGGAGACAATTCGGCCGGGGACGATTCGTCCGGTGAGACAGTTCGGCTCGAGACGTTTCGGCTTTTATTTTCTCAAGGAAAATAAGCAATTAACATACCTACCTATCTTGAACTTTTCTGATCAAAAAAAATTAGAGCCCGAACATTTTGAAAAATACATGCCTGGATCCAGGTCCAGGTCTGGCTCTAAAAAAAAATCTAATTTTAAGTTGTTTTGTTAAGTCGGAATTTTCGAAAATTGCACTGGTTCGGGCCCGGAGTTCGAAATTGATGTCATTCGGAAAAAATGCTGATTGCATATTTTGAATCCCTTTTGATCATCTCTTTCATTCAACAATCCTTATGCTCTTTCTTAATGTTTTTAACGGTGTAAAAGCAAATTTTGGTAGGAAAAGAGCTAAAAAGTGAACGGAAGTGTGAAGGAATATAGGACACAAAAATAGAAATTGAATTTTGATCAGAAAAGTTCAAGATAGGTAGGTATGTTAATTGCTTATTTTCCTTGAGAAAATAAAAGCCGAAACGTCTCGAGCCGAACTGTTATGAAGTGTGGGTTTCTAATGTTGCGAAATGTCCAGCAATTTAACATTTTATTAAGGATTTTAAACAAAAAAGTTGTTAAAAAATGAGAAATTTTCTAAAATCGCTAAATTATGGTAAACATATAGCGCGGACCAAGGACATAGCCAGGCCCCCCCCCCCCAAAGCGAAGCAGAATTCTCAAAAAAAATTGGTTTGAATCAGCCCCGCCCGAAAAAAATGGTACTTGGGGCAAGGGCGTAGCCAGGAATTTTTTTTCGGGGGGGGGGGGGGGCCGATCCAAAAAGTCGATTCTTAGGGGTGTATTTTTGGTCCAAAAATTACAAAATTTTGGAAAACAAAAGGGTCCCCCCTTTGGTTTTTTTTCTCTCAAAAAAATTTTCGGGGGGGGGGGGCCGGGCCCCACGCCCCCCCCCCTGGCTACGCCCTTGTCTTGGGGCCACCCTGGCAGGGGAAGCGGTGTTTTTATGGCGCCGTCAGAAAAATATTATTTCAATTTATACGTGTGCAAGGGGTGGCCAAAACTTTTGTTTAAAAAAAATCCACATTTTATTTTTATAAATAGTTCTGTTGCCATGATCACCCATGTTCAAATACATATTTGAAAATTGAAATACTCAAAAAATCGTACCAATTTTTGAATCGGTTTTGTTAAAAATTAGTTTTATTATCAGTTCCTTTGTTGATAATTTCGTTAAAAATTATGCCTATAAACCTGGACGATATCGGTGCGGCTTCTTCACGCCCCCCGTGGACGGGGCCGACTTGCGAGCCGCCTTCGTGGCCAATTGCTTGCGGGGTGCCTTGCCGCCAGTCGACTTTCGCGCTGTTTGCTTCGTACGAGCCATTGATCAATTAGAAGAGAGATTTCCAATATTTTATATAGACAGGATAAAGCTAAATTAATCGATTAATTACGGATCACTTTGAAGTTATAATCCCTCAACTGACAAACCCATAGGGAGGACCCTTTAAAATTTGTGGAATATTTTTTATTCTAATTGGCTGAAAATGTGTTATTTACGAATAAGTCAATAGGAAATAAAAATTTTGAATCGGTTAAATTTTTTGCAAATTAAGGAAAAAACGACTTTTAAGTAACACTAAAACGGGATAGAATACCTAATTGAAAGGCCGCGCAGCGGCGGGAGTCATTAATACAACTAAAAGACGGCATTCTGAAAATTCGTGACCCAGATTTGAGGGTGAGTTGATACAAAGAACACAAAAATTTGGGTGTCCATTCTATTCCCCTCATTTTTGAAGTAAAAGCTCGATAATTAGGTAGGTCATCGTGTAAATTAAAAAAAAAAGAGTGATCAAAATTGAATAGCCTGGAGAATCCCTGAGAGAATTCCGCTCCTGCCGCTCTTGGGGTTACATTACAATGGCACAGAGTTTCATTTTTGTGCATGTCATTACCGCTGAAACATTTCGCCAAGAGTTTCAACACGAAAAGGTAAATAAAAAACGCTAAATTCAAAAATTATGTTGAAGGATTTTTACGCATTTTAATCAAAATTCTATAAAATTATGAACATTTTCCCTATAACTCATGTATAAACCCTAGAATTCTGTTAATTATGTATACATTACATTGGTACGAACGAGTAAAGAAAAAGTTTGATGCATTTATCCAAAGAGTTCACTCTCCATGTTTCGGGTTAGATTAAAGTACATTTTAAAAAGACATTGGAGAATATTTTACTTCTCCAACTGAGACAACTATAATTTATTCAAGGCCAGTTTTGAATAAAAAGGAAAAGAAGGACATTACAAAAGTAAGTCATAGTGAACGGCCCACGATCGCTTTGTCTCGGGAAGCTGCGCACGGAAAATAGGGTCCTAAGTTCGGAAATGGTAGCGCCCTGATGGACATTGTGCAGCACGCGTCCGTCGTGCAAATGCCGAGCAAAAGCCTTCAATTCTTTTAGCGTAAATTCCTCGGGCTTTTCAATAAAAATATAATTTAAAGACCAAAAATTGCAATCCAATTTTGAGATCAGACATTATAGAATAAATCTTAAATCTCCATTTTACTTGAATTATGCGCTGAGTTTTTTCGTCGTTGTGCTCGAGCTCCCATAAACCGGCAAATGTTGCTTTGATATCAGCCACCGGAGCAGCATACATACCCTCGGGGTTAGGGAAGAAACGCCCCAGGGCCCCAAGCAGTGCGAGCATTTCAAATTCAGAAATAAATTTAAATATTTTTATTTCTGAACGGCCGAACACGGCACTTTCTATAAAATAAGTTGTACAAATTAAATGCGAAATTGATTTATAACAGGCATTTTTTCACAAATTAATTAGGTACTCTTTTTCCTGGGTCCCACCGGCCGCCCCATGTCGATTTTGCCTCTGCTTTAAAAAAAGAAATTTATTTTTAAAAAATGGTGGAAAGCGTTTTGTATTTTTAATTGACTATTAGCTTTAACCATGGACGTTTTGACGAGCCAACTATAGGACAAAAGCAAAATACTTAATGAATATGTATGTAGCTTTATTCCATACACAAAATATGGCACTTTCGTCACCCTGTAATGGCACGGACTCCAAAACATGCCCGCCGGATGCTCAGCAAAAACATCCGGCGACACCAGGCAACAAATTCATATGAATGCTTACAAATTAATCATGGAATTGGCAAATAAAGTATTGCTTATGTTGGCAAACAGAAGGAAATTAATGCCACAATTTAATGATTTTGTCGTTTATGAACAAATTAATAATTCAAAGATTGTCTCATGAGATAATCAATTTCCGGCCATTGCAAAAAGAGTTTATAAACCGTCGCACAAACGTTTATTTTCATTTTATCATTTTCTTCTTATTCATAAATTAAAGTACCCTTAATTTACATTTATTTTTAAACGATTTTTTTAAATATTGTATTGGCAACTGTATTAATTAGGGTTGGCACCCCCCCCCCCCCCGCAAATTTAGGCCACTTTTCGGGGATTTCCCAGACACTTAACCTCGAAAACCCCGAAACCGGACTTTTAAATTAAATCATATTTTTAATCCATAATTTAGAATATCAAATAATATTATTGCCATGTCCAATAAAATTCTCAGTTTTGTTTTATTTCTTCTGGCGTTTTCAGCCCATTCAAATGCAACACCGGCCAACAGAAATGCCGATGTCAATGGTAAAATATTTAAAAAATAAATTCCAAATACTTTTTGCTCAATTGTCGAATTTGACCATTTCCAAATTCTCTCCAAAAACAATTCTAAAATTATTATAATTAAATTAGAAATTGTCACAATAAATACCTAAAATACTTTTTGCTCAATTGTTGAATTTGACCATTTCAAATTCTCTCCAAAAACAATTCTAAAATTAATTATAATTTAATTAGAAATTGTCACAATAAATACCTAAAATACTTTTTGCTCAATTGTTGAATTTGACCATTTCAAATTCTCTCCAAAAACAATTCTAAAATTAATTATAATTAAATTAGAAATTGTCACAATAAATACCTAAATACTTTTTGCTCAATTGTTGAATTTGACCATTTCCAAATTCTCTCCAAAAACAATTCTAAAATTAATTATAATTAAATTAGAAATTGTCACAATAAATACCTAAAATATTTTTTGCTCAATGAATTTGACCATTTCAAATTCTCTCCAAAAACAATTCTAAAATTAATTATAATTAAATTAATTTCAGAAATTATCACAACCTTAACGCTGCGTGATCAGCAGCAAGTGATCATTCGCCGAATGCGCGACGAGGACATTAACGAAGCGGCCGATATCATACGGGAGGCGTATCTGGACGACTGTAGGAAAATCGAACAGGCGACGTCGGAGGAGCGTTCGAAAATGTACAATGTGCCAGTGGAAAAGACACGGCACGAACTCCACCAAATCCATAACAAAAAGGACAGCGTTCTGTTTGTTGCCGAACTCGCTGAAAAGTGGGCAATTAGCAAATTTACAAATCTGAAAAATTAAACAAATTTTTATAGGAATTCGAACGTTGCGCAATTGTTGGGTTGCTGCAGGGTAAAGCTGAACCCCGAGGGCAACTCAAAGGACAACGGTCCCTTTGGCCAAATTGGCCCAATTGCTGCACGCGTTGGCCACCACGGGGCGGGCATTGGCACTGCTTTGGTACGTGCGGCGGAAGAGTACGCTGTCAGTCAATGGCACGTCTGCGAGATGCAACTGGACGCACATGGCATTCCGAGACCGGTGGAAGGCGTTGTTTCCCCGATGACACAGCTGCTGCAGTTTTATGCAAACAAAGGCTACCGGAGAGTGGGCAAGGTGGGGAAGGCATTGTTAAGTGTTGCTTTGGTAAAAGGATCCGTGACAATACAATTTAATTGTGAAATATAAATTTGTTAGTTTTGGTAATTATACCTAATTAAAATTAAAGGAATTTGATATTTAGAATGAGCTCTAATTTCTAAACTAGTTTCTTCTATTTAAAAGTTTATGAATTTTATTATTATTTTTAGCAAGGAATAATTAATTATTAGGATGCCAATGCAATTAAAATTGGTTTAAAAATGCGTAAAATTTGGATTTGACCACGCCTCTAGACCACGTGGTTCGACCCGTCCAATGCCAATTAAAAAATACGTAAAATTTGGATTTGACCACGCCTCTAGACCACGTGGTTCGACCCGTCCAATGCCAATTATGTGGTAATTCCGGACGACCTCTGCTATCTGGAGCGCATGGTGAAGGACGTTTGTGCGCCGTCGGCGACGACTGGCGGCGATGTCGGCGTTGATGGAAACTCCAAAAAAGAAGTCAATATTCTGCTTTAAGACCAAACAGTTATGGAGACGCGAGTTCGAGAGATGGGAACTATATAGATTAGCAATTTGAACGTATTTTGTCGCTAAAATTATTCAATTATCATAACAATAAATGAATTTAATTCAATGCATGGACTTGACATTAGGGGGATATTCTTTCCGATTCCGTTAATTGGAATTAATTAAGCCGGCAAAATGTCCCCAATTCTCACTTCAATTGAAGTTATTATCAGACCGGCACATTCAAATTAAATTTAAATTTGAAAAGAAATGTTGTCATTAAATATTGAATTAATCGACAGAAAATACTAAAAATGCAAATGCTTAAAATGCCATCAAAATATACAAATTTGGCAAAACTTCTAAAAGAGCTAATAAGCCGTGTCGTAATAACCAAGACCCGCCGAAATATACCGGCCGGCCTTGTTCACATGGGAAAGTTTGTTGCTGAAATGGTTGCCCTAATGGACATTGTGCAGCACGCGCCCGTCGTGCAAATTGCCAAGCAAAAAGTCGTGAACACCGACCGAGTTCGGGGATCACATCTTCCAATTTGGCCTCATCCAAATAGTTCTGAAATTCAATTAAATTTGGTAAAGCAAAAACAAAATAGGATCGATCAATCAGAATGGAAACGTTTAAAAAAACACTTATCCGATTAAAATTAAAATATATAATAAATTTCAAAAATGGAATTATTTTGCCCACCTTCACAACCATCGGCTGCAATTTCTGTATAAAATATGCGTGGCGTGTTCTGTGGCCTTCAATTTCTTTTAGCGTAAATTCCTCGGGCTTTTCAATAAAAATACAATTTGAAGACTTAAAATTGCAATCCAATAATTAAGGAGATTTAAAGCTAACAAATAAGCACTAAAAATATGTTAAAAAAACATATAAATCCCAGCCCTACTAATTATTGGCAAAATAAAATGACTACAAAATTTAAAAATACACCGTGTGCTATCGGGGTCAGAGCTGGGCGAAATTTTGTTTCGTTTCGTAGAATTTGTCCACCTCTTGTCGGGGTGGCAGCTCTATTTTAAAAACATCACAGAAAATAAAATGATTTTATCATAGCACTAATTAGGTGTTAATAAATGAGTGAATTTGACTGAAAAAAGAGAATAAGAAGAGCTGACTTCTTTTTGTCAAAGAAATATGTTAAAAAATAATCAAAAGCCGAAAAGACTAAAATGAAATTGAAATTGAAATGCATTGAGCAAAATCATTTGAATTTATGCGCAACATAGCCCCAATGTTGTTGCGGATCAGAACAGAAACGGAGAGTCGTGCACTCCGATGCCAATTCCGACGCCGCCCTCTCGCGCGTCGATTGGCTTCGTGCGCAGCATATGCCCTCGGGGGACATTGTCGAGAGTCGCCATTGTTTTGGCATTGCCCAAAAAGTAACCGTTAATGCCCAACTCACTGGCCTAAATGCGACCAAATAAGCATGCAAAAATGAATTTGCAGCTGACCGACCATGCTTTCAAATTGCGACGTTGCGACTTTTGGGCGAATTGAGTAATTCTGAAACGGTTTTAATTAGGAAAAGCTAAAAAGTTTAAATGCATTTTTGTTGTTACAATCACTTGAAGCGGCTCCAACTTCTCCATCAAAATGAGCCCTGCACGTTCTTTTTGAGACAATGTGCGCAATTGTTCGGCAAGTTGTTCGTCCCAGAAATTGTTGCCTCCTCCATCCCGATTCACTTTCAACACAAACTTCTCGGGATGTTCAATGGCACTCTGAATGAATGATATGCAAATTAATTGAAACAAATTTAATTAAAAATTGTTTAATTTTAGAAAACACCTTAATGACAGCACGAGTTTTTGCGTCATCTTTGTCCAGGCCCCATAAGCCGGCAAATGTTTTGCGAACCGATTGGATCATTTCTTCTTTTACATCCGGCAAAAAGCGTTCCAGCATTCCCGGCAATGCCAAGACCTGCAAAATGATTCAAAATTTTAAATTAAACACATCGAATATTTGACCTGTTGCACTTTTTTAGATGCAGCTAGATCGGAGCGAACATTTGTTGTCAACTATTAATATTTAAATATTATAAGCGTTTGGTAATTAATTTATTCAATTTAATTACGATGGCAGTCGACCGTTCAAGCTTACGCCGAATGTCCCACTCTTTTTCAGTTGGCCAATCCCGCTCAAACAAAAAGTTCCGTTGGTATATTATGGCCACTTTTCGACCGTTGTACGAAAGTGAAGAATCGTTGGGGTCCAAAATGAGTCTTAAGAAGAAAAGTGTGGGGATAATTAATTACCCCCAATAAAATGTTCAAACAATAATTGTTTCCACCATCGTCAGTGTGTGTTCTGGTCCCGGTCGGAAACCACGATCAACTCATGCTGGGTCAAGCATGTGATTGGTCTGACCCAGGGCTACGATATTTGATGCTTTAGCATCTTTTTGTGGTCTTTCGATAAGCTAATAATGCTTTTTTTGTTTGAAAATGATGCTTTGATGCTTTTTGTGGGTTTTTAGGAGCTTTGTAGAATTCACGAAAAATCGCTAAATGCTGATTTGTCAAAAGAAATTGCTATAACAACAAATATAATGAATGAAGCTATATTTACTTATATTTTTGGATTTTAATGAAGAAATGGCAAATTTGATGCTTTTTGGTGCTCAATGATGCTTTTTTGACGTTCTGATGATGCTTTTGAAAATTTTGAGATCGCACCCCTGGAGTCTGACCTCATCAGAGCCGGGTCCAGATCAGATCACTTGAGTATTTTATGACCCCTCTGGCTGTTTGTTTCTTCCTTTCATAAATACCGACTTTTTGCCACATTCCTCCAATGTAAGACGTTCAATTTTGATACGTTCAATTTTGATTTGATGCTTAGAAAATTTTTCAATTTCGTATTCCACAAGTCGCTGATCAAAAATGCCCTGCACTTTTGTGTAACTCATGAACACAATAATTGCCAAAGGGTCGCCAAAATATTTCCTAAATCATAAAATATTCATTCGGTTGGTGTAATACGACTCCAAATTATACCATTTTATTTTTCTTAAATTAATTTTGAGGAAAATTGCCGAAATAGGGACTAAACGCAAAAATGGCGAAATATGGATTTATTCTCAAAAAGCCCAAAATAGGAGGGATTTATAGGGCCTAAAAAGTCGCTTTAATTCAAATTTTGAAATGAATGCTATTTCTGGGCTTCTATCCTATCGTCAAACCCTGTTCGTTTGCAAAAAATAGGTTAAAACATGAAAATCCGATTCCTAATAATAGGGTTGGACAAAACCGGATATTCTGGAACCCGGTATGGGAAAATTTTGGATAAAATTATCCGGTCTTGAACGATGACAGCTAAATTATGCTGGATCCGGGACCGGTATCCGGGTGTTTTTGAGCTATCCGGTATCCGGGGGACCCGGATAATATCCGGTTTTGTCCAACCCTACCTAATACTATAAAAGAAGTCATTAAAGTCTGACTGACCATGCTTTGGTCAGCGCCTCTCCGGTGGCGGTACACGATTCATTTAAGGGCAAATTGTCGTTGGTCAAACCCAACTTTGAAAACACACGCCTATGAATTTTGCTCACGCCTTGGGTTCTCGAATTCCCACCAATTGCACCGAGATTCACTTCAATCTGAAATAAAAAATATTTTATTATTAAATATCAAATGACAATAATAAAAACTGTTTGCGTCCCCAGACCTGTTTAAGCTCATATTCTCCGGTTTCCGAATTCACATGGCACATGTAGTCCTAAATAATCAAAAGTCTTCTTGAAACGACGAGAACAAAGCACTTTAACATTTTCTTGAAATTTTATTTATCCAAAACATCAAATTAATTTTGTTTAAAAAAAAGTTGCAAAATATTCAAAAAGCGCTAAAAACTAACCGATCGTTGCAAAATCAAAGTGATCGGTTGTTTGACGCCACTTTCGTTGACATCGTCCAAAATGTCCAACACATGGCGCAAGTAATTGTCGGTTTCACCGGCTTCGCGGAGTGTTTCCTTCAGGAACGAATAGTCCTGCGACACGCGGAAGTAAAGCAATTGCAGCGTCTGAAACAATTTAAATTTTTAATGAAGTCAAGAATTCTCGCGGGAGAAATTTAAACAAATTAATTTCGACTTTTCAAAGTCGAAGTTTCGCAACAACGGGCCTCCTTTTACATTTTGTATTGCTAGGCTTAAACACCTTTTGAACTGCTTGCGCTTCTTCAAACAGTCGACGGGGGAATGGCGATGGAAACAAAGCAAACGGCACAATTTCCACGACATCACTTCTGTCCAAATTAAACATAATTAGAAAAGGTCATTAAAACACCGTTTAATTTTACCGTTCTCTGTGTTCACGGACCCTATTGACCACACTGACAGTGTGCGCCCAATCAACCGCGTCTTGAATTAAAGTTTGCAGCTCATCGCCCTCTTCCAAGCTTATTCCTATAAAAAATGTAGAGATTCTCATTAATAAGAATGACAATAATATCCAACAATAATAAATACCTAATTGAATGTCGAGATTCTCATTAATAAGTACGACAATAATATCCAACAATAATAAATACCTAATTGAATGTCGAGATTCTCATTAATAAGTACGACAATAATATCCTACAATAATAAATACCTAATTGAATGTCGAGATTCTCATTAATAAGTACGACAATAATATCCAACAATAATATCGAATTAATAATTACGACAATAATATCCAACAATAATAAATACCTAATTGAATGTCGAGATTCTCATTAATAAGTACGACAATAATATCCAACAATAATAAATACCTAATTGAATGTCGAGATTCTCATTAATAAGTACGACAATAATATCCAACAATAATATCGAGATTCTTATTAATAAGTACGACAATAATATCCAACAATAATAAATACCTAATTGAATGCCTTCATTTGACACTGACGATTCACCAGCATTCGTTGGTCCGGTCGGCGTAGAATAATATGCTGGAAAAATGAGGACCAGAAAAGGCAAGACGAAAACGAATTTAAATAAATTATTTGCCATTTTATTTTAACTTAATTTTTTCCGATTTACCAGCAATTTATATGTAGCTTTCATTGAACGACGCCATCAAATCATAAGACCAATCCCATTGAATCGGAAGTTATTTTGTTATATTATAATAAATGCCACATCACAAAAATCGCATTTACATAATAGATAAATAAATAAATGTAAACAACACTTTCACATGCTCAATCCCAGATTTTGATTCCCTGAAGATTAGGCCATTTTTTTATATCAAATACTGTTTCAGTCGATTCTTGGGGTGCATTTTTGTGTTTTATTGCATTATTTTATATTAAAAATTGCACTTTTTAATCCGCTATCTTTTTTTTCTCCTTTGGAGCTAATATCGCGATCAATTTGAACATCAATGCCCCATTTTCCAGACTCTTCCTTGGGGGCCGGAATGATGCGCTTTGAACCCCTAAGCTCAGGGTGGCTTAGGCCTAAGCCTAACGAACCCCAAGCCAGGGTGGCTTAGGCCTAAGCCTAACGAACCCCAAGCCAGGGTGGCTTAGGCCTAAGCCTAACGAACCCCAAGCCAGGGTGGCTTAGGCCTAAGCCTAACGAACCCCAAGCCAGGGTGGCTTAGGCGTAAGCCTAACGAACCCCAAGCCAGGGTGGCTTAGGCCTAAGCCTAACGAACCCCAAGCCAGGGTGGCTTAGGCCTAAGCCTAACGAACCCCAAGCCAGGGTGGCTTAGGCCTAAGCCTAACGAACCCCAAGCCAGGGTGGCTTAGGCCTAAGCCTAACGAACCCCAAGCCAGGGTGGCTTAGGCCTAAGCCTAACGAACCCCAAGCCAGGGTGGCTTAGGCCTAAGCCTAACGAACCCCAAGCCAGGGTGGCTTAGGCCTAAGCCTAACGAACCCCAAGCCAGGGTGGCTTAGGCCTAAGCCTAACGAACCCCAAGCCAGAGTGGCTTAGGCCTAAGCCTAACGAACCCCAAGCCAGGGTAGGCCTAAGCCTAACGAACCCCAAGCCAGGGTGGCTTAGGCCTAAGCCTAACGAACCCCAAGCCAGGGTGGCTTAGGCCTAAGCCTAACGAACCCAACCAGGGTGGCTTAAACCACTTTAAATACTCACTATTGACGAATTCGTAATCAATCAAATAACTTAATTTCAGATTGTGAAAAAATATTTTATACAAAATTGTCTGAAATTATGTTATTTGATACGCTAATTACGAATTCGTCAATAGAAAATAAAATGAATTTAAAGTGGTTTAAGCCACACTGGGTGTGGTTCGTTAGGCTTAGGCCTAAGCCATCCTGAGCTTAGGGGTTCAATCAGCGCATCAAATAACTTAATTTCAGACAATTTTGTATAAAATATTTTTTTACAAATTTTGACCCGTGGTGCGCAATCCTCCGTGTTGGTGCGCAATTTTTAGTGCGCAATTCTCCTCCTTTTTTTCTGGTGCGCAATCCTCCGTGCGCAATTCTCCGAAATCATTTTTAAATCACTTAAAACACTCGACATTTTAAAATGCCTGGACCCCTCGGCTCGTTTAACACACTCCGTTAACGATAAACCTAAAAAGAACCAAATTGAATTTAATTTAATTAGCCCCTTTTTAATGGGAATGGCATGGCCTGGTCCCCTTCTGTCCTTATGGCCATCCTTAATGAACATCCAAAAACATTGAACAACATCCTAACAGTTTTAACAAGAATGTATTTAGTGGTCACACAAAAACTTCTCACACTTTTTTCTCTTGAAAATTAATGAAACAATTCAATTGGATTAATGAGAAAGTCAAAAAGTGGGGCGGACTGGTGCCTGCCGCGGCATCCAAAGCCAGTCAGACCGTCTCCCATGTGCCGTGTCGCCCAGCACCCCAAACATGGCAAGGCTGGGGAAAGAAAAAGCCGCTAAACGATTCGCTAATTATTCAGAAAATTATTGAAGAAATTGTGTCCATTCTATAATTGGAACAATGTCCGACCTCCGCAACATTCGGTAAGTGTTAAGAGAGCCAATTTGGTCGAAACTCGTCGATTAGAGCAGACATTTGAGATTTTATCGAGAGTTGAGATTTACTGATCAAGAATTAGGACGGTGATCGTAAGACTTTGCGAATAATTTAAGCTTTATGCGGAGTTCAAAGACGCACGTCCCAGGCTGGGCCCTCGTCGGTTGAGCGCTCCCCTTGGGAATAATCGCCGTTTCGGAATTACTTTCAATTTTTGCGTTATTTTAGTGACAATTCGTTCAAAGTTTGCGTTTTCTTTATTTTTATGAAAATTGCCTACCGTATTTAAATAAATCATTTAATTTGTTTGGGAGATTTCTTTTTTTTTATTAAACAAATTGTTTTGGGGCTTTGAATGGCACTGACAATTAATTATCGGCTAGCACTTTGCTCTTTTTTTGAACTGCTTCAACAAAATGGCCATTTCCTACAACTTTTACCCTGTTTCGATGCCCGGAAAGCTCAAATTAGTTTTCGGCACCAAACTCAAATTCATCCTAATATTGTATTATTATCTTAGATGATGTCAATTGGTCACAAAGCATTTTGCGATATTTCCAATTTGAATGCGATCTTTGTATAATGTTTATAAAGAAAAATATTATAAAAAAGCCAACAAAATGACTAGAACAATTGATCGGATCAAAAGCTAACACAGTTAAGAACCCAAGAAAAAACATTTAGGTGCCATTCTAAAATAAGTTTAGCGAGTCGTATACTCCTCCGGCAGTGATCCCCGACTCTGTGGATGATGCCGGTTTGGTGCGCACCAGGTAACCGTGTTGTTTGTTGTGCAGAATGCTTAGATCACGCTTGTCGCCCAACAAACAGCCGAACACGCCCAACTCGGCGACCACGTCGGAAAGGACGGGCTCCTCAAGTGGACGAACCAAGTAATTCTGCTAATGAAAAAAAAATGCATTTAAAATTTAATTATTAATCAATTTACACCTTTACGGTCATCGGCTGAATCCTCTCCATCAGAGTATGCGCTGCTCGCTCTTCGTGCGTAAATTGCTGAAGTTTTTCTCTAAGTTCCTCGTCAAAGTAATTGTGTCCACCGCCTTCGCTTTGTGGTTTCAGCACGTAGAAGCCGGGATTGTTGATGGCATGCTAATAAAATGTTTTTTTGGTAAATTACGACAATAAATATCAGTAATTAATTAGTTACCTGCACCAAATTTCTCGTCTCGTCATCGTCTTTTTCCAATCCCCACAGGTTAACAAAAGTTTTTCGAATTGCCACTATTATTTCTTTGTCTTCCGGATCCGGCAAAAACCGTTCGATCATTCCGGGCTTGGCTAGAACCTTAAATTAAATTATTTTCATAAATTCCTCAAGGCTTTGACCACCTGCTGCACTTTCTTCGAACTGCTCAAAGCGCTGAACATTGTCGAAGTTTTCTAAAATTTGTTTAATTTAAGTAGTTGACATTCTTCAATTGAAAATTCTCCAAATATTTGACAATATTTGTCTGATCATCTCTGAGGTCAGATCATTTAAATGCTTACAATGGCTGTCGATCGCTCGATGATGCGTCGAGCCTGCCATTCCTCGTCCGTCCATTCCGGCAACGGACCACTTCGGGAGTACACGACGGCGACCACGCGGCCATCGGCGGACAAACGCAGTTTGAAGTCGTTGTCAAGACGCAATCTTGGGGAAAAAACAATTAGTGTAAATTGCCCGGTCATTAAATTGATTATTATTAATCACTTATGATAGGCTTCTTTTGACGACATTCGAACAACATTCAATTTTCCTCCCGAAATTCTTTGAAGTTCGTATTCAATGGCACGCTCATCGAACCGATGCACAGAGCCTTGGAGAACGGCAAAAACTACAACGGCGTCCGGATCACCAAATTTCTGCCTGAAAAATAAAAAATAAAATTGTGCCCAATCTCAAAAAACCAAATTGTTTTGTTTGGCCTGTCGTTGATTTTTATTGGCACATTTTTTATAATATTTTTGCAAACATTCGCTTTAAAATTTGGTCGCTTTTTGGCATTCCTTTCGCTTACCATGCAAAATAAAGGCCTTCGGCCAGCGTATTATATGCGCGATTTTCCGGCACATTCGACGCGTCCATGCCCACCTTCTGCAGCATTTGACGGTGAAGTTCGGCCGTGCGAGGGCCAAATGTGGAGCCGACGACGCTGCCGATGTTCATTTCTACCTGAAATTAATTAATTTATTGTTGATTAAGTATAATATTGTTCATTTCTACCTGAAATTAATTTATTTTTTATTAATTTATTGTTGATTAAGTATAATATTGTTCATTTCTACCTGAAATTAATTTATTTTAATTAATTTATTGTTGATTAGGTATTTATATATTGTTCATTTCTACCTGAAATTAATTTATTTTTTATTAATTTATTGTTGATTAAGTATAATATTGTTCATTTCTACCTGAAATTAATTTATTTTTTATTAATTTATTGTTGATTAAGTATAATATTGTTCATTTCTACCTGAAATTAATTTATTTTTTATTAATTTATTGTTGATTAAGTATAATATTGTTCATTTCTACCTGAAATTAATTTATTTTTTATTAATTTATTGTTGATTAAGTATAATATTGTTCATTTCTACCTGAAATTAATTTATTTTTTATTAATTTATTGTTGATTAAGTATAATATTGTTCATTTCTACCTGAAATTAATTTATTTTAATTAATTTATTGTTGATTAAGTATAATTTTGTTCATTTCTACCTGAAATTAATTTATTTTAATTAATTTATTGTTGATTAAGTATTTATATGTCTTTGTACCTGTTTTAATCCATATTCTTCCTGTCCATCTTTGTCCAACTGAACGTCCACCATATAATCCTAAAATATAATTATACCGTAAGACAATCATTAAGAATTATCGATTGATTTGAATATTTACTTATTCACAGAGAAATGCTTATGGACCCAATTTTTGGCACTTTTCCTCACTTATTTAGGTACCTTTCTATTTTGAGATTTTTTGAACTTAAACTTAATATTTAACTTTAGCCCCCCTCCCCAAATTTTGGTCTTCCATTTGTTTATCATTTTTAATGTTTCCTGACCGATCGTGCTAAAAACAGTGTGTAAGCCTGTTTTTGGCCCTCAAGCTGAATTTCGTGCATTATTTCTGCCATTTTGCGCATTAAATTGTTTGTCTTGATCACATCGTCGAATTGCTCCGCAAGAAAAGCGTAGTCGCAAGAGACTCGAAAGTAAAGTTTTTGCAATCCCTAAAGTAAATATAATTAATTTCATTTTTGTGTGTTTGGGTAGCTTTTACAAAAGCAGGTCAATATCATTGTTGAATTTTTCAAGAAATGGGTTAAAAAGGTCGGTTTTTCCTTAATTTTCAAAAATTTTAACCGATTAAAAAACCGCTTTAATTTTCAATTTTAATTCGTAATCAGTGTATCAAATAACATAATTCTGACAATTTTTAAAATGAAAAATATTTATTCCACAAAATTTGACCAAAGAGTCCCCCCCCCCCCTATGGGTCTTTTTCTCGCAAAATTTTTGCAGATTCGTGCTCAGCGCGGCGAGAGGGGTCGAATGATAAATTATAATTTGAGTAAAAATTCCAAATTTTTGATTTTTGAAATAAAATAAATAATAAAATGCCCGAACTGTTTGCACATCCAACGCTTGTTGAAAAATGTGACGTGGGTATGGCGATGGAAAGAGCGTAAATGGGATAATCGAGGCGACATCGCTGTTCCTTCTGTCAAAAATTAGATAATTGCTTTTTAAAGTTAATAAAATTATTCAAATTGCGCAAAATCATTTCAATTTCCGATCACCTGCTCCGCGAATCGGAATCTTCCAAACGCTTGATCAGCCTAACATCGTGTGCCAAGTCTACGGCGGCCTCAACCAACATGTTCAAATCGTCCTCGTCCTTGACAAGATCTTTCACGTAATTTTCGGCGGAATCTGATACATAATGAAAAGCAATAGCTGGTTTGAGTGAAAATATAAATTTATAATAAAAACTTTACATATTTTAACTTATAATAATTAAGTTTTGCCACGTCTCATAAGCATGCCAATAATAGCTACAATTTAATAAATAACATTTTGTATAAAAAAAGCTTTTCCATTAATGCAAAATTAAATTTTGTTTAATATTTTGATTATATTTATTGGCATGCCCTTTGTCGGCATTTACAAGCGCTGTTTTGATGCTTTCTCATGCGCTTTGTGCTTTTCTCCGCGCTTTCTTGCTCACGCCCTCTCTTCGCGCCATCGCCGCCAGTCGTCGCCGACGGCGCACAAACGTCCTTCACCATGCGCTCCAGATAGCAGAGGTCGTCCGGAATTACCACATAATTGGCATTGGACGGGTCGAACCACGTGGTCTAGAGGCGTGGTCAAATCCAAATTTACGCATTTTTTAATTGGCATTGGACGGGTCGAACCACATGGTCTAGAGGCGTGGTCAAATCCAAATTTTACGCATTTTTAAACCAATTTTAATTGCATTTTGGCATCCTAATAATTAATTATTCCTTGCTAAAAATAATAATAAAATTCATAAACTTTTAAATAGAAGAAACTAGGTTAAAAATTAGAGCCCATTCTAAAAACCAAATTCCTTTAATTTTAATTAGGTATAATTACCAAAACTAACAAATTTATATTTCACAATTAAATTGTATTGTCACGAATCCTTTTACCAAAGCAACACTTAACAATGCCTTCCCCACCTTGCCCACTCTCCGGTAGCCTTTGTTTGCATAAAACTGCAGCAGCTGTGTCATCGGGTGGACAACGCCTTCCACCGGTCTCGGAATGCCATGTGCGTCCAGTTGCATCTCGCAGACGTGCCATTGACTGACAGCGTACTCTTCCGCCGCACGTACCAAAGCAGTGCCAATGCCCGTCCCGTGGTGGCCAACGCGTGCAGCAATTGGGCCAATTTGGCCAAAGGGACCGTTGTCCTTTGAGTTGCCCTCGGGGTTCAGCTTTACCCTGCAGCAACCCAACAATTGCGCAACGTTCGAATTCCTATAAAATTTGTTTAATTTTTCAGATTTGTAAATTTGCTAATTGCCCACTTTTCAGCGAGTTCGGCAACAAACAGAACGCTGTCCTTTTTGTTATGGATTTGGTGGAGTTCGTGCCGCGTCTTTTCCACTGGCACATTGAACATTTTCGAACGCTCCTCCGACGTCGCCTGTTCGATTTTCCTACAGTCGTCCAGATACGCCTCCCGTATGATATCGGCCGCCTCGTTAATGTCCTCGTCGCGCATTCGGCGAATGATCACTTGCTGCTGATCACGCAGCGTTAAGGTTGTGATAATTTCTGAAATTAATTTAATTATAATTAATTTTAGAATTGTTTTTGGAGAGAATTTGGATGGTCAAATTCAACAATTGAGCAAAAAGTATTTTAGGTATTTATTGTGACAATTTCTAATTTAATTATAATAATTTTAGAATTGTTTTTGGAGAGAATTCAAATGGTCAAATTCGACAATTGAGCAAAAAGTATTTGGAATTTATTTTTTAAATATTTTACCATTGACATCGGCATTTCTGTTGGCCGGTGTTGCATTTGAATGGGCTGAAAACGCCAGAAGAAATAAAACAAAACTGAGAATTTTATTGGACATGACAATAATATTATTTGATATTCTAAATTATGGATTAAAAATATGATTTAATTTAAAAGTCCGGTTTCGGGGTTTTCGAGGTTAAAAGTGTCTGGGAAATCCCCGAAAAGTGGCCTAAATTTGCGGGGGGGGGGGGGGGGTGCCAACCCTAATTAATACAGTTGCCAATACAATATTTAAAAAAATTGTTTAAAAATAATTGTAAATTAAGGGCACTTTAATTTATGAATAAGAAGAAAATGATAAAATGAAAATAAACGTTTGTGCGACGGTTTATAAACTCTTTTTGCAATGGCCGGAAATTGATTATCTCATGAGACAATCTTTGAATTATTAATTTGTTCATAAACGACAAAATCATTAAATTGTGGCATTAATTTCCTTCTGCTTGCCAACATAAGCAATACTTTATTTGCCAATTCCATGATTAATTTGTAAGCATTCATATGAATTTGTTGCCTGGTGCCGCCGGATGTTTTTGCTGAGCATCCGGCGGGCATGTTTTGGAGTCCGTGCCATTACAGGGTGACGAAAGTGCCATATTTTGTGTATGGAATAAAGCTACATATTCATTAATGCCGTCTTCGGCCGTTCAAAAATAAAAATATTTAAATTTATTTCTGAATTTAAAATGCTCGCACTGCTTGGGGCCCTGGGGCGTTTCTTCCCGAACCCCGAGGGTATGCTGCTACGGTGGCTGATATCAAAGCAACATTCGCCGGCTTATGTGGGCTCGAGCACAACGACGAAAAATCTCAATACATAATTCAAGTAAAATGAAGATTTAAGATTTATTCTATAATGTCTGATCTCAAAATTGGATTGCAATTTTAGGTCTTCAAAATGTATTTTTATTGAGAAGCCCGAGGAATTTACACTGAGAAGTCGATTAATTCAATATTTAATAACATTTCTTTTCAAATTTAAATTTAATTTAAATGTGTCGGTTTGATAATGCTTCAACTGAAGTGAGAACTGGAGACATTTTGCTGGCTTAATTAATTCCAATTAACGGAATCGGAAAGAATATCCTCCCCCCCCCCCCCAATGTCAAGTCCATGCATTGAATTAAATTTTATTTATTGTTATGATAAGTGAATTTTAGCGTCAAAATTCGTTCTAATTGCTAATCTATATAGTTCCCATCTCTCGAACTCGCGTCTCCATAACTGTTTGGTCTTAAAGCAAAATGAATAATTTGATTAAAAGTATATTAATTATATTGCCATGGTCTTTTGTACGGAGGGCAACGACGACCGCAACTTGCCTGAAGGAAAACAAAATAAGAAGGAAGGCAAAAGAATTAAAGTCCATTAGCAGCAGCCACCTGCTTGACATTGACTTCTTTTTTGGAGTTTCCATCAACGCCGACTTCGACCCAATACGGAGTTTGGTACGGCTTGCAAGTGCATAACAAAGTGACTGCAACTTTGTTGTAAGGCGCGACGGCGGAAGAGACTGTTGAGCTTGTATCCTTGTTCAACTGAAAATGCAATAAAGTGGACCTTAAGCATGGTCCGGCTTATTCTGAGACTTTGAGTATGACCCGGCTTATTCTGAGACTTTCCACTACTCACCCAAATAAAAAACTAACGAGTATGGCCCGGCTTATTCTAAGACTTTGAGTATGACCCGACTTATTCTGAGACTTTGAGTATGATCCGGCTTATTCTTAGCCTTAAGCATGGCACGGCTTATTCTGAGACTTTGAGTATGACCCGGCTTATTCTGAGACTTTCCACAACTCCCCCAAATAAAAAACTAACGAGTCTGGCCCGGCTTATTCTGAGACTTTGAGTATGATCCGGCTTATTCTTAGACTTAAGTCATGGCACGGCTTATTCTGATCACCTGTATGTTGAGAACATTGCCAGTGTTAGCTGCCGCACAAGTGACATTTTTGTATGTGCACTTGCCAACAACATAAGCATTGCTTTGATAAGGCGGTTGCAGTTGAGAGCCGTCGCAATCTTTGCCCGAATGGTCGCAGTCGACAGGGGAGTCGCAACCATAACAGCATGGAGGTGCTAAAATAATTAATGTAACCAAAAATATCTTAAAGAAGAAAACGAACGTTTTGGTGTTGTCGGAATTGTAACCGTCGGTGGATATCCGGTTGTCGGCGATGATGGATATTCAGTCGATGGTGTTCCAGGTTCTTCAACGGGTGTTGTATCGGTTCTTGATCCTTCCGTTGGATTTCCGGTTGGTGACGGTGCCTCAGTCGATGGTCCTTCCGTTCCGGTTGGTGATGGTCCTTCCGTTCCGGTTGCTGGCGGTGCCTCAGTCGATGGTCCTTCCGTTCCGGTTGCTGGCGGTGCCTCAGTCGATGGTCCTTCCGTTCCGGTTGCTGGCGGTGCCTCAGTTGATGGTCCTTCCGTTCCGGTTGGTGATGGTCCTTCCGTTCCGGTTGGTGATGGTCCTTCCGTTCCGGTTTGTGATGGGCCTTCCGTTCCGGTTGCTGGCGGTGCATCAGTCGATGGTGTCCCAGGTTCTTCAACGGGAGTTGTATCGGTACTTGATCCTTCCGTTGGATTTCCCGTTGCTGGCGGTGCCTCAGTTGATGGTCCTTCCGTTCCGGTTGGTGATGGTCCTTCCGTTCCGGTTGGTGATGGTCCTTCCGTTCCAGTTGGTAGCAGTGCCTCAGTTGATGGTCCTTCCGTTCCGGTTGGTGATGGTCCTTCCGTTCCGGTTGGTGGCGGTGCCTCGGTCGATGGTCCTTCCGTTCCGGTTGCTGGCGGTGCCTCAGTCGATGGTCCTTCCGTTCCGGTTGGTGGCGGTGCCTCAGTCGATGGTCCTTCCGTTCCGGTTGGTGGCGGTGCCTCAGTCGATGGTCCTTCCGTTCCGGTTGGTGGCGGTGCCTCAGTCGATGGTCCTTCCGTTCCGGTTGGTGATGGTCCTTCCGTTCCGGTTGGTGATGGTCCTTCCGTTCCGGTTGGTGATGGTCCTTCCGTTCCAGTTGGTAGCAGTGCCTCAGTTGATGGTCCTTCCGTTCCGGTTGGTGATGGTCCTTCCGTTCCGGTTGGTGGCGGTGCCTCGGTCGATGGTCCTTCCGTTCCGGTTGCTAGCGGTGCCTCAGTCGATGGTCCTTCCGTTCCGGTTGCTGGCGGTGCCTCAGTCGATGGTCCTTCCGTTCCGGTTGGTGGCGGTGCCTCAGTCGATGGTCCTTCCGTTCCGGTTGGTGGCGGTGCCTCAGTCGATGGTCCTTCCGTTCCGGTTGGTGATGGTCCTTCCGTTCCGGTTGGTGATGGTCCTTCCGTTCCGGTTGGTGGCGGTGCCTCAGTCGATGGTCCTTCCGTTCCGGTTGGTGGCGGTGCCTCAGTCGATGGTCCTTCCGTTCCGGTTGGTGGCGGTGCCTCAGTTGATGGTCCTTCCGTTCCGGTTGCTGGCGGTGCCTCAGTCGATGGTCCTTCCGTTCCGGTTGGTGATGGTCCTTCCGTTCCGGTTGGTGGCGGTGCCTCAGTCGATGGTCCTTCCGTTCCGGTTGGTAGCGGTGCCTCAGTTGATGGTCCTTCCGTTCCGTTTGGTGATGGTCCTTCCGTTCCGGTTGATGATGGTCCTTCCGTTCCGGTTGGTGGCGGTGCCTCAGTCGATGGTCCTTCCGTTCCGGTTGGTGGTGGTGCCTCAGTCGATGGTCCTTCCGTTCCGGTTGGTAGCGGTGCCTCAGTTGATGGTCCTTCCGTTCCGGTTGGTGATGGTCCTTCCGTTCCGGTTGGTGGCGGTGCCTCAGTTGATGGTCCTTCCGTTCCGGTTGCTGGCGGTGCCTCAGTCGATGGTCCTTCCGTTCCGGTTGGTGGCGCTGCCTCAGTCGATGGTCCTTCCGTTCCGGTTGGTAGCGGTGCCTCAGTTGATGGTCCTTCCGTTCCGGTTGGTGATGGTCCTTCCGTTCCGGTTGGTGATGGTCCTTCCGTTCCGGTTGGTGGCGGTGCCTCAGTCGATGGTCCTTCCGTTCCGGTTGGTGGCGGTGCCTCAGTCGATGGTCCTTCCGTTCCGGTTGGTAGCGGTACCTCAGTTGATGGTCCTTCCGTTCCGGTTGGTGGCGGTGCCTCAGTTGATGGTCCTTCCGTTCCAGTTGGTAGCAGTGCCTCAGTTGATGGTCCTTCCGTTCCGGTTGCTGGCGGTGCATCAGTTGATGGTCCTTCCGTTCCGGTTGGTAGCGGTGCCTCAGTTGATGGTCCTTCCGTTCCGGTTGCTGGCGGTGCATCAGTCGATGGTCCTTCCGTTCCGGTTGGTGATGGTCCTTCCGTTCCGGTTGGTGGCGGTGCCTCAGTCGATGGTCCTTCCGTTCCGGTTGGTGATGGTCCTTCCGTTCCGGTTGGTGATGGTCCTTCCGTTCCGGTTGGTGGCGGTGCCTCAGTCGATGGTCCTTCCGTTCCGGTTGGTAGCGGTGCCTCAGTTGATGGTCCTTCCGTTCCGGTTGCTGGCGGTGCCTCAGTCGATGGTCCTTCCGTTCCGGTTGGTGATGGTCCTTCCGTTCCGGTTGGTGGCGGTGCCTCAGTTGATGGTCCTTCCGTTCCGGTTGGTGATGGTCCTTCCGTTCCGGTTGGTGGCGGTGCCTCAGTTGATGGTCCTTCCGTTCCGGTTGGTGATGGTCCTTCCGTTCCGGTTGGTGATGGTCCTTCCGTTCCGTTCCGGTTGGTAGCGGTGCCTCAGTTGATGGTCCTTCCGTTCCGGTTGCTGGCGGTGCATCAGTCGATGGTCCTTCCGTTCCGGTTGGTGATGGTCCTTCCGTTCCGGTTGGTAGCGGTGCCTCAGTCGATGGTCCTTCCGTTCCGGTTGGTGATGGTCCTTCCGTTCCGGTTGGTGGCGGTGCCTCAGTCGATGGTCCTTCCGTTCCGGTTGGTAGCGGTGCCTCAGTTGATGGTCCTTCCGTTCCGGTTGCTGGCGGTGCCTCAGTCGATGGTCCTTCCGTTCCGGTTGGTGATGGTCCTTCCGTTCCGGTTGGTGGCGGTGCCTCAGTTGATGGTCCTTCCGTTCCGGTTGGTGATGGTCCTTCCGTTCCGGTTGGTGATGGTCCTTCCGTTCCGGTTGGTGGCGGTGCCTCAGTCGATGGTCCTTCCGTTCCGGTTGGTGGCGGTGCCTCAGTCGATGGTCCTTCCGTTCCGTTCCGGTTGGTGGCGGTGCCTCAGTTGATGGTCCTTCCGTTCCGGTTGCTGGCGGTGCATCAGTCGATGGTGTCCCAGGTTCTTCAACGGGTGTTGTATCGGTACTTGATCCTTCCGTTGGATTTCCGGTTGCTGGCGGTGCCTCAGTCGATGGATCCTTCCGTTCCGGTTGCTGGCGGTGCTTCAGTCAATGGTCCTTCTGTTGAAGGTGTTCCAGGTTCTTCATAGGGCGTTGTTGCTTCAGTTGTGCATTCTTTGCATCCGCAAGGGACATGTCACCGGAGGGCAAGCTGATTATTAGATTTCCAATTATATACCCTTACTAATTACGTAATAAAATTGCTAATCTCTTTACCAGTTGTTGGCGTTGAGACTGTTATTGAATTGGTTGAGGTCTCCCATGCACGTCCTGTTTCGATTAGGGCGTTGCACAGAAGCAAAATTGCCGCGACTTTCCAACTCATTTTTCCGGCCTAATTTTAACAATTTAAATTTTTTGCAAATTTTTTATTTTGAATAAAATGTAAATGATTTAATAAACAATTATCCTAGTTTTTTATGATTATTCTGCTTATTACTGAGCTTTTATGCGCATTTCTGTCTTTTTGAATTTCTAACCTTTTCCCTAAATGCACAATGAATAATCAACAAAAATGAATGTAAATTCAATAAGTTTTGGCTCAAATTATAAATGTCAAACGGCAACAACACAATAATTTGCACTTCTTTTCTGATAAAGCTTTTGGCTATTCGCAAATATGAAAATGTCAAACGGCTTGCATTGGCAATGAATGAATAAGTCGCACTCTTTCCTTCAAAAACTAAATGTCGGAGTGCGTGATTTTCAGCTTTATTGTTTATGAGAAATTGTGAACGTTGCTAAATCCAGACAGACTATGAGTCCTCTCTCGCCTGCCGCCTTCGACTCTCGAATGTGAGCAGAAATATGACATTTTAGAATCCACCGTTTAACACATGCACTTTTTGCGGAACAAACTTGAAAGAGCTTTTTTTTTTTCTTCTATCGACATAACCCGAACTTTTTGCGTTTTACCAACTATTTATTTGATAAATATTTGCATGAATTTAAATTTATCTACAGTTGGTGTGCAAAAGTAAAGCGACAACTACGGTAGGATGCACAACGCACGGCATTGACCGTCCATTGGGGAATACTGTAGTCAGAATAATTGTTGAACGTAAAAAAGTTATTTCTCACTTGAAATGGCCGTTTTTATTTACTTAAATATTGAAAAAGGCTTAAAAATTTATTTAATGTTTTGGACATTAATTACTTCTTTGAATATCGGAAATAAGAATTACTCAAATCACGTTACAGTATCCCAATGGACGGTCAGTGCCGTGCGTTGTGCATCATCCCGTAGCTGAGCGGAGAAAAGTTCGCAGAGCTTAGCGATTTTTTGGCTTTTGTAGAGAATTTTGTGGGCTATTCATCCATCAAATTGATTTTTCTCCGAAAATTTTTCCAAGCCCTCGGAGATTTTTCCCGTAAATTTACCCCGATTTTCAGTATTTTGGGGTTTTCGAATCTCCATGAAGGAGGTGTTGTAACAACTTGGTCCAATCAGCTTTTTTCATCAGTATCAAAAGTTAAGCTTGCATAAATTTTTGTTTGGATTTTTGGCCACACAAAGAATTGATGTTTTGTTATTTAAATTTTGTTGCTTTACTTTTGCACACCACTGTACATACATATTTGCGTTTTTAATAAATAAAAACCGATATCCACCGATACTCACTTCTGCCCGACCTTTTTTCCCTTTCAAACACATCACCTAAAAACTGAATGGCTTGTTCTCTAATGATTTGATTGACGGATAAATTCTAAGATTCCGGACTTGGGCTTTAATTTCGAAATTAAGTAACGCCGAAGTTTTGTTTTATTAGACAACCGGCTGAGAGATGCGAATAATTTGCGGCATATTAGGCAATTATTGATGTTTAAAACTAAACAATGTTTCCTTTATTCAATTCAAACATTATGTCCAAGAAATTGCGTCATTAAATACTATCGATCACAAACAGAATATCCAGAAATTTTACCACAAAAGAGAAAGGGGTCAGAATTATCTTATAATTAATTGTTGATCATCAATCATTGTTAGGCAGCTGATCCAGATGTTGTGGGTTATGACGGAAAAAATGAGTGCCTTTAAAAGCAAAATAAGACAGAATGTTACGGCAAAAAGTATGACAAACATTTTCTTATTATTTGGGGAAGTCCATTCACAGTGCGGAGAATAATACGCTTAATTAGTGTCCCTTAACAATGGCGATCAAACCGTCCTGAAAAAAAACATGAAATGCACCCGCCCATCGATTGCCCATTCTCCCACCTTATAAGCGCCGGAACAATCACCAGCAATCGCTTTTTCCAACGGAGTGCCGTACATCTTTTGGTAAGCCTGACGAATGTCGCCCAAATCAATTTCGGAGCGAGTGACCACCACGCGAATCTGCGAATTTTGAGAGTTAGGGAACGATTTAGGACATCGAAATGGCCGCCAATTTCATACCAAATCCGTGTCGCGGGTGCCCAAACCCTAAAAACAAAACAAAAAATTAAAAAATAAAATACTGGCTTTGGTGAAGTGAGGTTGACATTTCAAATATCAGAGGGGGAATCCAAAAGTTGAAAATTTGGTTTAGACGAGAAAATTCTGTGAGACTGTTTCAAGAAAGACTAATACACTTCTCGACTTCACTTAAGCACACAAAACAAGCATTGCCTTCATTGATTTGTACAGCAACTCAGCAAAATATGCGGAACGGCTTCGAATGCTCTTCACCAAGGCCAAATTTGCGTCACGAATATCACCGCTTAAAAGTAAAAAAATAATAATTGAGAAAATTTAACGGTTATTCTTTTTTTTTAAATTCTTGAGATGAGAGAATAGGCCATGGCCCACTCGACCCCCCCCCCTTTTTTGATAACTCGATCGACCACTCTTGTCAAATTACCTGAACTCATTGGCAATCGCCTGCTCTATGGAGTGTCCATGCTGTCGTTGGTATTCTTCAAAAACCTTCAAAAAACACAAATAAATTTTCAGAATTTTTTTAAAGAATTTTAAAAGAACATTTTCACAATTCGAAAAGAAAACAACAAACATTCCTAAAAGATATCGGTTTTTTTGAATTAGCCCTCGCCCCGAAAAAATTTTTGGGTACGCACGCCCTTGCCAAATTCCCCAAAGCACCAAGCGAAGCTGCGCGAAATTCTGAACGGCCAAAACGGAGTTAAAGGCGATTTCATCGGTGCCGAGACGGGCCTCACCCGCGCGCCACAAACGTTGCGCATCCTTAAAAAAAGCAATTTTAATTTTAAACATTGAATATCGCAGCCGAGGCCCCAAGTCCCCAAACAATTAAAGGAAAGTGGCCATGTTCTGAAAATATGCAGGCATTTTATTAACAAAATTACTTTTCAAGGCATTGCAAGAAAAAATTATTGGTAATTTACGAAATTCTGTAGCAAGATTTTAACAAATTAAAAACCCGCCCAAATACACCCCCCCCAAGAAATCTAAGCCTGGCAAATGTTAGTTTTAAAATCTTCTCTAAAAACCAAATCTGTTTTCGGAAAATTATGACAGAGCATTTCTCTCATTTGATGATTTATCCGTTAAGCGGGACTCACCTGGTTGGCCTTGACCGGGTCGGTGTGCATGTTTTCGTCACGAGAGCCAGAACAAAGTGAGACGAGCAAACGTCGGAAGTAGCCGGACGTATCGCCGACAATGTCGTGCTCCAAATCCGCGTGGAACATTTGTCTTAAAAATGAAGGCTGGATAACATATTTTATTCTGGTGCAAAATTAAGCTAAATTTGGATGCATTTGAAGAGAACTAAATAGTAATTGGTCACGACTGAATTCTTATTTCAAATTTTGTAACAAAACTTAGTCAACGGACACCAAAGCAAAGCCCAAATGCTCAAATAAAAACATAAAAATAAATAAAAATTCTCATTTTGTTACATCGCATTAACCCACCGATAAGCCATTTTGATTGCGTGAATTTGCGCATTTGTTCGAGTGGTCATAATTCTAAAAAATAGATGTTTTCCCAAAAAATCGGCATAACAACAAATATTCACTCGATCAATACGTGCTCTTTGGTTCCAATTCCCTAAAAAAAAGAATATAATTCCGCCACGACATCTCGAGACTCCGCTCGACCAGACGTTTCTGAGAGCGACAAACCCAAAAAAAATTGTCACATGCCTGCATAGCGCGGCGCAATTGCGCGGCATCGCACACCGCCGGATGTTCCATAAGTGCCAAAATCAAATCCTCAAAATCGCCGGACAGCTCGCTCCTCAAGTCGTGGATCAAGTCCTTGCCGTACATTTGTTTGAACGTGCGGATGACCTAAAAAATGTTAAGCAAATAATCACAACTATCCAAAATGGACAGGGAAATTTTCCCGACGGCGCTTATACATAGGCATCGCCAGCAGAGCTCACCCACCGAAATTTTAAAACCGATCAAGAAATCGTGAGGTAAAGCAGAAAAAAAAATATTTTATTCTTAAGATTTTCTTTCGGTGGTGTGCTGTTTTGCTTTTTGCATGGCCCAACACCGGCCAAAATTTGTGTCTTCTCCACTTGCCTCTTGGCGTTGTGAGTTGCTGCAATTAACCAATGCCTGGATCACTTTGCTCTTGTCACAGCCAAGGCCCTTCATCGCCTTGCGCAGCAGCTCGGCCGTCACTTGTGCGTTGAAATTTGGATTTGGCCGGATGGATGGGGTGGCGGCCATTGCTGGAAAATGCAAAATCATTTTAAAAATTGCTAAAAACGGGAGAAAGACATCCAAAATCAATATGCACCAACACATCAGTGTTTTGCCCTTTTTTATCATTCTTTTTTTTGGTCCATCTCTCCGCCCCTCCCCCCCATAATCCTATCGCATTACTTCACTATTCCATTCATTCACCCCCCCCCCCGTTACGGATTGACTTTTCAGGCGTTATAAATGATGGCGGCAGAAGAGGTGTGGAAAAGGAAAAAAGGCGGTGAAATCGATTGGAAGGATAGAGAGAAAAAGAGAATCGTCCCGTCATCGGTGACGGAGCGAATTTTTATTTGCTAAATCTGAAAACATATGTACATAAAATGTACAAAAAAAAACAGCAAGCAATCGAAATGTTCTTTGGGTCGAAAGAAAAAAAGGGGGAAGATTGACCTATTTTTGGTTTAAAAAATCCGTTCTGGCCGAGTGAAACTGTAACTGAAACAAAGAAAAATAATTGTGGGGTTTACTTGGCGAGCCGCCGCTCGTTTTACGGGTCCGACTGTGCGTTGACGAGCCACCGCTCGTTTTACGGGTCCGACTGTGCGTTGGCGAGCCACCGCTATGCGTTGACGAGCCACCGCTACGGGTCCGACTGTGAGTTGGCGAGCCACCGCTACGGGTCCGACTGTGAGTCTGTTGCTGCTGCATTTGCGGAGTGTGGTGGTGGTGCTGCTGCTGCATTTGCGGAGTGTGGTGGTGCTGCTGCTGCTGCATTTGCGGATAGTTGTGAGTGTGCTGCTGCTGCTGCGGCACTTGCGGATAGTTGTGAGTGTGCTGCTGCTGCACTTGCGGGTAGTTGTGAGGCTGTTCATGCTGCATTTGCGGCGGATAGTTTTGAGTGTGGTGCTGCTGCTGCTGCATTTGCGGGTAGCCTCCACCGCTCGCGGGGTACGGAGCTTGCTGATATTGTTGGTGGTGGTGCTGCTGCTGCTGGGGGTACGGTGCCGGCGATGGTCCACCGCTAAAACCACCCAAATTCGGCTGATACGGTGGGTATCCTCCACCAGTCGTCGGAATCGCGTTCACATTAAATCCAATGTTACCTGTAAAAGACGGCACGGTAGTGTTTTGATAAACAAAAGTGCGTTCCCACCTGCCGTTGGGTACGGAGCCTGCTGTTGTTGCTGCGGGGGATACGCGCCCAAAGTGCCGTACGGAGGAGTGCCGCCAGGGCCGTATTGCGGTTGTTGTTGTGGTTGAGGAGGATATCCGCCCGCTGAAGGCGAAGGCGGATAACCGGGATTGCCCTGCTGGTGCTGCTGTTGAGGATAGCCGCCCGCTGAAGGCGGATAACCAGGAGTTCCCTGCTGCTGCTGTTGTTGTTGAGGATAGCTGGCCCCAGCATAATAAGACTGATTATAGTGACCCCCGGACATTTGTTGTTGCTGTTGGTCTGGTACTTGCTGAAACATTTGGGAACGTTTTAGTAGTGATCGGCAATGCGATTTTCGCTTAGGCGGCTGTGATATAAATCTACGAGGGTGAAAAGGGGGAACCTAAGTTAGAGTTCGCAGACCTGGGGTTTTTGGTAATCCTGTCTTTTATAGGTCCCTGATTTGTTTTATTTTAAGCAATTCTGTTAGAAAATCGCGCAGCAAAAAACTGAGGGGGATGTGCCATCCGTTTGAAATGTGAAAGCTAAAAATGTAACTGGGAATGCAAATACTAACAACATCTAAAATTGTGGAGCGCGTAATGTGCAAACGTAACTTTTTAAAAAACTAGACTTTACTTTCACAAAAACTATTCAGGTTATTTGGAAATAATTCAGAGTGCTGACTCTGACCATCTCTGCTGGAATTAAACCACGGCTTAGATCAAAAATTTAAAAGCAACATCAGAACGTAAAGCAGCAGCAATTGAAAACCAAAAAGAAGCAAATTCAACATTTCTTCAAATCAAAAATCTTAAGTACCAGCAGCAGACAAAAATAAACGATGCGCCAAAATTTAAGCAATCTTACCACTAATTCAAAAAAATAGCCATGCGGCAGACAGAATATGGTTAGACACTATATCCTCCACCATTGAAATTGCTTTCGATTTCAGAAAATGTGTAACACAGGCTAACTAACGCTTATATTTTGTGACCAAATTTATCCCTACTAAAATATTTAAAAGTGCAAAATTATGTTAATAATTAGATAGTCTAAAAAGTGTTAGAGGGTGAATATTAATTTATAATCAAAGAAAATATTTCTGTAATTTACTCTGACAAATGACTACATTAATTAATATTCCCAAAACGCGCATCGCATTTTCACGCGAAGCGGAGGCATTTCAAAACCAAAAAATATTTTTGGTTTGCAATTTAACTGTATAATTATAGTAATTATAGAGTTAATTATGTATATTATTGCCTGCTGGTTGGTCGAACTAACGGCGGATGCAATTGTCGAAGAGATTTTGCCTAAAAGGCCGGCGCTTCCTCCAAACGGTGATGATGAAGACGAACTTTTATTCTGCTGCTGATGAACGTCCTCACTCTTTTTGTTGCCCCCGAGAAATTTGCTCGTTAAACTGTTGGTCTAATTGAAAGGGGGGGGGGATTATATTGATTGTCAATTTTTAATTGTGAAAAGGTTTTGGCCTATTCCTCAAAATTGAGAAAAATAGAAAAAAACGATCAATTTTCTCCGTTGACGCCATCGAAAGGTTTGTGCACCCAATTGATTTTGTGTCCTCCTCCTCCTCCTTTTTTTGGCTGACAAATATTTTCTATTTGTTCTCTCTAACATATAAATAACCGTAAATGACTCACCACCATTTCTTGTACAGCGGAACTGATCGGATTTGGCATAGTTTTCGGAAAAATTCGATGTGATTCGTTTTGAAAATAGTTATCGTCGCCTTTATGATTGGAAATTTTCAAATTTGAAAGCAAACGGATGGAAAGAATAAATTTAACATTTGGGTGACTTTAATCAATTACTGTAAAACGCGTGACTGACATTATAAGGAAGGAAACATCGGTACTCTGATCGAGAAATCTAATGGATTCTATCTTTTATTAAGACTAATGGTTTCAGGGATGCTCGTAATTACTTTTAAAGCACATTTATTACTGACATGACGTCCGTCATTTGATTAGTCAAAGCCATTTCAAAAGCAACGACCCGAAATGTCCACACATTGGAAAGAGCATTCATTCATTCATTCATTCATTCATGCGGTTGGTGGTGAGAGAGTGCTGAACAACGAACGAACAAATAAATGGTGGGATGAGTCATCCACAAATCGCCGGGGGGGGGGGGGATGATGATCGGGGAATTGGAGCAAAACGGCGGATGAATGAATGTCTGGAAAAGAAGAATTGCAAATCGATACGCAAATAATCCTTATTTCCGGCTACTTTGAGCGAATACTCCGAATATTGGTTACATATTTTGAAGCCGTGGTTAAGCGGATTTGCGGTTTGATCGGCAAAAATCATTTGTTGTTTTTAATTCAATAAAAAACATTTCACCTTTTCCCGAAAATTGTTTTTGGTGGAAAAATGTTTTGCCAGTTTTCGGATTCAAATCTTTTTTTTCTGAAGTTGATTCAAATGGCCGTTCTCCACAGTTGGGCCATGTCCGGTTTCCTTTTTTGTTTATTTGTGTATGACTAGTTAACAATAATATCACAATGGTGCATGGTTAATTTGACCCGAATGGATTATATGAAGTGATATGGTAAAATACAATAATAATAATTAATTGTGCGTGTGAGGGAGAGGATTGGGAGTTGTTCTATCATCCGTCGTTGTCGTCGTGTATTTGCCGCCTTCAGGATTCGATTCATCCTTGCGGGTCCCGTCGCACTGTGGAAGTTCGCACATCAGCCCTTCGCTGGTAATACACAATGTAAGCATCTCGCGTGTTCGGCACACTGTCCATGAGCTGAAAAAAAAAAGACAAATTTTAAACGGCGCAATACAAAATTGGCAATTTACTCACAAGAGTTTTCGAGTCATTGCAGAAAATCCATTTGTTAGAAGACAAATCGCGCACATAAGAGCAGTAGTGGCCGAAGTTGAGTTGGCCGTGATGAGTCTGTTGGAAAACGAATTGGGAAAATAAATCATCAAAAATCAAAACAATTTCCTACCACAATTCCAATGCAGAAATAGCGCGAGTTGCTCAAGAATTGTTGCGGGACATCGGGCGCGAAATATGGGCTCGGATCAAAGTTGTCGAGTGGAAACGAGACGGGCACGCCTTGTTTGCTGAATCGGCCCAGAGACGGAACGAAAATGAAGCGTTTGAAGCAAATGACCTGAAAATGCGAGTTTTTGAGAAACAAACAAAACAAAAAGAAAAAAAGTGCTACCAGAATGTCGGGCAGTCGCGTAAATGACAATTGCTTCGCCAATTTGGATGAAGAACTTTTGCAGTTGTCGCAGTGCGAACCGTCGATTTGTTCTTCGCTCGTGAAGTCCTTGAGACAGGCGTCGATGTTCAGCAGACGGACGTCAGACGAATCAGGCTCCGCCAGCGACGGATCATCGATGAAGGGCTAAAAAACAATGGAACGATTATATCAAATCTGAAATAGGTACAACAAAAATTCACCGATTCACTGTAGACCTCGATGATACGGTTTCCATAGTCAGCGGACAAATTTCGGGCTTCAAAGCACCAAATTTCAATGTCATGGAGCGACATTCCCATCAGAGTGCAGTCGGTTTCGGCCTCATCCTCTTTGGCATTAAACATTCGTGAGACATCCGCCTTAAAGAGATCAAATGTACGCGAAAATCACTGCTATGCACTTACATTGTATTTCCGGTCACTTTTGTTCTGAATGATGATGTGTCCTTCGCCAGTGGCAATGCCAATTCGTGCGCAAATGAGCTGTTTAATGCTCACAAGTTCGGTGGTCATCGGAATTCGCATGGCGTACCGAACAACCTTGCTGTTGATGTCACTTTTGACCGCTGAAAGGATAACATTGGATTAATGCAAACTTCTTAACGATGAATTTATCATTATTTTCCCAATATTCTTGCCTTTGAAGAGGATCCAAATGCTTTCAGGAACGGGAATTTGCAACTGCAGCATTGTAAACAGCTCGAAGGTGTTGGACGAGTGTGCACAATTTGGACAATGCAATTTGGAGAGGAATTGTCCGGCGAACAAATCCAGAACCTGAATTGGGCGGGACAGAAGTCAATGCTTAACTGATGACATTCATACAAACGCTTACAGTGCTGCCCTCCTTTGCGCTGAGCACTTCTTTCTTCCATTGCTAAATAGGCATTAATTAAATTGACTGGGTTTAAATAAAAGCGTTTTACATTGTGCGCATTTTGCCACATTCCGTCCCCATCGTGCACAGCGGCGACGTGCTCGGCTCCGCCTTCTCCCTCAACCGCCTTCTTTTGCTCCAACGTTTCTTCACTGGGAACTTCTCGTTTTGCTTCCGGAACTTTCTTCAGGGATTCGTGCAACGCGTCCAAGAAAAACTGGAGGAATTCCTGGCTGTCATGTTGAACATTGTCCACAAAGAGGGTGCTCGCTTGCGGAGATGGCTTCCTGAACATGAGAATTACTTCAAATTCCCACCAACCCATGCCCATGAACACCTTCAATTCCTGTGGTGATGCGGTCTCCTTGCGTTCCAGAAGAGCACGGAGCATTTGGGCATATTTTCTCACCATTGGCAAGTGGGAAAAGCGCTGTTCACTGAGCAAAATGTTCATTGAATTGTTTAACACATTTAGCAGAAAAAACCCACTTGATGAGCAGAAAATCGCTGAGTTCGGAGACATTTGCCAGTGTTTGGATGGCTGCTCCCAGGTAGCAAGTGTTGCCGATGTTGAGCACTCCGCCCAACGCGCTTGGTTCGCTCACTGGGTCAGGCAATTTTGGTAGAGGCGCGCTTGGTTCGTCCACTGAGCCCGTCAATTTTGGTTGAGGCACTCCGTCCGACGTTTTTGGTCCAAATTTGCCGAATACACGTTCAGATAATTCGCGACATTCGCTCCAGTCCTCTGTACTTGACACGTAATCAACCATACCTGAAAAAAAATTTTTTTCATTGTTAGAGGGAGCTGAAAATTTTCGATAGCCCCATCCAAATCCCATCATTCAACACCGCCCACTCCCACATTCAGGGTAATTTTAGTTGTGCACTCAACTACGTCATCTGCTGGTAAGACATCTTCGCGAGGACTCTTGTTAGCTGCTCCCATTGCTTGATTCATGTACTCGTAGAGTTCCCTGAATTTGTTTTTTAGAAAAAAAAGTTGATATAAAACAGCACTGCTGACCGGTTATGAGATGGCACTTCGGTGTGATGTAAGTCCAACACTCGTCGAGCAGCTTTTTACTCCAATAATGCGACGGAGTAGGTAACACGACGGACGGAGTTAATTATCTGAAACAAGTTTAATTCAATGAGAAACTTTTGAAAAGATTCTTTCTCGTTTTGGTGCCGAAAATTTGAAACAATATAACGCCTAGTACAAAGAACCAGACAAAACAAATTTGGTACCAATCAAGGCTTTTTGTGGGTTAGAAGCTATTATAAGCAGGAGCTAAACGATAGTACGAACTTCAAAAAAGCTACGGTCAGAAAAGTGCGAAGATTTTTGTAATTTTCAATCTGTTCTGAAACGGATCTAGTCATTTTATTGAACCTATTAAGGTGAGGATTTTAAGTTCGAAAAATCTCGAAATACATAGCTATAAAATAGGTAAGAAAAAGTGAAAAATAGCTTCTAAAGTTGAGTTCGTATGCAAAAACAAATGTGAAAAATAATCGGTCAAAAAAAAAAAGATTTTATATAGTGTTAGGTAATTTACATTTTTCTCTAAGAAGGATCTTGACAAGAATTTGAATTTTCGAATTTTTTGCATTTCCATGTTAAGACAAAATGCCAACTGGTCAAAATGCGGGGGTTAAGTCCAATCGCAAAGCTTAAACTTATGTTAGCTTCAACTCTTCGAGATTTTTTAGTTGGCTTTAAGATTTTCTGAATTGGTTAACGTTGAAGCAATAATTGCCCCGATTTGATTGCATGAGTTGGTTGTATGATTTGGGTGGGACCCCAAATTGCGGCCTAGACAGGAATATCGGAATTGGGATTTTTCCGGTCCCGTATTCTGGTTTTAAAATTCGATTTTGTACATAAAAATAATGAAAGTGTGAATCATTGTTCTCCGATTCTGTCTGTTTTAGGAGAATCGGGCTTATCCCTATGTGCAAGTGCGATGAGCACGGTTTACGACAACTCGAAGAACATTTTAGCGCCTATGGTTCGTGCTGGTCGTACCCCGTTGAGAGTGCTTGCGCTAAGCTATGGCGCTGATTTGGTGTACACGGAAGAAATTGTTGATCAGAGACTGTTGGGCTGCCAACGAGTAGAAAATGGTAAAGAATTGTTGATTTTATTCTACTTTTTTTTCATTTATCCCTTCACATTGGATAGGAATTTTGCTTCCATAAAACTAAAAATTTCATCCCTCTGGTCAATCTGAAGGATCGCCTCCTCTACTTTCAAAAGTTCATTCATGGCTGTCCAACTTTTAAAGCCGCTTTGGACACGGTCGATTACATGCTGGGTGACGAGGTTGTGCTGAGAGTGGCTGCTGAAGAGCGATCGCGCTGCATTCTGCAAATTGTAAGTGCCGCCAACCTTTTGTTTAAAATGCCAAACTAAAAAGTATGTCGTCCTCAACCAATTTTAGGGCACAAATTCGGCTGAAAACGCAGCAAAAGTTTGTCAAAAAGTTGGCCACGACTTTGCGGCCATCGACGTGAACATGGGCTGTCCGAAGCCTTTCTCCATCCATTGTGGCATGGGCGCCGCGCTTCTGGGTGACCTTGAAAGGGCCAAGGAGGTTCAGAAATATGGGGTAAATAACGATGAGGGGTGGCCAAATGCGCGTTCAGATTCTCACTGCGATTGTGTCCGCCTCGGTGGTACCGGTGTCGTGCAAAATCCGGCTTTTGAACTCTGTGAGTAACTCTCATTATGGGGTTTGACTGACGAGGTGGGGGGGGGCGAGAATTCTCAATCAAAAATTTTAATAAAAAAAGCTTCTGATCAATAACCGTTTTTTTTTGTTTTGTTTAAATTATCGAATTGCATTGGCACTTTTGTCCTTTCAGCAGGACAAAACTTTGGAATTTGTCCGCATGGTCGAGCGGTGTGGTGTTGCCGCGGTGGCTGTGCACGGACGGCAACGGGACGAGCGGCCAAAGAACCAATGCCGCGTGGCTGAAATTAATCAAATTTGTCACTCGCTGTCCATCCCCGTTTTTGCCAATGTACTAGTAATTACAAAACATTATTTTCAAAATAATATTACAAGAAATTTAATTTCAAATTGATTTTATTGGGTTTTTTAGAGATTTTGTTTTTAGGGTTTTTCCGGATCAATTCACTCCTACGAGGACCTTGGGCGGTTTCGCGAAGAGACGGGGGCGAGCGGTGTGATGGTGGCTAGAAGAGCCCTGGCCAGGCCGTCCATATTCCGTCCCGACGGCCTTTTATCGATGGAAAAGGATATCCAAAATTTTTTGCAAAAGTTTTGTCCCGATTTTTGTGATTTTTTATTTTCATTCGTTCACACATTTGCAGGTTTGCCAATACGATGAAAGCTTTACCGGCTCCAAATATGTGGTGCAGCGCATTTTGGGCAGTCAACAGGTTGGCGGGGTGGGCATAATTCAGTCCTTAATCGACGAAATTTTTAATGCAAAAATTAGGAGAACAGCATGAATATAAGAAAATTGAAAAAGTGTTGGGTTGTTGGTACAAATTAGAGAAAAAACATTTATTTCTTAAGGAATTCGATCCATGCGGTCGGCTGACCGTCGCGGCCTCGACAGTCCGTCAAATTTGTCACATTTGGGGCATGGACAGCGAATGGTGGAAGAATCGTCGGAAAATGGGCCAAGAGCAGGAGGTGGCGGAGACGCCACAAGGCCAAACCGACGACGACAAAAGACTGCCCGCGAAGCGCCCCAGAAATTACGTCGACGAGCAGTTGGACGACAAAGTTCCCATGCTAAAAATGGTGGACGGCGTGCGGGTCGCGCAGCTCAGTTTCCATCCGTGAGTTTATGCAAATTTTTGTTCCATCTGACGGATCAGTTAAGGATATGACCCTGGAGTTGCAAATATGTTTTGTTGAAATGAAATTTTGGGAGTAAAACTTGGATTTTTTTAATTCGATAAGGGAAAACTTTTTTTAAATTTTTTATTTTCGATAATCTCTTGGTAAGATTTTTTAAATTTTCTAAGTAACTGATCCGAATACCAAATGTTTGTTTTGCATAATGACAATAAAAAATGCTCTTAAGGAAAGTGTTTGAAATGCGGAGTTAATGGGAAGTTGACGCCGAAATGTGTGCTCAGCAATCACTGTTTTCGACAACAATTCGATGCCCCGCTCTATCAGACAGTGAATGAAAAAAAAGTAAAAGGGAAAAAAAACATATTTTTAGAGAAGCCATGAACACCGATTCATAGGCACTGTGTGCGTGAACGGACGCAAGTTCGGTTCATCGATCACACAACCAAACACCAAAATGGCGGAACAGGTGGGTGACTACCATTCAAGAGTTTGGCCATTCTCGAGGCTTTCAAAGGGGAGAGTGACTAAGCTTTTTACATAAAAGGAAAATGTTGATTTTTTTGTCAAAGAATTTTTATGCCTTCTTAGCACAGACAAAAAAGCAAATTCTCATAGTTTTCAGGTTGCAGCTTTGGTGGCATTGCACGGACTTAAAATCAGGCACAAATTGGAGGGCAATTGGGACGAGCAGTGAATAATGGGCAAAGAAGCGCGAACGCGTTGTGGTGGGTGGTGGCGTGAATGAAGCAAGCGAAAAATGATCAGTTTTTTTTTGTTTTTTTCTGTGCCTTTTTTTGTTTGTTGTTACATATATTGTTTTTTATTATCGTCAATAAACATCTCTTCTCTCCATTCATTAAATAGTTTTGGTCGCATTTTTGTGTGCCCAACGGACGGCACTTTTTTTTTGTTGCGAATTTCGCCTCGGGTAAATCTCCGTGTCTTCTCCTCCTCCTCCCTTCCCACGTCCACTGGTCCATTGGCACCACTAAATGCCGCCCCTTTTTGTCGGCACTGTTTGGAAGGTGCAGGGGATGGGAATGAATGAAAGGAATTAATTAATCACATTAAATTGGGCCCTTCTCTAAGCCTCTCTCTCTCTTTTTTGCCACCCCGATTCTTTGGTGTGAAGTGCTTGGGCGAAGATTGGTTTATTAAAAGGCGGAAGTTTTGAAACAAAAAAGGTTTTACAATGAAAAAAATTTATCGAGTAAAAAAACGTCGATCAATTGACATTATTTATACAATCCGTCCGTCCTATCCGTTGCTGATCCGTCCGTGTCCATGGGTTGGCCTGTCCGTTCGCTACACTTCTATGTGCGCAATGTCCAATTCCTGTAAAACCCAATTATGCTTCGTGAAAGTCGATGAACACAAATTTCGAAGTTGTCAAGAAACACCTATCCGTGAGTGCCCGGCTTATCCTCAAAAATGTGTGGCATATAGTAATTTTCTGTTCAAAAATTTTGACGACTGCTGGGGAGGTTGCCAATCCGATTTATGTGGTCCATCCATATACGTCCCTGTAATGACCTACCTATACCCTTCTTTTAAAACTTCCAAAAACGTCCCCGGCAGCGCTTATCAGCCACCACCGGAACCTCAAAAAGTGTTAAAATTGTCCTAGAGGGGCTACCGAAACCAAAACGCTTGTCTGAGTGACTGACTGACCAGGTTGATGTACACGCGAGGATGGCCTAACTCGCGATGGCCACCGTCGCAACGAACGGTGCGCTCCTCGCTGGGCACGGGCGCCAGTTCAGCGATCAGATGGGAAGCAATGTTCGGGTTCACCTGCTTCGGCGAGTACTCGAAGGGCGTGAGGCGCCAGTCGGCCTTGTTTCAGACCTGAAAAAGTGCAATAAAATGGACCACCTTTTTTTAAAATTTTTTGGTAAACCCTAGGAGGCGTTTTAAATTTATTCAATTTTAATTCACCGCTGAACCCCGGAATTGTTGGGGTGGACAAAAATGTGCAAAACAACACGCATCACAAACAACATGCACAACTGGCTGAGGCAAATTCCAATTATGACAGGAAAAAATCCGTCAAGGGACTACCGGCAGAGTCTATTTTTTTTAAGCAATTTAAAATGAAATTCGATCTATTCTTAAGTCCCCAGTCTCAAATTTTTTTCTTAAAAATGTGCAGAAAAACTCGACTTTTACGGGGGTGATATTTTTATTTTTTTTAAAAAAGCCTTTGCAAAAAGTGTCCCCTTTTCGCTGAGTAACATTTTTTTAATCTCGGAAGGCTTTGATACGACCCAAACCCTAAACTGGCCAGAATTTTTTTCAAGCCATTAAATTTAGAAACAAAAAACCTTCATTTATCACTTTTAGAAGACAATAATAATGGCGTTTGCTGCACGACTGAAGCGCGCAATGGTCGAGCTGCTGCGTGCCGGACTTGCCGAGCTTGGCGAGAAGAACATGGGACGGCGACAAAAGTTGACTCATCAGAACAATAATTTTGGCTAAAACGAGCAAAGTGTGAAATTAGCGGTTGAAGTTTGGGCATTTGATTTGCATTTTTTGGAACTAATTACTAGAGTGAGGATTACGCTCAAAAAATCTCAAAATAGGCACCTAAACCGAAAGTTTCACCCTCTAAGATGGACATTTTTTCGAGACCAAAAAATCCAATTTTCAAAATTTTTGACTTTGTGTGAATGAAAAATTTTTTGGCCATTTACACCACTAATTGAGACTTTTTAGGAACTATTTAGACCATTTTAGTGACTATTGTGAGGCTTTTGAGGACCTATTGAACTAGTTAGTATAAATTACTTTCCAAAATTTTCAATTGGTTTAAAAGCCATTTAAATTCTTTTTAACCAACTGGGTCGGCCAAAAACCGTTTTAAACGTAAAATTCGATAAATTAAAGGCCATATTCGCGTTTCTTGGGCCAAATTACGCAGAACCAAAAAGTACCATCAATTTTCCATTTTAAACCAAAAAAAAAGATTTTTTTTTGTTTTTATGTTTGCCAATTTTCTAATTACAATTTTTGGCGCTGTGACATTTGGCGTTATGTTTTATCATTTTCCACAAATTCCTTATTGAAATGTCTATAAAAGCCTAGTTCTTCTGCTCAGTTGATCATTGCATCTATTTTTTAAAATTAATTTTTCTACGAAAAGAGCCAATCATTTACATACAAAAAAAGATCCAATCATTTACATACAAAAAAAGAGCCAATCATTTATAAAAAAGAGCCAATCATTTACAAAAAAAGAGCCAATCATTTACAAAAAGAGCCAATCATTACAAAAAAGAGCCAATCATTTACAAAAAAAGAGCCAATCATTTACAAAAAAGAGCCAATCATTTACAAAAAAAGAGCCAATCATTTACAAAAAGAGCCAACACTTCATGCAAAAAAGAGCAAATTCATTTAAAAAAGAGCCAATCAAACATTTGCAAAGGAAAAAATATTACTTTAGCATTTAAAGCATTTTGCATTTATTGTAAAACAGAATATGGCGCGATCAAACTTCTTTCTACTAATAGCATTTTGCATATCCAAAAAATTCAGGTGGTTGTCAGCGGTTTACGTCCTGATCGTGAGGAGATTAAGGTTGAACTGAAGGACAATAAGATCATTGTGGAAGGTGAACACCGCGAGCAGAACCAGGGTCAGTTTTTGTTGAGAGATTACGCCGTTCACGAATTTGAGACCAATCCGTCAGGAAAAAATGTTCGGATTATTCCCATTTAAAAATTTCCAGCAAATAGGCGTCCATAATCAAAATTACGCTAAATTTTGGCACTTTTCAGGCGAGTCGGTGCACCGCCAGTTTTGTCGTCGTGTGTTCATTCCGAAAGGCATCCAAAAGGAGAGCATCAAGTGTGAGCTGCTTGCGGGCCGCTTGTGCATCATCGGCATGAAGACCGCGGGCGTTGGGAAGCGCTCCATTCCCATTGTGGTGAAGAAGGCGTTGGAGCAGGAATAGCTCTGCGCGTCCCGGGGACGTCTATCTGAGACCAACTTCTTTTTTGGGTCTCCTTGACGCATTGGCTATGACATTGTCACGTTTTCTGTTTTTCTTATAATTTATTTTCTGAATAAACAAACAATTCATTCTCTTCGCACTTCAAACACGCGTTTTGTGCAACTTACCATGGCGAGCACAATTTTTTCCGGATCCGAAAAGCTCTATCAGTTATAACTTGGTCACTGGTAAAGCGATCTAGAAGCTCACTAAAATTGAACCTTTGACAATCGTAAGCTAGCCGATTAGTCGCTATACCTTCTGAACAAAAACAAAATATGAAAAACCCCGTTTGCGCTTTTTCACATCGAACTTATTTAATCTAAAAAAGGCATTATCTCAATCAGAGCTTTCAAACTTTTAAAAAAGATGCTTATTAAAATTTATTGGGACTGAACTGTCGGCCCGCGCCAGCCCTGATTCGTGGGCAATATGCCACAATATAACGCCCAATGCCATATTTAAATGCTATTTCCTTCGTTTAACTTATTGCGTCGATGTCATTCAAATTTTTTGCGATTTATTACTCAAATATAGGGTTGCCGCTTTCAAAAAACTGACAGCCTTAGTCAGCAGGATCCTTCATAGAATTTGTGCCTATTTTGAAAATGTTTTTGATAAATTAATAAAAAAAATTGGCTATAAAATTATTAAAATCTTGGAAATGTTACCAATTTCTTCGTTTTCAACGCTGCTGGGTGGTTGAACGGCTGACTGCTTATTGGCATTTGGTAAAAGGCATTGTGCCGAATTTGTGGAGAATGTTGGACGGCAGAAATGGAGGTTCTGTCTAAATCCGTCATTTCGCCAACTAAATTTTGACATTTAATTTTATTTTTCCTTTCATTTCCACAATTTCTTCAATACTGAACGATTAGCGAATCGTTTAGCGGCTTTTTCTTTCCCCAGCCTGCCATGTTTGGGGTGCTGGGTGACACGGCACATGGGAGACGGCTTGACTGGCTTGGGATGCCGCGGCACGCACCAGTCCGCCCCACTTTTTGACTTTATCCTCTCGATTTCCGGTAAATTTGAGTCTCGAACATCCCCAATGTTCATTAAGGATGGCCATAAGGACAAAAGGGGACCAAGGCCATGCCATTCTCATTAAAAATGGGCTAATTAAATTCAATTCAATTTGAGCAGTTCTTTTTAGGTTTATCGTTAACGGAGTGCGTTAAACGAGCCGAGGGGTCCAGCCATTTTAAAATGTCGAACTTTTTAAGTGATTTAAAAATAAATTCGGCATTCGTCGAATGCAAAATTGATCCGAACAAAGAGCAAAAGAGGCCGAATTGATGGACATCATAAGTCCGAAAGATGGAAATTGACGTCGTTTAATCTGAGATACAGTATGACGGAATTGAAATGGGCCCCCGAAAGCGATCCTCCGTCTCCGATTGTTGCAGTTTTATTTATTCATTCGTTTTATTAAATTTTGCTCATTATCAGTTGACGTGGAAATTTGTAAAGCGTGCGTCACAGAATGGTAAATAGACATATGCAAATGATTTCCTACATACATATGCCATAGGAATCGATTTGAATACGTGGCATTTCAAGGCATATTCCTACATATATTCTCATATGCCATCCAATTAAACATTAGCAACATTACATTCTCGTTTTTAGCCAAGAAAAAACTCTCGAGTTTGGTTGAATTCAGAGTTGTCATCCTTAATAATTTTGCCCCAAAATGAGTAATGAACAGATTTACTAGTCCCTATGTAAATTGTTTTTTTCAGAAATATTATTTATTAAAAAATGATCAGAAATTTGTGCCTTTTGCTTCTCACCACGTATTGTCTGAGTGGACTAATTGCAGTAAACGCGGCGCCGGATGATGAGCCCGAAAAGAAAGAATCGGCTAATGAAGAAGGGCACTCATCAATCAATACAGAATCAAAACATGAGGACCAACAAAAAGCCGCTTTTCCTCATCCAGAAGTGTCAACATCATTGCCTCAAAAAAGGCAGCGAAAGCCATTGATAGCACAAAACTTTGAATACGATGCTTTCACAACCTCATCATCATCATCGTCAGAAGAGGACGGCAAGGACAAAGACTATTCTGGAAAATGAATCGGATGCCGAGTCGGATGGTGTGGAATCGTTGGTGAAGTCCTCCTCTTCATCCGGAGAGGATTCGGACAAATTGCCTAATGACGAGGATTCGGACAAATTGCCTAATGACGAGGATTCGGACAAATCGCTTAATGACGAGGATTCGGACAAATCGCTTAATGCTGACGCTTTGGACGAATGGTTTAAGAAAAATGTGGCGCTGACAAAGAGTAAGGCGAGAAAATCGTCATTGGCACTTGGCCCATCAAAAGGACCAAACAAATCAGGCAAAAAACCAAACCAACCCCGGCAGAAAACGATGATAACACTTTCTTCGTCGTCCTCCGATTCCGACCAGCCACCACAAAAACAAAAAGCCCCAATTCAGTCAAAAAAAGGATTGGCACATAAATCATCCATCCAGCAACAAAAACAGGGGCCCAAAGTAATTATGCCAAAAGCAACTTCCCAGCGTAAGGATCCTTCAGGCGAAAAGGTTGGCTCTTCGGAAAGTTTAAAAAACAAAATGGCCGCCCCCCAAACGAAGGCGCCGCGTGGAAAAAAGTCGACAAATTCAGCAGAAACTCGCAAAGGCAAAGGGCAGGTGCCGTCTTTAAGTGAGGAAGAGATTGACCTATTTATAAAGAAACTAACGACAAAACGGGGAATAAAAAAGACTTCGTCTGATGAAGACAATAAGCCGAAGAACAAAGATAATAAGCCGAAGAACAAAGATAATACGCCAAAGAACAAAGATAATAAGCCGAAGAACAAAGATAATACGCCAAAGAACAAAGATAATAAGCCGAAGAACAAAGATAATAAGCAGAAGGACGTCATGGAGTTGTCGGACAATTCCTTAGATTTCAATTTGAGTGACGACAGCTTAAATGTTTCATCACCGGAAGAGAAAAAAACACCAAAAAGTAAATTTGTTTATTTAAAAAAGTCCGAAATTCCCTGCAAAATGATCGTTTCAGAAGGTAAACGTACAAAGCAGCCACAAAACAAAAAACGAAGTGGAAAGGAAGCTGAAAGCAAAAGCGGTAGGCTTTTAACATTAAATGCCAATTTAAAACATTTTTGTTTTAAACAAGCAATTCAGAAGCCATAGAATTTTACTTTGTGAGTTAGCAAGCTTTTAACCGTTTGGTAAAAGTGAAGAATTCTCATCGAGACAAATTGAATAGGTTATCAAAACCAGGATGCTCACGGGCTCCTGATATCCGCGGATTCGCATTTGCGGATCATTTGGATGTAATTCAATTTCCCTTGTCCTTTTTACCAAAGTTTTTGGCTTTTTATAGGTAAAGCCGGCGGGACTAAAGCAACTCCTACACAGAAGAAACAAAAGAAATTGCGTTAGTCCATAATTGAAATGGCCGTGGTTCAGAGACTGTTCGATCGTTTTGAATCCGTTCTTCCTGTTTTAATCATTTTTTTCGGTGAAAATTTTGGATTCTTTAGGAAAAAGCACAAAAAATGTTTATTCTTTTTTATCTGTCGTTATTATGGATAAAATAAAGGTTTTTTTGCAGAAAAATTTTCCCCCTAACTAAAAGGGATTTTTTCCTAAAATGACCCCCCATTTTCAGTGTATTTTTGGGTGTCAGGATCTACATGACAAAATGGGATCGGTGCCGCTCCTCCTGCAAATAATGCCCTCCAAAACATTATAACAATTTTATGAAATTCGAAAATTGACCACAATTTGTTAGAGAGAGGTTTTCTTGAGAGAATTGATGTCGCTTTGTTCTCCCTCTTCGGCCTCCTCCTTTGTCTTGTTCTTTGTCGCCTTCTTCACTTCATTGGACAATTTCTTCAACTTGGCCACAAAAAAGCCGTCGATGTTGTGCACGTGGGGGTAATAACGACGCGTGTTGCTCATCGATGGATGGAAACGGTACTCGCGAAACCTGTGAAATGAGAGAGCCCTTTCAGAAAATGGTGTCAACCTCCGACTCCGAGTGCTGGTTAAAGTGCTATAACAACTCTTCTTAAAGCCAAAGAAGATATTGTGAATAACCCCTTAAGGGAATGATTTTGATCAGGCCCCTATCTAGGGAAGGGGGGGGGGCAAGAGGCCTGCCCCCTCCCAAAATGTTTTTTGTGAAAAAATCCCATAGCCGAAAGTGTAAAGCTGTGGAAAAATCCAAGCAGGGATGTCTGAGGGGTGGAGGGGGCCAGCGGTGCCAAGAGGCGCCGTCGGGGAAATTTTTTTACAAAAATTGAATTTGTCCAAAAATTACGCTAAATATTGCTCACTTCGTGAAACCCTCCAGACCCACTTCCAGCCCCATCGGAACAATTTTGACGTTTCGTTTGCCAAGCGCGTGCTGCACAACCGCCTCATTCTCCTCCACCAACACGGAACAAGTCGAGTACACCTTGAAAGTGTGTGTGTTGATTCAAAATTGATCCCCTCCTAATTATTACCCACCATCCTGATCAGAAAAAAAAACGAATAGAATTTATTTGCGAACCAACCACATATGCCCCCGACTTCGATCGCGCGTCCACCGCGTCGATGGCCGACAGAAGCAAACGCCGCTGCATCGTGAAACGTCGCTTTATGTCCACGTGGTCCTGTAACCAGAAAAATAAAACGGTTCATGAATGTCCAGGCAACTTTTGTTACAAAAGTTGAAAAGTTCTAAGATTCAAAAATGTTGAATAAAATTGTCTCGCCTTCGAAATTTTAACGCTTTCATCCTTCCAAATGACGCCCGTCCCCGAGCAGGGCGCGTCCAACAGAACGCGGTCGTATGATTGGGATTGGATCTTGGCGAACTCCTGGCCGTCCAAGTTGCTCACCACCGAATTGTTGACGCCCATGCGATGCAAATTTCCAATGACCGCCTTCAGACGAGCAGCCTTCCAATTAAAAAATAATATATATATATATATATAGTAAAAGCATAAATTTGCAGAATGTTCAAAATGTATTTAAACTTAAATAAACCTTAATTGAAAAATGAAAAAAAAAAGAATTACTAAAATTACTTTTTTTTGTTTTGTATCTCAGAAGAACGAACAAAATCTAACTCTCTCAAAAAGCACCCTGACACTTCTTTTGTGTTTGTTTTTTAAGAGCATATAAATTTTTTCTTCTTAAAAAATAAAATTGCATACATTGGCATCGTTTGCGAACAAAACGCCCGTATTTCGCATTAATGAAGCGATGTGAGTGGTTTTGCCTCCAGGCGCTGCGCACATGTCCTGCGGTGAAAAGAAAGTGTGTCTCGCCCCCTACAACGACAATTTGACCCACCAAAATGCGCTCGTCCGGCTGTGGTGCCAATGCCATGACGGGCAAAAATGAAGAAAGGCCCTGAATGGAGTAGTGACCGGCCAAATATTCCGGAGTAGCTCCTGTAAATGTGCGAATGAACACATCATTCATTACCAATTGGGCGAGGGGCCAGACAAAATTATTTTAGCTTTTAAATTTATTTTAGTATTAGTGTAGCGACGAAAGTAAAAAAGCGGGGTTCAGATTATAAAAAAGCCAGAGCAAGAGGATCCAGGCTAAAATTCCACTCCCAATTTAATCCCGGTCGCCCCAAAAACCCGGGATTCGGGATCCCGGGTTGTTCCACTGGTCACCAAATTATATAGCGAAAATGAAGGAAGTTCGGACTTGGCGAGTCCTTCGAAATTCGAACAATAAAAGTCGTCACTTCCCCCCCCCCCCTTTTTTTTGCCCCGTCTATTTTTGGCTGTGCCTTTTACTCACCAACTGGCACTTGCGAATCGTAGACCACAAGGCCCACCTTCGTCCATTTTGCGGCCGGGTCAACGTTCATTCCACGAGAAATCTGAAGAAAAATTTCAAAAATTGACAAGTTTTTATTTTTAAGTGGGAAAAACAATGCACCCTCAATTTTTTGTTTGGTTTTTGAGCTTAAAATTTACAACCGGAGGTTTTTGAGTGTGCTGATCACAAATTTGACACCAGATTTCGTCAAACAGTATTTAACTTTAAAAAAAAATTCGGGATCCCCATTATCCAGAGATTATCAACCAAAAAAAATCTAAGGTTTTTAAAGAAATGAATGCGCATTAAATTATTGCGTCAAGTGGAAACTACAAAAAATGTGAAGGAATAGGGGCCCCCAAGTCATTGTTTTTTAATTCGTTTTTTAAATTGAATTTCCAAACCAGCGATTTGGCCAGCTCTCCACGACGCGTTTTTAGCGGATTTGAGCGAATTGTCACCGGCCGTGGCTGATCATTACTGTCCAGAAATTCGAGCAACTAAAAAAAGAATACAAACAAAAAATTCTCTAAGGCTCAAAGCCCACTTCAGCGCCATTGGGGAAAAGTTGCATAAATTTCTCCATCAAAAACTCGTTGTAGCCATAAAAAGAGCACAAATCTTCCAGCAAACTCTGAAATTAGAGAAAGATTAGTGTTGAACTTGATTAAAATTGGAAAAGTGCAAAGCGCGTAAATGTTCTACCAACAATTACTATACTATACTTCATTAACAAAAATGAATTAGAAATAATTTTTGGGTTGAAAGACGCCCATCGAAGGCGATAGGACGTTTTAAAGACAAAATGTTCTAATTGTCCCTAAAAAAGAAGCAGAATACAAAATTTGCATTTTTGTAAAATTTCCTAACAAAACTGGAATAAAAACGGAAAAGGCACTCCTAAAAAATCGTTTTTCCATTTTGCGTAACAAATCTGTCTGCCGTTTTTTTAGAAATTTTATGAAAAGGACATGAAACAACCGTTCATTATCAATGGAATTTCCCAGCTCACCTTTAGGTACTCACTGCGCTTGCGACCCGGCTCAGCGCGGACTTTGAAGTTAGCCAGAACATGAACAGCCTCCTGAATGCGCTCTTTGATCATCATTGGCGCTACTAAAGAATTCGCACATTATTTGCCTCTCGAGAAGCCTCTTTAGGCATTTAATTTCGGAAAGTCCGTGATGTCGGCAATGCCGGAAATTTTCTAACGATTTGTACCCCCCCCCACCCCCAAAAAAAAGAACCACCTTCACGCTCATCAAAACTCAGCCCTACAGGGCGTGTCGTTGCCAGGCCATCGTTGTCGGACTGTTGACTTTCATCAAGAACGATTTTTTGCTGCAACTGATCGTCCGCTTCATCCGCCGAAGAGGACGCGGAACGCACCGACCCATCGACGCTGTCCTCCCTTTCTACTTGCCCATTGTCCACTTGGCGGCGAATTTTCCGAACGCTGGGGCCGTCCCGTATGTTCTTCCGCTTTCGGATCATTATGTTAAATATTTTTATTTCTAAAAAATCTTTGATACATACATGCCGGCCCGGTTGCACAAACCCGATTATTAGGGATGCTACTTTTAGGATCGAAAAATCTCAAAATAGGATCCTAAATAGGTGCGAAAAAAGTGCCAAAATAGGATCAAAAAACCGGGTTCATAAGCAAAAATAGGATCGAAAAAATGTTTGTAAAAATAACAATAATAGCTTAAAAAAGCTGTTTTTTTACATGTAAAAACTATCATTCAGTAGGTCTGCTACTTTTAGGCAAGAAAGTTGTAAATAAACGCTAAAAAAACACGAAATTCTATGAAGAAAAATTTCGAATTTTATTGCATTTTTTATAAAAAATTTTCAAAAAATAGTTGGCAAGAAAAATTTGAATTTTATTACTTTTTGAAAAAAGCTCTAGGCACAAAAGAAAGCAGCAGAAAAAATAAGTTAAATCCTAAAAGTAGCATCCCTACCGATTATTACCGAATTGTGTTTTTGTTTTGATAAAATAAAAATGTCGTGTACCTATTTGAATTTCTTTAAATTTTACAGTTATGTACTTGAATCCATATTTTTTTTCTCTTGTCTTTTTTTAAGTAATATGTACCAGAATGATTATTTTAGAGACTTGCATAAAATGTTTCGAAAGCCGAAGAGCAAGCTGGGTGGTCAAGACGTGCGGAACATTCGCCGCCGAGCGGACAATGGCCAAGTAGAAGGGGAGGCGAGCGTCGATGGGTCAGTGCGTTCCGCGTCCTCTTCGGCGGATGAAGCGGACGATCAGTTGCAGCAAAAAATCGTTGTTGATGAAAGTCGTCAGTCCGACAACGATGGCCTGGCAACGACACGCCCTGTAGGGCTGAGTTTTGATGAGCGTGAAGGTGGTTCTTTTTTTTGGGGGGGGGGGGTACAAATCGTTAAAAATTTCCGGCATTGCCGGACGACATCACGGACTTTCCAAAAATAAATTGAGTGGATCATTTCACCAAAACCTTGGCTTCTTCCTAATAATTGTAAAAAAATGTCAGACAGGTAAGTCCATCTGTTAATACTTTAAGATGATGACGTAATGCACTTTAAACTGAAACGGCACGGTGCAGGCGGCGGCCACGCCGTTGCTGCCGCTGCTGCGCGTCGGCGTAGCGTAGAGAAAGCGGCACGGAAACAACGCGCGTCGGCTGAGCGAGCGAGGGCGGCAACGACGCTCAAGCAGGTCAGCAAGTTTCGACAGAAAAAATAGTTTAAGGAGATATATTTGGTATTAACATAATTTTATATTTTGTATTAACATGGTTTTAAAGCTTTTTTGGAAAGAAATTTTTTTGTTTTGAAGTTTTTATTAACCGTTCCTTTAAAATATTTAATGCTAAAATTTGATTTGGCGCTGAAAATTCAACAGGTCAAACGAGAGATGCCGCCTTCCGTCGACACTGACCAGAAACAGCAGCAGTCGGACGGTGCCACTGGTGGACCATACCAAAACGTTCATGGAAAGACTTTGACGACTGAGCACCACAAATTTAAGGTGCCCAAGGGAGAAAAGGTCTGTTTTTTTTTGTTGGGACAATTCATTTTAATTGAAATTTTTATAGAACGAAATGGACGAGGCGGCGGATGTCCATGCCGCGTTTCCGACTACAATGGCGGACATTCCTGACGCAAAAGCGGTGTACGAGGCGCGCAAAAAACGCGAAATGATGAGACAAGTAACCTTTTCTTTTTTTGGGTTAGGGGAGGCATTTGTCATCCAAAACGCATAAATTTATATGAAAAATTTTCTTTTCATGATCAGAATTTTACTTTGTTTATGCGCATTTGCCTTCAACAAATACAGCAATTTAGGGCGGATTATCCACGCCTCAAGATTTTATTCCGTTGGACGACACCGTCCGGCTGAAATATACCGGACCGTCCGGAGAACGGGCTCGACTGGTGCGTGAGGACGAAAATGACATGTCGGACGAGGAGGAGACGGGCAGGTCGAATCGTTGGTTTAGAAGTTTTGGCTTTTAAAAAAGATTTTTACAAAAAGTCAAATTTAAAAAAAAAATTGTTATAGCACTATTTTTTTGCTTTACAGTTTTTACTCGGCCAAAAAGCTGCTGCAAAGCGAGGAGGAGAAACGTCGCGAAGAGCAGGCGTACTTTTTGGCCATGGAACAGGGGAGCAGTGAAGAGGAGGTGGAGGTCGATGATGGGGCGGCTGGGAAGGCGAATAGGAGGAGAATGGGCAGAGGACCATCATCCGGAGGTGAGAGAGGGGGAAGAGGACGGATGGAACCGGGACCGGAGGAGTACGAGGAGGAGGAAGAGGAGGACGCGCTGCAGCGATGGGAACGGGAACAGATCCGCAAGGGGGTCAGCTCCAACAAGGTACTGGTTGATCAAGTCCAAACCAAAAGGAGGACAGAGGGGATTACTCACCCTACCGGAATTAAAATATTCAATTTTTATTAATTCTTGGATCAAATCTCGAAAATTGTTTGGGGGGCGTTTATCGGTTTTGCCGGATGATTTTAAAAATAAATGTGCAACAAAATTCATATTCGCAGGTAATGCAAATGCAAGAGGAGTTGAACGCCACTTCCCTGCACTACCGGGGCCGACCCTATAACCTCACCGATTCGGGCGAGGCAGACATGGACATCGAAATTGACATGGTGGAGATGGAGCAGTATCAGCAACCACACAATGCCCGGGGTGACACTGCATTGCCGCCAGGTTTTGCAAAAGTCAAAGAAGCCAGCAATAAAGAAATTTACTTTTTGAATTTTATATGAGAACTTTAACAAATTTTGGCAATGAAACGTTAAAGTGTGTAGTAAAATAATCGTGTTTTGAGTTTTTATAAATGGTTTTGCATTTGCCCTCTTAAATTCCAAAAACATTTTGCTTTTTTATCAAAAAAGAATTGAGCAACGGCCGATCTGCGAAGGTTGTGTCGGTGGACGACATTCTCGACTCCATTCGACAACGGTTGAGCGACAAAAAAGAGCGGCAAAGTGCCAACGATGAATTGTTGGCCAAAACTTGTGGCCAAATGGCGGAGAACACGGAAATCATACACAAAGTATAATATAGTAAAGATTAGTCTCGAAATTTAGAATGTCTAGAGACTTTTTTGGACATTTAGAAACGATTTTTTCAAAACTATTGATTGAAGTACTACTCTGTTTCCTCGGTTTATTGTTAGAAACTCCCGGAGAATTCTGCTCATCACAATATGAGATCATTTCTTGTAATTTATTAATTTAGACTTTTTTTAGTTTGAACAGGGAATGCCTCAATTGGAACTCAAATTCCGCATGTTCCAGGAGACGCGTCTGTACACGCGCGATTTGTTGGACTGTTTGAATGAAAAGGTCTGAGCAAAGTCATCGTTTTTAGGAAAAAGAGTAAAAAGTCTAAAGTATTTTTAATAGTTTTTATTTTTTGCAGATTGTTCAAATTGACGCGTTGGACGAGCGCGTGTCGGAGATGTGGCGCCAGCGAACGGGTAGCAAAGAAAAAGAACTTTTATTTTTATGTCCAAGTTCTGACGAACAAATGCGTAGAACAAATATCTCTCACGAACTCTTACAAATTAGATTTGAATCAAGACTATACATTTTAGCATTAGCATGCGAATTTGTATAATTTTTCGGGAAAAAAATTTGAATTTCAACTCAGAACGATTGGTTGCACGGCGACGTCAAGATGTGCAGGACCAATACGAGCGATGCGCTGCGACTGCCGCCGGCCGCACATGGGCGGCCCCATCGGCAGATTACACCCAACGGGAGGCGGAGAGAGAAGCCAGACGGTTAGAGTTGTGCAGAGAAAAAGCTTTTTTACGATATCCAAACGATGTTGTACAAAATCTAATTGCTTTTAAAATAAAGCAATTAAGAAAGCACATTAATTTGTACACAGAAATCGTCGTCGACGTGAGCGTGCGCAACACAAATCGTCGGAAACAGTGCACCACGAAGGCCTGAGCAGTGACGACGAAGAAACCACCAGCCAAGAGGTGTTCTACCGGGAGACAATTGGTCGGTCGGAGAGTTTATTAAAATATTTGAATTAATTTGTTAGAAATAGAAAAATTTTCAGGAAATTTTTTTTTATATTCAATTCTTTTGTATGGTCCCTTAATTTTTTTGTTCAATATTTTGTTTTGTTTCGAATGGGGAAATTTTTAAATTTAGCATTTTTAGTCTCTGTCCTCCAGGGCGTTGATGATCTGTTCCTGGACACGTCCGACGAGTTTTGCCAATTGGAGCACATTATGCAACGCATTCTTCACTGGTTGTCCGTTGATCCGATCTCTTTTGAGCAAGCCTACATTCCTTTGTGCCTGCCCAAACTGCTCGGACCTTTTGTACGCCTTCGACTCGTCGACTGGCGACCGCTTAAGGTATGTTTCTCAATTTTTTTAAAAGGTTAAAGTGGCAGAATTATTAACATTTTCCCAGAACCCGGCGCCTCTTCACTCCATGCCATGGTACCGTGCCTTGCTGTTAGCCGGCCTGGACAACTCGGGACTGGAGGACCTTGAGCACCCGGCACTCGTGTTTCTGATCCCGTCCGTTGTGGAAAAGATTGTTTTTCCAAAAATTGCAAGTACAATTTTATTTGGGCTACCAATTTTAGACATTCATTTTGGTTTTGATGTGTTGGCCATTTGAAAATGGTATTGATAAATACAAATCTACAAAAATTATAAATTATGCAAATTTTTTCATATAATATAACCTTTTTAAGTCGAAATTTTTCTTATTTTAGAAATTGTTCGTGAACAATGGGATCCGTTGTCGTTGAGCGAATCGTCCAATTTGGCCCAACTGTTGCGCACATTGGTGGAGGAATATCCGGTCGGCAAAGTTTTTTGTCTATATTTAATGAGTTTTCTTGCTTAAATACAATATATCAAGACCAGGGCCGTAGCCAGGGGGGGGGGGAAGGGGGGGGGGAATTCCCCCCCCCCCCCCCAAAATGAAATTTGACAAAAAAAAAACAAGAGGGGGGACCCCATTGTTTTGCACTTTTACAATTTTTTTGACTATTTTTCTTACAAATTTCCATCAAAAATCAAAAAATTTTCTCCGGCGGCGCCTATCGGCACCGCCGACCCCTCCCATTCCTAAAAAACTTCAAAAAAAGACCGATTTTTAAATTTTTGGTTGCAGATCTTTAACATATTGAGTCAAAAATTCCAATTTTTTCCTCAGCGGCGCCTATCGGCACCGCCGACCCACCCGCCCCTAGAAGTGAAGCAAAATTCGCAAAAAAATTTTGCTTTTTTGAAAAATTCTCAAAATAAAACGCAGTGGCGCTCAAATGGGAAAGCCATCTGAGCGCGGCGCTCAGATGGACAAATTCCCCCTCCCAAAATTTTTTTCTGGCTACGGCCCTGATCAAGACACATTAATATTTTTTCCATGCTTAGCATGTCTTTTGCCTTAATGCAAATTATTACTGAAAAAGTGAGCTTTAAGGTGGCCAACGCGAACTCTAAGCGTATGCAGGAAGTGCTGGAGGGAGTGTACGGTCGGCTGCGCGACACAATCGACCGGGACACTTTTGTGCCGCTGTACAGCAAGGAGTAATTATATTGAATTTTAGTATTATATTACATACTGCTAGTACTATATAACAAATTCAAAACAAAATATAGAAACAAAGAAAACGGAATTCTCAAATTTACTCTGGTACTGAAAATTAATAATAATTTTTTATTCAAATTTTACTACTATATAATCCCTAATATTCAAATAGATCTGAAAATGAGTGCTATGAAATTTCAGAGCGATTGAATCCACCGAGACCGGTTGTGGAGCTTTTCTGGACCGACAATTTTGGAAGTCCATCAAAGTGAGTGCTCTCTTATTTTTAATGCCTTTATACTTAATATGTAGGTATTTAAAAATGTATCAAATGTGATTTAAAATTGGGCTTATCAAGAATTGTAATTCGGACCTGGTACCGAGCCTGAATTTGAATAAATTGCGTCTTTGTTTTTTCTTTCAAAAGTGGCGGGGAGCAACAGCACTTTTTTGTTTAATCTAAATGAGTAGGTAAAATAAAAGAAAAGTTCGGACTTTTTTGACCATTTAATTTAAATGTCCAATTTTCAGTTGATGCGCTCCATTCTCTGTTTCCGCTCCATCGTCTCCGATGCGTGTCTGGAGGAACTTCTCGTCGAAGGACTGCTGAACCGTTTCACTGTTTTGGCACTACAATTTTCAGTGTTGGCCCACCAGTCGATGCTTACCAAATGTCGGGCGGTGGTCGAACAAATTCCGGTGAATTTTTTAATTGTATATTTAAGAGTTTTTTTTACATTTCCATTCCAGTCCTCCTGGCTTCCGCCCTCTCGCCCCAACTCCTACCGTCCGTTGGCCGCTCTTCTTAAGCAAGTTGTTGAGCTTCATCGACGGGATCGGTTGGCGAATGAAAAAAGCGTTATATTTTTATAACAAATTTTGTTCAGAAAATTCCTCGCGCACGCCCAACGCTTCATTGATCTGTTGACAGTAAAGGAGGAGGAAGCGGAAGTACTGGTTGTGGAAGAAGATTAACGATGTTGATGAGTGATGAGATTGGCCAAAGGGTGTGTGTGTGTATCCCGACAATGAGAGGGAATTGATCCTAAATTCCTTTGAAAACTCCCTCAGGGCACGCGCGCCCTCGGGCGATGTAATGAAAAAGATGTTAGAATAACGAAAAATTGTTTAAAAATTTTAAAAATATATTAAAAAAACAGCAAATTTGATCCATAGCGAACGGATTTTTATGTTGTTTTTTTTTGCGAATGTCTGTCGGTTCCACAATTATCGTATCTCAAAAGTACACGCCAATATCGGCGGCCCATTTCTTCACCGTCGCCACAATATTTGTGGCGGTCGTCTCTTTGTCTTTGGCCAACATTTTCATCGCTTCTCTCAACTCGTCCGCGTCGCTTTGTCGCGCCGCGAACATTTTGACAACGCCCACGCAGGCGGCTCTTTTTGCGACTGCGTAATGTCCTCCTCCCCCGTCGCCGTCGGCATTGTTTCCTGACGAAGAAATTGTCGTCCCGCGTTTTGCCAGCTCATCAAATGCTTTTGCTGCGGTTAAGTAATCTTCTGCCCTGCATAATGTTCGACCCCGGTTAGCTTATTATTATCCGTGTAATCGCCTAACCTGACCGATAACTGTCGGTGGCGATCAGTTTGAGGAGTTGTTGCGAGTTTTGAATGTGCCTCTCCTTCTGGTACAAGTTCCATGCAGCTTTACCCTTTTTGTTGGCAATATATGCACGGGCGATGCACAGACAATGGGTCAGGTTGGAGATGAGGTTGTGGCCGGTGATCAGCCGGAGTGCGTCTTGCGCTTCTGCAAAATTTTCACATAACAGTTGGGTCTGGCCATAGTTGAAATTGAATGTGTCGTCGTTTGCGAAAAAGGTCTACAAACACATTATTTTAATGAACATTCAGTAGAAGAAATGGTAAGAAAATGAAGATGACCTTAATGGAGTCTAAATAGACCAGCACTTCTTCATATTGTTGTCGAAGAAAATAAGCGGAAGCCATGCTTTGACGGCCAATGATTGTGTCGCATTCTGCTGGCGACTCGCCCACCACTTTGAAATAATGAGCCGCAGCTTTTAACAATTCTTTCTGATTTTTTATGATAATTATTAATTAATTCTAAATCGAGTGGAATTTGTTACATAAATCCGTAAATTTGAACACTCTAGCATAGGTATCAATTAGAGTTGGCCGGGACCGGGATTTTTGGGAAAAATCGGGACCGGGATTGACCGGGACCGTGAAAGCCGGGACCAGCATCTCAAACCGGGACCGGGATCGGGATTTCGCCTTTTCAAAACCGAGACCGGGATCGGGATTACGATTTTTCAAAAACCGGGAACGGGATCGGGATTCAAAAACCCGGGAATTTCCCGACCGGTCCCGGCCGGGATCCCGGTCCCGGCCAACTCTAGTATCAATTACTTTTGATCATGCACCAATCGTGATAAATACTTACAGAATTGTTTTCATTTCCTTTCATGCAATGAGTTATTGCTTTCAGCAGAAACTCATAAGTGCTTTGGGGATCAAGATGGTTCATTAGCACAAAGGCGGCATCGGTGTCGTTTTTCTTTAAGTGATAAATCACCAAATTGAGACGTGCCTCCGGCACAACATCAACCAATGTTGGCAACAACTGTAGAGCCCCGTCGCCATTTCTGAAAACGACCTGAAAATGGATATGTCCCAATTTCTGATATTAATCTTTTATTTTTAAATTTTTGATTTCTTAGTTTTAGCCTTTCAAAGCTTTTTAGTTAGCCCTTGGTGGCTTTTGGTCGGCTTGCAACCTTGTTGTGGAGGATTACGTCCTTGGCGAAGCTCAGCTCGCTGCTTGACAAATCTTTTAACATTTTCAATTCATTTTCCGCTGCCTTCGAATTATAAAGTCGGTACTGGTTGCACGCCTTCAAATTCACGGCAATTGGACTGTCAGAATATTTGTCCAAATAAGCTCTGAAGCATTTCCAATGACACGTCGTAGTAGTCCAACTTATAGTAGCAAAGTGCCAAATAAACGTTCAGTGCCAAAAAGTTTTTGTTCTTTGACAGAATTTTCTTGTAAACATCAATTGCCTGTTGAAAATGTGATCTGAGATAATGAATTGAGGCGAGGCATAGTTGATCTTCAACTGTATCCTTTAGTTGCGAATGTTGGAGCAGCACTTAAATAAATGCATTGGCATTTTTGCAATTTTATTGTTTAAATTGGCAATTTATCTCAATAGATTAATTAGTTACAATTTTTTTCGTCAGTCAATTTGTGCGCGACATGGAACAGCAATCGGTTTTGTAGTGGATTTTTTGGACCTTAATAATTTGTTTATTTATTAAATTTTAAGTTTTTTAAGTGTCACCTTTCTCGGCCATTTTTCTCGCATTTTCTTGCATGCCCAAAAAAAAGTATGCACAGCCGAGGTTTAGATACATTTCGGCTGGACAATTCTTGTCTCCGATCAGTGCTTCGTACGCCTCGCAAGCTTTGCGAAAGTTCGCGGCATGGAAATGGCAATAGCCCAGCCACATGGCCAAGTTGGTCTGTTGTTCCGGTGCTGCCGTCTTTCGCGCATGCTCAAGAATGGAGATGGCACCGGTGTAGTCACGTTTGTCCAGAAATTGGTCAATTTTTTGCAACTCGGACCACGCCGTTTTTACATCCGATACATTCCGACGACGTCCGGGCCGAAATCTCGAAAGAAGCATTTAGCGCGCTTTTATGTTCAAATTCGAAGAACAAATGACGCTTGGAAGCGTTGAAAGTTGTGTACTAGAGACATCACCATGGAAACCAGAGAAAAAGATGAAGCGATTTGGTGTTTTTGTTTGAATGTAATTGAGACTAATTTAAGAAATAAATGGATCCGTCGCCGTCCTCCCACCCCCACAGCTAATACAGTAACCCATCAAATGTTTGTATCCGTTGCCGTCCCCACCCGCACAGCTAATACAGTAACCCTTCCGTCGCCGTCCCCCGCCCGCACAGCTAATACAGTAACCCTTCCGTCGCCGTCCCCCACCCGCACAGCTAATACAGTAACCCTTCCGTCGCCGTCCCCCACCCGCACAGCTAATACAGTAACCCTTCCGTCGCCGTCCCCCACCCGCACAGCTAATACAGTAACCCATCAAATGTTTGTATCCGTCTCCGTCCTCCCAGAGGCATGAAAGGACAAGCTCAATGATAATGATAATTATGGTGATCAGGGACGTGCAATTATCGTGCAAATTGTTCAAATTTAAATGCGTTAAATTTTTATTTTATCTAATTTCGTTCGGGGCCCGTCGGCACGGCCATTCGCTTCTGTTTCATCCGTCGGTTTTGGAACCAAATTTTGATTTGCTGCAATTTATTTTCAAAATTAAAAGCGTTAAAAAATGTTTTTTACCGTTTCGTTCAGTGCCAATTCACGCGCGAGTTGGTAGCGCCGGGGGCGAGAAAGGTATTTGGTCTGCGCAAATTGGCGTTCCAACTCGGCCAATTGGTTGGAGGTAAAAGTCGTGCGAGGGCGACGCATGCCGCGGCTCAGAGTTTGCCAATGCCACACTAAAAAATTTTTAAAACATTTTTTTAAAATTTTGAATTTACTTTTTGTTTTTGTTTGTTTAATTACTGATTCAAATGAGTTTTCAGTATCCCAAAAAATAAAAATAATGTCAATTTGAAGGTGCTGCTGTTCCATCTGATCGATGCCGACTTCTTGGCCACTTACAAGTTAAAGCCATCAGCTGATCGATTGAAAGCGGTTGCTGATGGGAAGTAGCTGTTGATGTTGCCGACAAAACGCTATTGGCCACATTCAGATGCTTTGCGTGTTCACGGGCTGACCGAAAATCGCTAAAAATACGAAATTCGATTTGAATGTTTGATTATGTGAACAATTGATTTTTATGCATTTTTACCCGGACAAATTGCACAATTTATGCCCTTCGTCCCCACAATTTTTGTTCTCTTCTCTCAATGGAATTTGGTGGCCAATTGCCGTGATTGTTTGGTTGGAAGAATTTCGTTGGTCTGCACCAATTAAAGATTGGATGGAATGGAACATTTGGGAAATTGACGGGAAGAATGGGCGTTAAACACTAAAATAATGTCAAAAATATTTCTTAACAATTTTAAAAATTGCTAAAATTCACTTTCTGGCTACCGTTTCAGGCATTTGCATCCATTCAGTGCAAAGAAAGTGCCAAAAATTGCTTTTGCCCCGCCCAAAATTTTAATCCATCATTCTTCCCGCATTCAGCAGAAATTCTTTCAATTTCCCCCGGGGGAACAAACTGTCGACCGCAAAATCGGCACCCTAAAAGGCGCTAATTGAATTATGCAATATGTCCCCGGGGGATGAACATTTGTCAAATCATTTACAAATATTAGCTGCAGCATTATTCTCAAAATGGCACTTTTACTTTCGGCACTTTTCGGAAGAATTCCCCAAGGGAATTTTGCCATTGCCTTCCATTGGGCGCGTAAAGGACCAAATGCGTTGTAGAAAAATGTTGGATTCAATAGAAAATATTATACTGTAATTTAAATAGAAAAGTATCAAAAAACATCGTAATTATTTAACACACATTCTTTAATTATTTAAAAAAGAAAATTTTTTCCTATTTTAGAAAAAACGTTTTTTTAAATCATAGGATTTTTTTGCTCGGTCTATAGAATAAATGTTTAAATGTGATGCAAGGACTGTTAAATCAGAGGTCGCAGTATGTCCTTATTTATAAGATGTGTCCTTATTTCAGGATTTCATACTTATCAATTTTAGAGGATTTTCATAATTTCACCTAAATAATATTTAAATTCAGCCAGCCCCAAACGAAAAATTGGGCAAAATTCTGTAATTTTTGGACCAATTTTCTTAACAATATCGTTAAAATATTCAGAAATTATCGTATTATTACAATTTTGGTAGCAAATCCTTTAACAAATTGAGCCAAAAATTCAAACTTTTCTCGGCGGCGCCTATCGCCGGCCCCCCAAAAGCTTAAAATAGACTTAAAAAGGGCAGTTTTTAATAAATAAACTTGTATTTTTGCGAAAATGTTTTCCTAAATTCCTTCTCTCTAAGAATTGTTGAGAAAAATTGTTGTGTTGAGAAAATGATTAGTGATTTGTACACAACAACTCACATTTATGCCAAAATAAATGTTTTGTCACATTTTAGTGCCCTTAGTTCGGACCCCTAATCTTATTTTTGGTCTTTAATGTGTTCTTATTTTGGAATGGGTTAAATGTTTATTCAATATTCGCATTTAAATATAACATTAAAATCAAATCATAATCAAAATCGGAGTGGGGCAACGGCAGAAGAGCCGTGGGCAGAAGCAGCGGCCGCCAAACGTTTCCATGGGTTCAAATGTAAAGGCGCATGGAAAAGCATTTCGAATACATTTTGCCGAACAGTTTTGTTCAGAAAAAGATAAATGAATGGCGGCATACCTTCAAAAAGCAATTAAAAATTCAAATAATTTAAACAAATTAAGTTGTAATTATGATTTTTTCTCTAGCTACCAAATCGAATCTAGACCGGCGCAATAACTGACTTCAGACTTAACCAATTCCGACATTCTAAAAGCCATTCGGAAGCTCTCGTAAGTTGAAGCTGTTATTAATCAGCTTTGAGATTGGACAAATCTCAAAAAAAATCAGGATTTTTAAACCTTAAGTGCTGGCCCTAACTTTTTTGAGGTTTGTCCAATCGCAAAGCTTTAGCTTAAAGGTAGCTTCTTCATCTTTAAAATTGAATGGCTTTAAATGTCTAAATCGGTTACGGTTAAAGCAAGTTAATGCCCGGCCTGGATTCGAACCAGCCTAGGTTCGAACAGGTCTGGATTCGAGGTTCGAACAAATCTGGATTCGAACCCGGTCTGGATTCGAACAAGCCTGGATTCCGGTCCGTACGTACGCCCTTTTCTCTTTACCATGTGATAAGATCCATAAAAGCTGGCCAATGTAAATCATAAATTCGTTGGGCGTCACAAATTTCATTGAAATCCAAATAACGGCGGAAATGCTATTCAAGCAGCTGATCAGCGCGACTTGGATGAAAATCTTAATCCGTTCGTAAAAATAAACAATTTTTTATTTTTTTATTGGCACCTTTTTTTGAGAGGCTCTTGAATTTGCCTGACTCATTCCGGCATTTATTTCCCGCCCTTTTGAGAAGAGAATTAGCGCAAAAAGAAAATAGGCGCCGGACAAAGCAACGAGAAAAATAAAATTGTGCAGAGATTGCAAATCGTTGCGATACTAAAAAATGATGCGATTGTTTGAGGGGCAATGATTGGCCGGCGGCCTGTGCGTCCGCTTACTGTCATTCCGTCCAAATCGTCCATGTACCCGACGTGAGGGTTGGTGAACCAGCTGACGTATAAGCCGGTGAAGAGGATGGGCTTCGTGAAGATGAACAAGTACAAGCCGTACAGAGAGGGCAACACCAGCCACAGGTAAATGCGCCTTCCGTCAAAGAGCAAATTTGCCAATCGGTCGGAGGTCATTTCAACGCAGCGATTGAATGCCAAAAACACTTCCGCCGTGGACTCGCAGACCCACAAAGCTGACATGAACACAACAACAAGTACATATTAGCTGTTTAATTAATGAATAAATTTAAAATATTCGAATATTATTAAGCAAACAATTAATTAACCAAGCCCAAAGGCTCCGCAAATGTAAATAAAAGTTGGCGCAGTGCAAAAGACAGCTCCGACAATGGCGAAATATCCGGTTATAATAGCACATATCACCAAACTCATCATGTCCGTTATGGCAATAAAGAACATGAACTTAAACGGATTAAAATATTCAAAATGCACGCGTAATTTTTTTGAAATGCCAGTGACGGCGTCAACGTCATGACGTCCAGCCCTGGTCCCCTCCCTCTTAGACTCTTTATTGCCCCGCCTGCGGCGTTTTAACAGTCCAAAACAGCTGGGGGAGCAGTTATCTAATAAACAAACAGTTCCTTGAAACAAGTGCTGTCTATGTGCTTTCGGATGGCGACCATGCATGGGATGTACAGCACCTAAAGCATAATTAAATTCAAATTATTCAATGTTCAACAAATCACCTCACAAATTATGCCAATGGAAAGGAAGAGGGCGCCAATCAGAAAATGTTGTCGTTTTGCCAATGGAATTTGGTCAATGCCATAAGTGCTGCAATTGTATAATCGGGCAAATTCTTCCGGTTTGAATAAAAACACATTCATTTTTAAATATACAATAAAAAGGTGGGTAAAATCTAAATTGTTCGAATATCAGAGAAAAGATACATTTGATAGTTTTATTTCCCCGAATTTATTTGGCCATCGCTCACAAATATTCGGCTTAATGTTTTTTTTCAACATTAATTAAGGTGCAAAACGTATGATTAGAAGGCAGGTGAAGTCCATCACCTGGGGGGACGGAATGTACTTAATGTGTCCTTTCGGAAAATGCCGAATTGAAAATATTTATGATGAGGAAAAGCGTAATTGAAAGCTTAAAAGACGCGGAAGTGAAGAACAATTTTTAAAATTTGTAATACAAATACAAAATTACAATCTTCTGAAGCGTTTAATCAAATTTATGGGTGGTCAAAATATTGGAAAATTCGTATAATTCATTTAGAGCAACCATAACAAATTGAAGGCGGCACGCCATCCATTCATTTATTTTTTTAAATTAGAAATAAATTTTAATAATTATTTTATATTCAAATTTTCAAATTTTCCATAATATTTTAAAATTTGAGTTAAATTGAAATGAATGTGTAACATTTATAAAATGTTCACTTTAATGCTTACATTTAATACTAAAGGCCTCAGAATGAATTTAGTTTATTTATTCCGGAGACGTCCTGGGACTTGGAAGTTTATGCGATATTTATATTTTTTAATTGTAATAATTTTTTTATTTTTATTAAAAGTGAACACGCAAATATACTAAAAGTGCTTCGAAAGGCACTAAAACATTAAGAAATCGTAACATATTTTCTATTCGATATATTTGATGCTTCTTCCTCACAATAATTTAGCTTTAAATTTATTACGGACAATGTCAACAATTCAGACACGCAAATCTCTAAACGTTGTAAAAATAAATAATCGTTCGTTTGATTATTGTAAATAAAAAAAGAGTTTTAAAAAAATGAATAAAATGTTTCAAAGCGTCGAGGCGGCCAAAGTCTCCGCCAGCGTCGTTTTGTTTGTGCCCACCGCCTTCTCGGCAAACTGCGCGACTTTTTTGTCCACCAATTCTTTGTAACATTTTGGGCAAAAGCCTTCGGAGGCTTTTTGGCCGATTAAGCCGCATTTGTTACGGCACGGCGTTGCACCAATGGGGGGACGTTGGTCGGCAGCGGACTTTGCGGGTTCGGAGGCCAGCAGCGGAGGCGACCCGCCGACTTCTTTAAATAGGGGAGAAGCGGCCACTGAATTTGAAAAAAAATTATTGCAATTTAATGTTTTATTATTTATTAAAAATTAATAATTTTGATAAATATGCCAACCATTCTTAAAATAAGCGACGACTGAAATGAAAAGAACAACAAAGCGCAACGAAATCATTTTGTGAGTCCGATTTAATAAAGGCTAAAATTATATTAAAGCCTTTTCAATTTAAGAGACTCATAATTAAGAATATTAATAGATATTTTAAAAATTTTATGTTTAAAATTCAGAAATAAATTTAATAATAAAAATTAATTTGCAAATAAATGCCTAATGCGATGAATACAAATTCATATTAATGTTATGTTGAATTTCTTTTTGTATTTATAAGCGAATGAATGCATTTTGTTTATTTATTTTGCATTTATTGTGCTATTTGTTGACGTCCAAACGGCAGACATTTTGGCAAAAAGGACGCTTTGTTTTCAAATATCAAACAAAGGGTTTTTTTGTTGGTAATATTCATAATAATTAAATCCCTTTTTTTATCCTAAATTATTTAAATATCATAATTATTAGGGAGCTGATTTTTTTGGCATTTGCCTGTTTATTTTTTTGAAAAGATCCCGGCGGTGCCGATAGCGCCGCCGGGAAAAATTTCTGAAAATTTTAATGAATCTTGGTAAGATATTGGTCAAATAATTACTAATTTTACAAAACAAAAGGGTTTTTTATTTTTTACAAGGGACTTGGCTTCAAAAATAGGCTTAATAACTCAAATTTTTTAAAGAAAATTGAGCATAAAACTATTTAAATCAAAAATTTTAAAACATTTTTAGAAATTGTTTACTTCACTATGTATAGATGCTCACCAAAAAGTCATAAAAAAAACGGGAAATCCTGGTTCCTGGCCTACTCGCCGATCCCCGATCGGTCAGAATGGCAACCCCGTCACCTCACTTTATTTGATATTTTTCGCAAAAGTTTTATTTCCAATAAATTTATTTGTTAAAATATACATAATTCTTTAAATATTTGACAAAATTCCTAAAACATGTAAAATAAGTGCTTACAATTATTTAAAAAGACAAATAATGGAATAAATAAATAAATAACAAAAATCCATGTTCTTGAAAAATTAATTTAAAAATTTTGAATGATTTTAAGTCTAATTAAGAGATGAACCGAGTGAATGACGGTAATTAGTGGTGGGGAATGGGAGGGAAGTTTTGTTCGGGGCTTTTCAAGTAAAAAACCGGGTAAAGCCCAGCACGCACAGCCTCTCGCGCAATTTTCGGCAACTTTGGCTGCTTGGCATTTGCTTCATTTCAGCAATGCGTCGGCTCGTACTCGCATCGTCCGCATTGCGCACGATCGTGGCCCGGCCCGCGGTACCACAGGCACACGACCTGGTCTAGCACGAGCGAGTACCGCTGCACGCTGGACAGGCTGAGCTCGTTCAGCACAATCCAAGGGTCCGCATGCCGCTGTTCAGGCCATAGCGCGTTGAATTGCGCCATGGCGAGACGTTCATTGGCCTGGCGCCAAAATATTTCGGCTGAGGTGCAGAAACTGTGCAAAGAAAAAACAATTTTCGGTAAGACTCTAAACGACAAAATAAAGCCCGGGTTATTTTAGTTAGAACGAGAGTTGGCCGGGACCGGGATTCCAAAAACCGGGACTTTATCAGTCTCGGCCAACTCTAACCAAAACCAAAGATCGGCTCGTTTTTAAAACAACGATCGAAAATGCCTTCGAAATCCTTAGGCGACGACTTACCGTACTTACAGTATTTGACTCCTTAGGGGACGACTTACCGTACTTACAGTGTTTGCTTTCTGTATGCAGCCGCAGGATAGCAATTTCTCTGCCACAGTGTTACAACGTCGACGCTGTCGCCGATGTCGTTAATGCACATTAATTGGACGGCCCTTTCTTCGGCATTTGCAAATTCGGCAAAAACACAAATCTGCGATTAGGGAAAAGTTCCATTTTAACCTCTGGCTGGCAATACTGCAATTTGTCCCCCCCCCCCCATTTCTTGAAAAAATATATTTGTTTTTCAGAAGTCGATAAAAAGATGTTTCTAGGGGTATTCAGAGGCGTAAAATCCAATTCTAACATATAGTACATTTCGACCAATTTCGAGCCCGGACCCGAATTCGAACAATTTTTGGGAAATTCCAAATTTTCCAAAAATCAATTTTGGCCTTGAGATTGTTCAAAAGGCACTAAAACTCCAGTATTACCACCTGGCTTTACTGTTCTGGTTAGTAATCTTTTCGCAAAACAATTCCAAATTCACCTCCAAAATGCGTCGTTGGCATTGTGCCGTTGTCGTTGATGCCGTCGCCGCCGGCGAATTGCATTCGCTAAGCGTCGGTCGCGTCATCGCCACTGGTTCCAGCTCGACGCGTACTTTGCCCGCGTTTTGCGAATATCTCGGCGCGCGAGAGCCGCTGAAAAAATGAAGGCGAAGGTAACGCCGCAAATAGTCGCGGGAGGCGGACAGCTGTAAAAAGGCATTTTATTCCTTTAATTATAATAACAAAATCCGTAAAAAAAGTCAAAATGTCATTGTTTCTCTTTAAAATAAGTTAAAAAAAGTTGTTATTGTTAAATTCAACTTAAAATGTATGTTTGGAATTTTACTGTTTTGGGGGTTTTTTAACCCAACGGCACTAATTTGGAAGCAATTGATCACTTAGACCAAAGAATCTATCAATCTGATGCCACCTGTGAGTTGTAGATCACTTTCAAATGAACCGGATGTCCGTAGAGAGATCGCTTCAATATGTGAATTGGAAGTTAATTCAAAATTGAATTTGCCACCTTTATTTGACTTTTTGGGCATTTGAATTATAACAAAAAATATAAACTTAACATGAAATGTTTGGCACTTTTGTTCATCGAAACAGGCGCCAGTGACAGAAGCGTCGGAGGAACACCAAAAATCGGGCGGAATTTCACAGCTTCGATGGGACGTCGGAAAAGGCTTCGACGCGCTGCGTTTGGAAACGGAAACCCTCTAAAAAATAAACAAAAATAAATTAAAAGAAATATTAAAGCGGCAAATTTCGGTATATATAATCAACCACCAACCAATTAACTCATTAATTATTACATTCAAAGTGCCGTTCCAATGCTCCAACTTTTCTGCCAACAAAAGTTGGGCCGGCGCTTGCAACTCCAAATGGCTCCAACCGTTCAGCGCCACAAACGGCACAAATCGGGGCGAGTTCAAAATTTGTTTAGTCTCCGTTTCATCCTCTAACTGAAGCCGTGTTGCCGTGCCCGTTCGTGCACACTTTCTGGCAAATAAATGGTTTATTTAATTCGTAAATATTTTAATTTATTATGAAAAAGCTACCCACCTACTTACCTACCTCCTACCTTCTAATTATTGTTATAAAACTCACAAAATTTCGTTGGAATTAACGGTCGAGTTGCGGAAGACAGCCGATCATGCCGCTCTCCGGCTCATTTCTGTCCATCATTTGGGCCATAAAACAATTGAGAAGCCGGCCACGACTTAGCCGGTCGCTGTACGGATTTCTGAGGGCACAGCTAAGCAGCCGATTGCCGCTGCATTCGCGGGCTCCAGTGATGGCATTGGACTTGGCGATCTGTTGATGGAGGGCGAAGAAGTTTGTTGATTGGGCCACTCTTTTGTCATCATCACTGACCGTATTGGTGCCGTTTTGCCAACCCCCAAGGGATTGCTTTGAAGTCCATTATGCCAGAAAGTCCCGGCTTATCCAGCACATTCGGGAATAACCGGTCGATGATCAGCTTTTGAGAGTCGGGACAGCCACTTTCAAAGGCAAGCCTTAATTTACAAATTAAAAGACAAAATTAAATTTGAAATTTAAAAATTTACTCACTTTAATTCCATTCCTTTCCCTTTTCTGGTCGCTTTATATGCCTCACAGAATTCGGTAGAACCTGTGCACAATTGTGCAATTTCGGGATGATCGCACCAAAAGTCCGATGGAATTAAACATCGACGGGACGCGGGGGGAGTAATCGGGGACGGGGATGCAATCGTCGGGGTTGTTGTTGGACGGGGAGGACGGGGAAGAACTTCGGGCGATCGGGACTGTTTTCGCTGATTCATCTGCAAAAATGGATTTGTAAATTCTCAAAAAACTTTTTTAAATTAAATCTTATAAAAAGAAAAGACCATTTTTTTAGACTGTTGCAAAATGAACGTTAATGATCGCGCCCGGGGCGGTGCCCGTCTTCTTCCCTGAAGCACAATGCCATTTGGCGTATTTTTACTGTTGGGCCATTGCTTTTGAATATTGCCGCAGGTCCAAATCTGTTGTTTTTGATGGCGCTAATGAGTTGATGTTTGATTGGTTTAAAGCCGAGCAAATGCCAACAGCAGAAGTGATGAAGAGATGCAACAGAAAGTGGGGGAACATCGAATTCCCTGAGGCATGAAAAAGTCGCAAATTTAAATTTGACATTTTTTGGAACTTTTTAAAGTCTTTTTTATTTATTGAATAAAATTAAGCATAACAATAAATTGGCTTTTGCGCATCTTTCGTCGTTATTCACAGCGCCGCCCAATCCAATGAGTAAGTTTATCGATGGATCTTTTTTTTGCCTCCTTTATCAGTTCCGTTGTATCGAGAAATTTGTTATAGGCAACCGCAGAAAAGAAAGAAGAAGAAGTCAACGACGACGACGACGTCGAACTGGATGTCCATGATCAAGAAGAACGCCGTCGAGATCATTGATCAAAGCGACTCTGACTCTGATCACCCCCACCCGCCCATCTCCAAGGTCTGTTAAAAACTGAGATGACCTTCACAAAATTTCAGTCGTCAGGCGAGTGGACGGATGGGAGAACCTGATAGTGAATGAATGATGGAACAAATCCAACTTGAAAATGAATGAATGCAAAAACATCGATCCGACCCGCGCCCGCCACTCAAATCCCCCCCGGGGGGGGGCGAGAACGGAAGATAAAGCGGGATGGATGGCAACGGGCTAAATGAAAGTCAAATTGATTTGTTTGTCAATTAGTTGCGTGCAATTTGTGGAACGATAAAGCGATAAATAAACATAATTTATGAGAGAGCAAAAACAAATCAGCCAGCATTAATTTATTTACAACTTCCGATTTTTGGAAATTTTGTTTTGAATATCCAAGGTATAAGGCGTTGTAGACGACGATAATTGCATTTACGTAATATTAGTCAATATTCACAGATGATTTTTTTATTAATTATATTCGCTTAAATTGAATATTTTATTCATTTTTTGTAGCAAATATTATTTTAAATGATTAAATTCTCTTTTATTTTAATCTCTGCCCTTTAGAAATGATTAAATTTTCTCTTATTTTAATTCCCGTTCTAATTAAAGTTATTGGCAATGCAAATGGACAACCAACGCCGGGGGAAGGGCGACAAGAAAGTAATTTAACATTTAAATTAAATATTCTTAATTAAATATATAAAATATAAAAAGTCGACTTTTATTACATTAAGACGACCTTCACGCGACCAGTCCGGATGCCGGGCCATCGTCCGCATTTGAGCACCGTATTGACATACCAGAAGAAGTGCCATTTTTGCTGGCACTATTCGGTGACAAATTCCATCACAAATTGCTTTTACATATTTTGTTTATTAATGCAGAATCTTTGACTCATAATGAAGCCAAAGTGAAGATTGGCCAAGAAAAAGCAATTGAATTCTTTAAAATGTTTGTGGAACTTAGCTCAATTCTCAAATTCCCGCATTTTATCGAGGTATAAAGTGAGCAAATAATAATAATCAATTTAACATCAATTTTAGGCGGGCATTAGCTCGCAAATTTCATTTATGACCAGTGAAATTGGCGTTAAACTTAAAGAAAATCGCCAGAAAATTGGTGAATCTTTGTTCGAAATTGTCACTGATTTTTCGAATAAGTGCGAACTGCTTGGAGTTGTTGGTGAAGCAAATGCCCAAAGAGTCGAAACAGTGAGTGTTTATTTGATTTATGTACTTGTCCACAAAACCATCGTCTGCTTAGGTCCAAACAAACAAAAAAATTTGAAAATTCCCCGCCGGCAATGCTTGAATCTGAACTAATTATTTTCGTAATAAAATTGAACAAAATATCCTTAATCAGAGGGGCAATTCTCGAATAAAAAAATTATGTTGTTTTTTCAATTTCTAAAGTATAAATGCCACAATTATAAAATGGCATTCTCAAAATCCTTGAAAAATACTCCGCAACCAATTCACCATTTGATCATTTTATTTTCATTTGGTTTATTTACTAAAACAAAAAGATCAAAAAATACTTTGTGACAGATAATTCAATTCTATGGAAGAAGTTTATGTTTTATTGGCTTGTTTACGTCGGTGGCTGCTTTTATAAACACTGAAATTACAAAAATATTGTAATTTAATAGTAACAAATATAATAATTAAAATCTATAGCTCTCCTTTTATTAATAAATTATTATTCGAATAATTCTTTTTTATTTATCAAAAAAGAAAAAATGCGTTGTTGGGCCGAATCGCTTGGAATTGTGCCCATTGGGTCAATCGCATTGTGCGGCAGAAGCTTGGACTTGCTGATACTGCTAGCAAACCTGTTCCAACTCAATTTTTGGAAAGACAAACTGCTTCCCAAATCTTTTTGATGCATGTAAAATATAAATAATATTGAAATATATTAAGAATTATTCTTTATTTTTTCCAACCAGCAAAATTTACCTTTTCAAGTCAAATATGACCTTTTATGCCGCGTCCATTGAAATGATGTCCGACTTTTGGACCAACAGAACGAAAAGCATTGTCACTGGAGCGCAAAGCGTTGAAGAAGCTAATCATTTCCAGTCGCTTAAAGTAAATAATATTTTTAATTACTTTTAAAAATATTTTTGAATTCATTTAAATTTTATCATATTCTCTTAACTTTGTTTAGCAGAAAAACATTATTAATAATTTTAGGTCAAAAAGCATTTGGAAGAATTGACTCCAGAAGCGTTATATAAATTAATTTCAAAAAGAATTGAATTGGAACAATGTGAAAATTGAAAGGGGAGAGAACGATTAAATTGGATAAAATGAAAGCGATGCAAAAATTAACTAATTAGCTAACGATTACCTATTTACATTTGTTACTGTAATTTGTTTTGATTTAAAAAAATAATTGGAGGCTATTCGGTTCCGTTAACCGAGTGCAGCAAGGCTTTTTAAAAGCCGAGTTTTTAATTTCAATTAAATTCTTTGAATTTGCATTCAAACAAATCGGGGCTTACCAAAAAACCCGGTCCCAAAATCCCGGGTTTAAACCCGGTCTTCTCCATGCCTCGTTTTTCAAAATTCAATCGGGAATCTCGATTGAATACGGCACGTTGAGACGACAATCGTTCTTTTTATTATCAAAATGTGAAATTTGACGGGTGTTTGTTAATTTTTACATATCACTTTAACAATTTAATGCCTAAATTAACGGATTGATGAATAAACAATTGTCAAAATATTTTTTGTTAAAAAAAATCAATCGTTTAAAATTTTTTGGTTTTCCAATTAATGCCGGGCGGGTCGATGCCTAATTTTGCAGCGTTGCATTTAAATTTTAAATTAAACAATAAAGGGGCAAAAAGCAAAGAAGCGCATCTGTGCAGTCTAAAGACAAACAATTTAAAAAATCTTGAGATTGAGACAGTCCGGGATTGGATTGGATTTGATTGGATTGGATTAAATTGGCATTTTCTGAACTAACTAATTTGACTAGATTCCAAAGCGTTTTTGGGCAAAACATAACAACTTTTTTAATTGTTAAAAACGATGAATTTAAAATTGAATTTTTGAATCATTTTCTTGAAAATTAAATACGATTTTAATGTGTTTTTTTAAAATTCGAAAGTGTGTTAAAGACCAATGAATGCGCCGTTGAATTTTCGGAAAGGACTTATAACTTATCGAAAAACCCGACTTAGTATTTTAAGATTTTCGAAAAATTCTATTGGATGATTTTTTAAATTTCATGTTTTTTAATAATCATTCCCAAATTCTACCGCCCATCCTTTCTGAAATTTTGGTTTATTGATCTTTTTATATGCTTGTTAATAAAAAAAATATTGTTTTTGCATTGTAAAAAAATTGATTGATGTTTGATCACTTCCGATTTCTAATTGGCTCATTTGTGCCAAAGTGTTTGAGGATAAAATCGGTGCTGACGGGCACTGGGATTGGCACGGGCATTGGAATCGGCACAAAGCAAAGTCGACACTTTGCCTCATTCTGCGACTGGCAATTCTGCGATTGAAGCCCAGTAATTTGTGTCTAAAATATTTAATAGCGCTTTTTATGCAATTTTTATTAAAAATTTAATTTTTTGATTTTAAATGCCAATGACAACAAATGGAATTGTTAGAATAGCATAAATAAAATAAGCAATTCTTTACGTTGCCTCCGTATTTTTGTGCGATCTGATCCATTAGTTCGTCAATTTGCGCGTCGCTTTCCGAACTTCTGGACCATGAGGCCGGGCTCTCAGCATCACAACCAGTTGTGGGCTGTGGAGCACTATTAAACGTTGAGTAATTATTATTTATGACCAAATTGGTGTGGTTTAAACCAGGGCTCCCGTAAGTCCAAAGTAAAAATAAAGGACAAGATATCAAATAAAGGATATAACAAATTCCATCAAAAAATTCAAAAATTTTAAATGTTTGGTTGCAAATCTCTTAAAAAAATCCGGAATCCGGGCCGGATCCGGCTTTTCGACCTTCCGGATTCGGATTTTTCCGGAAAAATCAAAAAAGGACGCGTACCCCAAATAAAGTACAAAAAAAGGACCCCTGCTGGTTTAAACTCTGTCCGATATCGACAGCGTTTTAAACGCACATAATTTTTGAAGCATTTTTGACCGCCTCTGGAGTATTCTGTGCAGCAAATATTGGGGGCTGTTGAGGAGGTTCGTGCCGCATTTGTTGGCCATTTGACGTGCCTTTGGCCAACATTTCGAACAATGTCCACGTGGCATTTGCCGTCGACTCGGCACTGTTTCTGAACTGTTTCTGCTGGTGCTGTTGCTGCAGCATCATCAACCGGGAGATGTTGTCCATGTTGACGACGTTCATTGACCGTGTTGAAGACGAGTCCAGAAGAGCTGACGCGAATTGCGGCGGCGGCGGCGGCTGAATGAAAGTGTCCGTCGGTGGCAGCAAAATTGTGCCGTGTGGCCGCATAATGTCCTGAGGCGGTGGTAAAAAAGTGCCGAATCGAAGCAACGGTCGACTTTGGGGTGGTGGAAGAGCAGCTGTAATATGTAATAATATACCTAAGTTTGAATTTCATTTCGAAAGTTTTAAATGTTTACATCCGAACGATACAATTCCATCATTCTGGTGGTGAAAATTCAATAGATTTGAAGAAGAGTAAGTGACGGAAGTGGGAATGTTTTGCATAATTGGTGTACAGTTTTGAATTTTGGCGTTGTTTTTGGCATTTTGTTTTGCCACATCAAAAGGCACTGATGCCTTCCTTTTTTCGCTTTGATTTCCCCGGCTTTTTGAACCAATTTCCTCTTTGATCGGAGCCAACAGTTTCGTTGTTCGATTGCCTTAAAAATAAAAAGTTTATACAACCGTTTATTGTTTACACAATTAATTATACCGTTTTCTGTTAATTCGCCATTTTAAACCGTTACCCAAATGGGTAAAAAGGTTAAGAATGAACTTAATTAGAGTAAGGGGGCCGCCCTTTTGAACTTACCGCCCTCCGCAGACGCCGCCGGGGGGCACACCCTTCCCGCCCTCACATCGTCCCAATAGCGTTTGTTCAGCAACTTCGCCGGGTGAGGCCGCGGTTCGGCACTCCGCTTTCGGCTGCTTCCGTTCAAGATTCAAATGGCCCTTCACAATGGCATTTGCCACGGCCTCTTTTTGTGCTGTCTTTTTGAATGTCCACCGAATGTGCCATAAATTTTTGCTTGCTTTTTGAGTTTTCGCCTCCAACTGAGCCGGACGAAGGTCGAATTTGCGTCATACATTTTCATTTATTTATGATCAAAATCTCAAATAAAAGTAATTATCCATACAATATTTGAATTTTAAATGAAGCCGAATAAAATAACGAAAACTTGAAAACAATTATTCCCTCCGAGGGGTTCGGTGTTGTTGGAGTTGAAGGGAGTTGGAAAGTGCCAAAGCCCATGGCCCACCGACTGACTGTGTCGGTCGTCGGTGGGCCTCTGGTGAGTGTTGTTTATGTTATTTATATGCCGGCCGGCCGCCATCATTTGCGGCCCGATTCTGTGGGGGGGGGGGAAAGGAGGGGGGGGGGAAGGAGGGGGGGGGGGGAGGGGGGGGGGGGAGGGGAGGGGGAGGGGGGGGTGAGGGGGGGGGGGGGGGGTGATATGTAATTTCAAACTGAGATAGACCCGGGAATGGGAATGGCGCGATCTGTGGGAAGAGAGTGAGGAGAAAAGGGCAAAAACAGGACGCCGAAGGGGGGGGCAAAAGTCGAGAATCCCCTCCGGGGACAAGAGGGTTATCAAATTACACCCATACAATCCCCCCCCCCCCCCTCTCCGTTTCCCACACACTCTTCCCCCCTTTCTGTTGTTACAACATAAGCGCCAAAAATAAAAGTTTCTTAGCAAATTGTTTGTATAAAACAATACTTAAATAATTTGAAGCAAAAGATTTTAACGCATTTTGTGACCGGAGAGTTTACTTTAAAGTTGAACGATTTCGATCGAGCTTTGACACTTTTTTTTTGTCCAATTTTTATGCACGGCCACCCCAAAATTAATTAATTATAACCAGTAAAACGAATGGGCTGAGGTGTGGGGAGTGGGGGGGGGGGAGGGGCTTTGAGGGGAGGGGGGCTTTGAGGGGAGGGAGGCTTTGAGGGGAGGGGGGGGGACTTTGAGGGGAGGGGGAGGGGGGAGCTTTGAGGGGGGGGGGGGCTTTCAGGAGGGAAAGGGCTTTGAGGGGGGAGGGGCTTTGAGGGGGGAGGGGGGGGGGGGGGTTTGGGGGTGGGGGGGCTTTGGGGTGGGGGGGCTTTTTGAAGAGGGGGGAGGGGACTTTGAGGGGGGAGGGACTTTGAGGCGGGAGGGGCTTTGGGGGTGGGGAGGGGGGCTTTGAGGAAGGGGGGACTTTGAGGGGAGGGGGGCTTTGAGAGGGAAGGGAGGGGCCTTTGAGGGGGGGGGGGGGGAGCTTTAAGGGGGGGAGGCTTATTCGGAGAAAGAGAGAGTGCATTCTCTCCACGACTCAAATTTCGCCTGTCGAAAAAAGCTTCGAGCGTTGAAATTCTATCATCGAGAAATCCCCTAAGGGTCTCTGAAATTCTACCCACAAAGAAAGCACTAAAGGCGCTGAAATTACACCCCAAGAAAACGTCTGAAATTCTATCTTTTAGTCCGACAACATTCGCCCCACCCGTCCCCCCCCCCTATCCCCCCCACCCCCCCGTCCCCCCCCCCCCCCCCTCCTCTCACCCTCTTGTCCCCCCGCCCCCCCCTCCTACCCCCCCCCCCTATCCCCCCACCGCCCGTCCCCCCCCCCCCCCCTCCCTGCCCCCCCGTTCTCCTCTAGCCCCCCACCCCGTCCTCTCACCTCCCCCCGCCCCCCCTCACCCCCTGCCCCCCGTTCTCCTCTACCCCCCCCCCCCCCCGTTCTCCCCCGTCCTCCCCCTAACCCCCTCCCCGTCTTGAATTCCAACACCGATCATCATCATCATCCACCTAAACCATCGCCGTTTTATCAGCGTTGAAACATGATCCGGTCTTGCCCCCTTTTATTCTACTTTTTTTAAGCTTTCCTAATTCTCTCCCCGTATTATCTTCCCTTTGATTCTTAAGGAACAAAAATTTAACAATTTTAAAAATAATTTAACATAAACAAAAACCCTTTATTTATTATACAATGTCTTTATGAATTAAACAATAAATTTACAAACATAAAAATAAAAATAATTTTCATGTAAAAAGAAAAATGTATTCAATAGTTAATTTACGGCGCTTTCGTCGCTCTAAGCGTTGCTGAATAGAAATTTTCCTCCGGAATTTTTTCGAACAATTCGCATCGACGAAAAATTGTTAAATGTTCATCTTAAGAAAATTTGAAATCAAATTATTTTTATCATTTTAAAAATACCGTAGAAATTGGCGAAAATCAACAAAATGTCGTGGGCCTTAGAATCGGTGAACACCTCGCCGAGGGCGTGCACGCCGACGGAATCGATGTGAGACACCGCGGCACAATCGACCACCAAAACAGCTTTTTGTGCCTATTAAATTAATTGTAAAAAATGTGACAAAAAATAACTAAAAAAAGTTCAATTTTTTGTACAAATTATTAACCTTTTCCATGCTAATTGCGAAGTTCATTCTCCGCAACATTCGCCGCCGGCAATTGCGAAACGTTTTCTTTAATTTTCTTCATAGTTTTTCTGAGCTGCTCGATAAATTTTTGTGCGTTGGCGAAATGCAACGGCGACGTGAAACGCCAAATTTCAACGTTGGCATTGGGCATAACTGACAAAATTTAAATATTTAAAAAAGTTTTTTTAAATTCAATTTAACACTCTAAACAAAATGAGTAGCTTAAAAATTAACGGATTAAATTTTGAATTTTTACTTCGACTTAATTCCGATTGGTAATCCGCTTCTGCAACGCCGACTTGGTGAAGGGCAGGCCATTGTTCACGGAGCACGACGGTGAAAATGGAGAAGAGAATGGCGAGGACGAGGCCGTAGGTAATGTCCAACAGAACGGTGGCGAAAAATGCCACGATCCAAATCATCTTAATTAAAGAACAGTTAATTATAGAGATGGAATTAAAAATTCATATTTAAATTTAAAAGCCTAAAATTGAAGACGACCATATCATAGGCGGACACGGCCCACAATTTGGGCAAATCGCGATACTGCAGGAACAGCGGCTTAAGGCTGACCACGACAATGCACGCGAGAATTGACTAAAAAATATAAATAATTTTAAAGATTTAATTAATTAATTAATTAAAAAGGCACAATGGGCAACGGCTCAAGCAACGGGCCAAGCCAAAGGATTACAGCCAACAAAAGTGTGCTGGAGAACAACGCATGGAGCTGAAAAAAGAAAATAAATAATGCAAAATAATAAAAAAAGAATGGGACGCTTTCGGACTTGCGATTTTGCGCCCAACATTTCGCACAGCGACGAGCGCGAGAGAGAGGCGCCAAAGGGGTAAACCGGGAAGAAGGAGCTGAGCAGAGAGCAGAAGCCCAGCGCGTACAGCTCCTGGTTGGCCTCCTACCGCGTATCTGTGCCGTTTGGCGAAGATTTTCTCCAAAGAAATGACGAAAACGTAGCAGATGAGGCCGATGGAGAGAACATTTGGCCAAATCAGCGGCAGAAAATCCCAACGGGGCACCGCTGGGACGGGCATACTGTAGGGGGGGGGGGGGAGGGAGGGAAATAAGGGGCAGTGCCATAAACAATTCAGGCACAATGCCTCAGGGAAAGAATCCACTATTCCCGGTGGTTACTGTAATCGGCAACAATTTTGCTTGTTCCCTCCCATTCACTTTTTATTTAATTAAAACATTTTAAAATCTTGATTTAATTGTAAAGATTACCCGTTGGGAACGTGCTTTATGATGTTGACGCCATGATTTTGTTCTATTTTAAACAGCAGTGAAAAGCCGATTGAGCAAATTACCTGTTGAAAACAATTAATTTTAAATGTTTATTTGACAATTTTCACCATAATTAGTTCGAGCGGAAGGGGCACGCGGAAGCGTTTCCGGAAGGGCGGGTTCAGGTAATCGCGGCCAACGCCCAAAAAGACAATGCCACAAAGCGAAAGGCCGACGGTCCATAAATTTGCGTGCCAAACGGAACGCATCAAATCTCGCAACATCTGAGACATTTAAGGCAAATTGTTCACGCAAAATTATTCAAAAAAATATATAATTTTAATGTTTGGACATTTAAGGCAAATTGTTCACGCGAAATTATTCAAAAAAATATAAATTTTAATGTTTTGTTCACTTACGAATATGACCATGCCGGGGCCTCCGTACGGTTTTGAGGGCACCCCAATGAGTTTCGGCATTTGTGCGACGAGCACGTGGAAGGCGGCGGCGGTGGTGAAGCCGCTGACCAACGGGTCGGAGATGTACACGGTCAGAAAGGACAGACGACAGACGGCCATCGTAAGCTTAATGAATATTTGGGGACATTACGAAAAGCATTTTAATGTTTTAATTTATTATTTATTAATAATACCTGAAAAATCCCGGCGCCAAAAGTAAGTGCACTGGTGACCAAAAGAGGGTTGGCCAAATCAGCGTCCAAACGATGCCGTCGTGGCATTTTTTGTGCCATTTGAGTTCAAATTTCCGTTATTGCCGCCATTCAAATGCAATTGCGCAAGTGTATTTCCCACCATCATACTGGCAACCGCAAATGTACCTGATTATTGAAAATAGAAACATTTAAAAAATATAACAAAAAGTCTCTTAATTATTTAACTAAATATTTATTTGTTTACCAATTGAAACGTGAATTGAAGTGCCCAAAAACAAATAAAAGAAGGCTGCGAAGAAGCATGTGTACAGGCCAACTGCCGGTGGAACGCCGGCCAATGTTGTGTAGGCCATCGCTAAATTCAACAAAATTTGAAGTTTTTTTAGTTTGTCCAGCAATGAAAGAATTGTCTGAAAGGTGTTAATTAAGCTTTATTAAACAAAAATTGACCTTGTGGCACGACCATAATGCCAATGGTCACTCCGGTGACCAAATCGCTGTGCAAATTGTCCCGCAAATTGTATTTTGGAAGCCATCCGACGATCGGAAACAATTTATTCACCGCACTTTTTGGACTGGCCGCTCGAAGTTTTGCCTTTACCATCGCTTGAAATTTGTTCGTGGCCTTTTCCTTTTCATTGTTGTCAGATGTGCGCGACTTTTCGGACATTTATTGGAATATTTTAAATAAAAATCTAATTGAAATAAAAATAAAAATTAAATTTGGAAGCAAAAATAACTTTTGGAGCCGAATGTTTGCAATTGTTGGACGGGTCGGTGTGCAAACAAAGGCACCGCCGAAAAGAACGAGCCGCAGAATTAACATTTAAAAAGCGAAAAGCGAAAAGAAAGTTAACGACCAAAGAAAATAAAACAAAAAATGTCCAAATATAACGAATTTAAAGAAAATAAAACGATGTGAAATCGACATAAAACAACAAAATACTGTGAAATATTTATGATCATTTATTTTGTAAATGGTAGTGATTGGAAGTCTCCAATCGTTTATTATCGGTGTGAAGATATCTTCTTCTGATCGGTCGCGTTTTGCTTTGATTGGGTTTCGATCGGTGGTTAACGGACGGTATAAATTTGGTGCAAACGGAGAAAAGTTCGCCTTCCCGCGACGTCCGTCGCCCAATTATTACCAAATTGGGGCGGGCGGGCGATGATTGATCGATTGATCATTCCGCCGATCGCCCGGGGGAAACATTGCCTTTGGCTATATATTCCGATGAATCGGTTATTTTTATTCGCCAAACATTTGCTTAGGTATTTTATTAGTCAATGAAAAAAGGTTTGTTATTATTGTGTTTAATTCAAACTGATTAACGCCTTTTTGGCAAGTTCGCTTCTTTTTTTAGCCTTACTAATTAGGGTAAATTTATAAATTTTAAATAAAATACATTTAAAAATTATTAAACACTTTTGATTTTTGTTAACAATTTTTGTCCATCAAAAAGTCAAATTTAATCGTGAGGACTTGATTTAAAAAAGTTCTTTTTTTTTGAATTAGTGCATTTTTTTGCCCATTTAAATAAGCATAATTTGTAAGGTCCTCAAAATTTGTTTCGAATTTTAATCAAATTAAAGGAACAAAAATCGGCGGTCGCCAAACAAAGGGACAGGGCGCCTGATAAAAGTTCAGCCGAAGTGAAGTGCCTCTTAAAAATAATTGCGCTAAAAACTTTTAAATTTTTTGATTTCGCTAAAATTTAAGAAACAAAAATAATTGAACAGTAACAAATTCTCATGCCCCAAGTTGGTGACATTAAAAAACGTGGGTAATTAAATATTTCTAAATTTGTCTTTGAAAAAAAACCCCCATGAATTGAAAAACGGGAAAAAATGTTATTTCGTGATTATACTCTCTTTGGCATTTAATATGGAAACAATAATTTACTTTTAAGGCATTCAACCAATGCTTTGAAAAGCTTTATTAATATATCAGAATCAGCAAATGAATTGATCAGTGAATGTTTTTGTCATTTCCGTCTCAATCTCCGCCCGTCCCGTCGTCTTACGCTCACTTTCCGCCCTTGTACTGGGCAGAACGGTACCCGGGGATGGAGCAGTGCGTGTACGCGTTGGTGAAGGAGCGGTGGCAGCATCCCTTGTAAGTGCAGCTGTGACAGCCACCGCAGCGCGTCACTCCGTCCGGCTTGCCGTTGCCGGTGCACGCGCCGTTGGGTTCGCAGTGGATCTGCAAAAGCCAATTCATTTTGCTGGAAGTAAATGTTAAATTTGCTCACCAGCGCCATGCCGACACCCGACAGGGCGAACAAGCAGAACAAAACGAGACACAATTTCGTCATAATTGGCAATAAAAACGAATTTGGCGAATTTTTAATTCTGAAAGTTGGAGTCCACAGAGTATACTTTTTGTGTTCGGTACGATACGATAAATACGATAATTTCGCGATAAGTTTATCGATCAAATTGCGAATTTTTGTGGGTCTTACTCTGATGATTCTCATTATGTAAATTCGTTGTGCTAATGGCCCATTTATATAATGACAAATCCTTTCATTAGAAAGAAAGCTTCATCCCGGATACCTAGCTTACTAATTTATGTGTTCAAAAGACAAACAAAAAACAATTCCATAGAAAATTCTTTGATTTGTCATTCATTGCTTTTCTTTTCTAATTGTTGTAAAAATATCACAAGTAAACTTAAATGAAAACAAAATTGTTTTTTGACGATGGTTTGAACACAGAAATTAGTAAGCATCCGGGATGGAGCATTCTTTCTAATGAAAGAATTATTCCAACTTTCAGAATTAAAAAATTCGCCGAATTCGTTTTTATTGCCAATTATGTCGAAATTGGGTCTCGTTTGTAGGCGGTTGGTGTCGCTTTAAAATCATTAAAGAAAACAGTTTCGGTATTTTGGAGCAGAGCAACCTAAGAAGTCGGGATTTTGTTGTTTTTTGTGTTAGTCGGGATTGTCGTGTCGGTGTTTTGTCCGCGCACCGACCCCCCATCCCCGACCCCCGAACATTTGGACGACCTTGACCCCGATCCCCGACATGGCCAACCCCGACCTCCAGGGTTCGGGTTCCAACCCTAATTTATATTGTAAAAATTCTCTCTCCTTTTTACAATTTCGCGTCTAAAAAGAGTTAATGCATTTATTCGTAAATTGACATTAATTATCGACTAAATTGCCTGGTTTTGCCGGACTTTGAATTGTGCCGGTTTCGGGCTTTTGAGTTTGGCTTTAACATCCCTTCCCATTCATTCAATAGTCTTCGTTTTAATTAATTTTAATTAAATGTCGTAAAATAAAGGCGGTCAATTTCTTTAATTATTAAAGTTTGGTTCTAATTGTTGCTGTTTTTTTCTTTGTTTTTAGTTTCTTTTTTTTACAGCGGAGATTTTAATTTTAATTGCTGAAGGTTGGTTTTGTGCATGCATTTCTCGACATTTAGTCTTCTTCCGTCACAGAATATTTACAAATAAAATCGCTTCCAAAAATGTTGCCAAAAGTGCTCCAAAGGGATTGGTTGCCATTTTCTGCGCTCCATTTTCTTTGTCGCCCGTCTCGAGGCCCTTCTCAATTCGATGCTCCAAAAGACTGTCAACGGCATCTTCGTCAGCTCCTCCAAAGCTAAAGCCTTCGGCACCGGACATTTGCTGGACGCTCTCGTCGTTCAAAAGAAAAGTGCGACCGTCGAAATGGTTGCACAACGGGGAACGACAGCATCGAGGCGCCTGATAATGTGAAGCAAATTTGGGGGGGGGGGGGAAACGAAAGTTGGGAATATTTTGTCGTCCTTTAAATGCCCTTCGATAGAAATAGGTCAACAAAATTCCCTTAAATCTTTGAAATGCCAGAAAAATAGATTTTTGAAATGCGTCCCCAACGGCATTTTATTTGGTGCCTCATTCAGAGACATTGTCGCTTGAAAAGTCCGTAGCCATTCTCTTGACAGCCGGCGCGGCATCGTTCGGCACAGTCGCGACGCATCTCCACAAAGAAGCCGTTCATGGAGGAGACGGAGGTCTAATGGGAAAGTGCCTAACTTAACAATAACAATTCAATGTGCCAATAAATCCGATGGGCTTTCGTTTCCAATCCGGGTTTGGCTTTTAGTTTCTGACCTGAACTATTTTATTATTTGTGACTTGAACCCGGTGAGGAACAGCGGAAATTGTTTTTCGTTTTGGTCCTTTCTTTTGACTGACCATACAAAATCCTTCATTTGGGGCACATTGGCGCTGAAATTGGCTTTGATTGGCGAACAGTTCGGGGCTCAAACATTCCGAGCGTTCAATTAACGGATCTGACAAATCCTTATGCGCTCTGAAGTCAATTGATGGGCGTAAAAATAAAAGCTACTATTCTCATTTGAATTTGAATTTGTTGACAATGTTCAGAAATATTTTTTTTAAATTCTCTTTTTTTCATTTTCTACAATAATCACGTTACAGTATTAGTCTCTGTCTGTCTGTCTGTCTGCTTAACTAATTAATTACTTGTTCGAATGACGACAAGTAATAGCAAAGCATCGAAACATTCGTCGAGTTGTGCTCGAGGCTATTTTGTATTGGGTTTAATGCCGTCGCCGCTGTCAATGGAATTTGCTCATTGGCGGCACCGATCGATTGAGCAAAAGCAAAAAGAAGGAAAAGCGAAGGGCATTTTTGAACCATTTTCAAACAAAAAAAAACATTGTGTCGGGGGAAATGCTTAAAATACTCAACAACAAATGCACTAAAATGGGACCATTTATGGCCTAACAGCTGGGGGCACCAATTTTATTGCAACAAAAAACGAAGACGGAAAGGGTCCAAACCCAAAATTTGAAGGGAAAATTGCCGCTTTAAATTTGAGACGATAACGCAAAACGAAATACGCTTTCGAAATGCATAAATTAAGCACATTACCCAAAACAATTACCTAATTAGTCTCCGCCTTTAGGACAGTCAATTAAAACGCTTTTTTCCTTCCAACCAGACTCAAATAGCTCCAGACTCAAACGAACCCTACATTAATTAAAGCTCTGAGTTCTATTTTTAAACAATGCAATTTTTGTTCTTTTTAGAAAAAAAAAAGTAGAAAACTAACAAATTTCTGGGTTTTTCGGAGGTGTCGAAAAGGAATTCGGATTCTACGCACCCCGAAAACCGGCACCCTTTTTTCAAAAAAGAGAGAGGCGGGCAAACCGAAACGCTTTTATACTTTCTGGGTTCAAGTGTTATTCACATAAACATCATCATATTGAATGAACTACATTATTATTGGTTTTGTGCTAATCAGAGGGTGGTCGACCCTGGCGTTTCTACACCGACAGTTACGGGCACTGGTGCCGATGGGTCATTATGATGCTCCTCAAGTTTTGCCTGATAACGGCTGAACAGTGCCGCAATGATCTCCCCGACCAACAGATCGCCTCCATTAGTCTGTTTGTGTGTAGTGTAAATGTAAACGGCGGATTACTAATCGGTGGCACCAAGCCGCTTCACCTGAATCATTCCGCAACAAAAAGACCCCGTCGGTGCGCAAAAAATGGGTCAAGAATGAGTCGATCAGTCGCTGCTCCCGATGCGTGGTGAAGTTGGCAATAACGCCCACGCAGCGGAGATATTTGCAGACATAAGCTTTCTGACAGCCGGGAAGCAAACTGGCAACCGTCCAGTAAAGAAGGCTAAGCAAAGAGAGAATGCCGACAAAAATGAACCAAAACCTGGGGGGGGGGGGTTAAAGGTGAAATGAAGAAGCTTAAGGGTGGGTAAATCACCAGAAGAACACGAATATTTTCTCGTTGAACATGTTGATCATCAGCACACATTGAACTGTCCATCTGTGAATGTTGCCAAGCACTCGGACATTGAAGTCGCACATTGTGACGCGTGGAAAATGTCCAGACCTTTGTGTTTGTTGTTGGCTAATAAGTTTCTACCAAATGTATGGCTAATTAATTACTCGTTCCATTCTCTTCCGTTCCAAATGTCCGTGAGGATTCCAATGCCCCAAAATGTGTATTGATGGGCCGAGAAAGGCGTTCAGAATGACAAATTGCTAGGAAAAACATTGGCGACGTAAAGCAACTTGGTAAACAAGTACAAGCAGACGAGGAACACGCCGTTACGCTTCCCCAAACTTGACAGAACCATTGTCGCTGAACAAAAGCGCGTTGTTTGTCCATCTTTAACGTGAACGAACTCACATGTTTTCAATTCCTTTTGCATAGTTAGCGCCTCCTGAAACGGCGGTAAAGCATTTATTGCGTCACTAATAACGTCACTAAAACCGACCATCAAATGGTTGGCTGCTTTCTGTACTTGTGCACCACGGGTGTCCTTGTCGAACTTCTTCTTGACAAGTGCCGCACTGTTCAGCACACTCTTCACGTTTATGCCTTGGGGGGAAAAGGGTAAGCACTAGAGACCGGAATTTTGAAAAATACGAGACCGAGATCGAGATTTGGGGATGGGCCGAGACCTAGACTCTCGAAATAAAATCTCGAAATTTCCGAGAGTCTAGGTCTCGGAGTTTTCGACAAATTTCCGAGATTCGAGACCTAGACTCTCGGAAAATCGTCGAGATCTCGGCCGGTCTCTAGTAAGCACAACAAATCACAATTAAATGTCATTACCGGTACTGAAATTGCACGACTTCCAAATGAACGAAGGAAGATAAAAGAGAATTGCTTGTGCCGCCAACACAAGTGGCACCTTTTAAATCATTCGTTAATTAGCGTTTAATTTGTTCCATGTTCAGCAACCGTACCCATTGGTAGTAACCGACGAATACATTCTCACGTTGAGCGTAGGAATTGTCGACGGACTCGTCAACCGGTAGGAAATATGTGCCCAAAATTACCGATTAATATTTTGTGATACCAAAATTCCCCCCCCCCCCCCCATTTTTGTGCCATAACTAGGACCAAACCGTAAGCGCCGGGATTCGGATAACCGAAGAATTCCCGAGGACCGACAACCCCAACCATAATCATCCATAATGAGGGGGGGGGGGGTGGTGGTCATGAGCGGATATTATCCGAATATAAAAAACTAAGGCAAAAATGTTTCAAATTGAATGATCTACTTACAAATTAGTAATGGAAAAGTACCTTTCACAAAGCAATACGTCTCCGCATATCTGCGATTTTTGATTGTTATTTTTATTTTTATGATATAAAACTTTACTTTTCCCATGCTCCGGTGAATTCTGGTGGTACCCAACACTAAACAATTGATGAGAATGATCAGAATTAGAGTTTGGTACGGAAAAAAAATAATTAGCGAGAAATTTACTTGGAATTTAGCTTTTAACGGTAAATCCGATATCGGTAAATACCGTTTACCTACACCGATTTAAAAAGAAATTTTTTGATGGGCAAAATGTTTGAAAGAATAATTTTCTATTAAAACTTTTTGAAAAAATATTACTAAATTTTTATTTTTGTTTATAAATTTATAATAATTAATAGTAGGGTTGCACGGGACCGGGATTTTTGGGAAAAACCGGGACCAAGGTTTTCAACCGGGTCCGGTACCGGGACTAACCGGAACTTTTCAAGAGAAAAATTTTTCTTTTATCAAACACTAAAAAATTTTAATTTTCTGGCAACACATATTGTTGATCTTCTTGACCTTCATCATTGTCAGCATCAAATTGAGATTACGGGTACGGGTCTTATAATTGAGTTTTGGGAGATTGCGGTTCAAGAAAATTAGCATTTTGAAGAAAAATGGCCCAAATGCATCGAGGAAGGGCGAAAAAATGATTTAAAAAATCAAATGAGATTTCAAAATTTTCCGGACATTTTTAAAATCGGGATTCCGGGTGGTTAATTACTTGCTAGTGATGCTCGAGACCTAAAATTTATCGAGAAGTGACCCCGAGACTAGAGACCTCAAAAAGCACAAGACTTTTCAAAAATTCAGAAAGATGTGATGAATTATTTCAAAATTGTTCTTTTGCGCGCATTTTAATTAAATAATATTTAAATATTAAAATAATTGATTAAAAAAGGTGCTAAAACTGACTAAATCCGGTCAATTTATGCGTACAAATCTTCAAAATTCGTCAATCTTTAACAGTTCCCCTCTCACAATTATAAATTTAATAATTTGAGATGTGTCCAGAAAAGGTCAATTAGGTAAATGTCAAAAATATGGAATCCGATCCCTAATAATTACCAGACTTTCGATCATTAGTGATACTTTAGCCGTCCGGCTTTGACACCCGGATAACAGTTCAGGTTTTCCTCAAGCCGGTGAACGGTTCCGGTTTCAGTTAACCGGTTTTGTGTAACTCTAACTACAACTACGAACGCTTTATCACGCTTCAGCGAGCAATAGCCGAGCAATTACCTGAATTGGTTTGCCGACATATTGGGTGGCCGCCATTGTGATGGCCGCAAAAGAGAGAAGCACAGCCGTGTATTGGTAGTTGAGTCGGTCAACGATGTCATTGGATTGGTAGCTAAAGTTGTAAAGTTGATCAGTGAACGGGCGGATGGGATGGGCCGTCAGTTGGGCCACAAACCCAGAGACGTAGCCAGGGGGGGGGGAGGTGGGAATTCCCCCCCCCCCCCGAAATAAAATTTGAGAAAAAAAGCAACCACCCACCCACCTCCCCCCCCCCCCCCCCCGAGGAATTTCCCCCCCCCCGAAATGAAATTTGAGAAAAAAGCAACCACCCACCCACCTCCCCCCCCCCCGGGAATTTCCCCCCCCCCCGAAATAAAATTTGAGAAAAAGCAACCACCCACCTCCCCCCCCCCCCTGGCTACGTCCCTGCTACAAACCAAAACGTCAACACTGTACAAAGAAAGCTAAAAACAAAACGCCAACAAAAGATTTTGAGCATTGACGTTTTGGTTCCATTCATGTCAGACCGACCTTCGACGGATCTTCGTCAGATATGGAGCGATTGCTCCAATCATCGTTGTTAAATTCTTCTATCTCCTCAAGATGAACGGTAATGTTTAGTGCGGTAAAGAAAGTTATGCCCCCCCCCCCTAATTTGCATTTGGGTGGGGGGCTGGCGGAACGCCCAAAAAAGGGATTTGAGTTGTTCTAACAATAAAAGAATTTCTCATTGAAATTTGATTGAAGGGATTTTAGGTGGTTGTTCTCCAATCATTTCATTTTCACCACCAAACAGCAGCAGCAGCAACAACAACAACGTCCAGTCAGTCAGCCAGTCGAATGCGCTGCGCGACTATCGATTGGGGAAGAAACGGCAGAAACGTAAAAAGGGGGGGGCGGGGGGGGGGGGGGGAGAATGGCGACGGGGATTATTTGGTGGCTGGAACAGAAGAGGCGGAAGGACGGACGGGACGGGTGGGAGAGGCGGCTGATTGAAAGGAGAATAAATGCGATTGGTGTGGAGGAAACGTGGCGAGGACCTTCGAGCAGTAAATGAGTTAAATCGACGGGAAACAAACGAGACACCGTGAAAAAGTATTGAAATTGAATTTAATTGTTGAAGCATATTTGGGGTGGTTGTGAGGGTTGCTCAATAAGTAACATGAACGCTTTCAGAAAAGGCGAATGAGTCCAGTCAGTCCCGATGGATCCCGGCCCCCCCCCCCCCCCATTTTCTCCTCTTAAAATTTCCATTTCTCTGTAAGCGTAGCCAATTGTGCCACTTTTTGTCCACCCTTTTCCAATTGTGGCCCACCGAAATTGTGTTTAAATATTTATTAAATGTTTTTGCGGAAAAAATAGATAGAATACAAATTCAAATCTATCAATTGGTCCGATTTAAGGGTGAGAACGGACGAGGACAAATTTTACAAAGCCGTGGAAAGTAACGGCGATCATTCGATTATTCTAATTTAAAATGAATCTTTAATCTGGCTACATAATTTTTGCAATTTGTTTTTAACTTTCTCATTAAGTAACAGCTTATCAAACACCGATCACTCCATTTAAACATTTACTTTTGATCAAGGAAAAATAAAAGGCGATATTTAAAAAAAAAAGCAAAATCTAAATGATTAAAAATAAAAAATAGGGGGAAAAAGGTTTACAACACATCCGATTCCCAGGACGTCTCCGTTCCAAGTACTAAGAAGGCCCAACGTTGCTTAACTTGCCAGATCGGACGGGATGGCGTGTTTTCAACGTGGTATGATCGTAAACAATATGCTGACTGTACGGCGTATAGGAAAACTATCATCAAAAATCTAGTTCACCCGAAGGTCGAAATTATTTATAACTTTCTCCGAATTCAATCAAATTGTCGAAGAACAACCAATGAAAGCTATTAAAAAAAGGGTGCTATTATTAAGCTTTAGTTGTAATTAGACAAAGTCAAAAAGCAGGACGTGAAGCAGTCGAAAACGGAGACAGATTCGCCAATTTTCAGGCGAGTTGTAAAATTCCATAATTTTGGGGTTAGCAACCGTTAACGGGGGTAAATTTGTTTAAAATTGGTGCCGAGTTTTGGTTTCTAAATCTATCAAAAGATGGCTGACTTTTTACCTATACTTTCTCTCGACATTTATTACAATTTTGTGCCGTTTTTAGATCAATCATGGATGACATTACTAAATGTCAGGTTGCCCAGAACTTGGCCCTTTTCCTGCAGGTTGTGTGCGCGAAGAACAACAAATCCAAAGTGATAATTATTTGAATCTTTACTCGAAATCCATAAAAAAATTTAACAAAAATTTACCATCCCCCCCCCCAAAAAAAACGCTGAACCTTAATCTGTCTGGGCAGGCTACCCATGGCCTTCACTTAATTTGCATATTTGCTCAAATACGATTTAGCAGTGCTTTCAATCAAAAAAGGAGCCTTAAAAGCCTCATTATAGCAAAATAAATGTTATGAAATTGTTAGATCAATTCAATTTTTTAGAGGTTCGGTGTAATTTAATAAATTTTGAAATTATTCATTTCGGAGTTCAAACATAGTTATTTTTTCCCCCCTATTAAACAGGCAAAAGATCAGAAAATGCTAAAATAAACGATACCAATTGAGTTTTGATTAACTTTTGTATTATCTCTTTGAATCGGTCGCTTCAAATACAGTACCATACCTCCCGACGACGCCAAGGCCATTGATCTCACAACATTTACCCAAATTGTCCTTCGATCTTTTCGGCATATTCAATCCAAATCCGATGGACGGCTTGCCGGCCTCTGACCTCGACAGCACACTCCACTCCCCGATAAAATGCCGTCCTTCCCACAAACAACAAACACCCACCCTCTCCAACTTCTGTGATTCACATCGCCATTTTTGCCCTTTCGGGTGATTGACCTCCCCCCTCCCCCCACGCTTAAATAAAAGGGATTCCCCCAACCTCCGTCCTTCATTAGTTCAAAACAATTACTTTTTAACGTTCTCAGTAAAAGTTTCGTCCGTCCATTTCTATTCACAAAATTTAATTATTGAAATTTTTCCAAAATAGCAATTCAAATGCTAAAGCCGTCCATTTTTGCGCTTATCATTTTGTTTTTTGTTTCTTTTGGAATTCCTTCATCTTTGGGGCACGCAATTGAGCCGCAAAATGAAATCACCGTTAAAAAGACGGCAAAGGCAAACCCCAAAACCCTGGCGCCAATTATTTTGTGTAAATTTATCTTTTAATTTGTAAATTTATAAAAAATATTTTGTTATTTGAATGGGATTAATTTGCGGTTCACACGCCAAGAATTTGTTTTTACAAGAATCTAAAGTACCATTTGGACTTGAATAATCAAAATTGAGATCCTCGAAGAGAATGCCAAAGCCAATAAATAACAAATCAATTTTATTTATTTAATTTCATTGTTTTAGTGCACGGATACATCGCGAACAAAGCGTACGTGGAAGGCCATAACATTACATTTCCAGCCGATTTGGTGGACGTATGTCCCCGCGATTGGGAATACTTTAAGGCATGGATCAACCCCATTCTGGCGGATCGTGTAATCGACCGTGAGGCATGTCTTCTGTACATGCTTTCGTAAGCATTTTGTCCATTTTAAATTAATTTTAATCAATTTAAATTTAAATAATTTATGAGACGTATTTGGCGCTCTTTTAGGCTTCACTATGACCCAGCAACGAAAGTGTTCAGCAACCAACCGAATGTGAATGTCACTTTTCCTGGGAGATAAGCCATTTGGCAGGTGCAAAATATGTGAAAGTTATTGCATTATTAATAAAATAAAAAATAAAATTGGTAAGTTGCGTTATATTTCCAGTGTGTGGCCCACGGCCTGCTTGCTGTCCTCCGACGACGCGGCCTTGGACCGCTGCATGTAAATCCAGCATCGAATATAACCAGGACGAGGCCCAATTCATGCCGATGGTGCAACACTTTTGAAGAGGTGCACGGCTACGAGAAGGACGTCACTCTGCTGGCGGCGCCCTATGATTGGAGACGAACCGCCAACATGGGCAAGTTTATTGAAGATTTAATTGCCAATTTATTACAATTAAATATATTTTGGATACAGTTGAAATGGACCCATACTTTGCCAATTGACCAACCTTATTGAAAAGTCCGTCAACGCATCGGGCCAAAAGGCATTTTTGGTGTGCCACAGTATGGGCAATCTGATCATCAACTATTTTTTGAATCGAAAGAGTTGGGAAGGTCAAAAATATATTCATTTTTTTAAATATTTTTAAATACCTTTTAAGGAATGGCAGCAAAAGTATTTGAACGGGACCATCAATGTGTCAGCTCCTTGGGCCGGCTCTTTGATGCTTGCCGAGCAGATTCTTTCGGGTAATTAAAAAAGAAAACTTTAAATTTCCATAATCATTTTATTTATTAGCGGGGTTTGTAATATAAAACAATAGGGTCAAAATTCAGATACAATTGGCTCTTAACGTGAACATTGAAATTTTAATATATGGTCCTACAATAAGATTCAAAGTTCCGCAATCTTCCAATTCCCTTTAATCTTTGCCCCCCAAATTATTTGGATCATTCGATTTGTCACAAAATCATTCAAATTCAAAAGGATTAAAAATGCTTTAGGCAATGCCGATCGGCTGCCGTTTAGCGGCTTTTTCTTTCTCCCCGACTCGATGGTGCGCAACTTCATTCGCACGATGCCCTCCTCTTTCGTAATGCTTCCCTCCACGTTGGCATTTCCGCCCAACCAAACGCTTTTGACCCACGCGGGCGTCGACTATTCCACCAAAAATATGGATGCATTTTTGGCACTCGCAGACAGTGCCTATATGGCACCACTTTACCACGAACTCACTGCAACTGTTGACGCACAAAAATACACTCCGGTGGCATAATTTATGAACTATTTTATTTATTTTTCAGATGACAGTGCAATTAATTGGTTATTTATTTCTTCTGATCAGATGTATTGTGTGCACTCGAACATCGCCGACGGAATGCCCATCTTTTATAATTACACGAACGGAACCGGAGAACGGCCCATGGCCAAAATGGGTGACGGGGACACATTGGTGAACATCGAATCGTTGCGCGTGTGCCAAAAATGGATGGACGAGGGCAAATTGGTTGGATGATTTGATTAATTTCAGGAACTATTAGCATCAATTGAATTCACCAAATTAAGGTCAAAAAAGTGGTGGAAATTGACGGTCCAACGCATATGGCCATTCTCCACGAGGACAAATTTTACAAAGCCGTGGAAACCATAATGGGCCTCTAACAAATAAGCATAAAATGAAACGGATTTTCTCTCTTCAAATTAACCACCAAACATTTTTGTTTTTAATTTCAACTTTATTACAGTTTTTTTGCAATTTGTTTTTAAATTTCTCATTAAGTAACAGCTTATCAAACACCGATCACTCCATTTAAACATTTGCTTTTGATCAAGTGGAAATAAAAGGCGATATTTTTAAAGCAAAATCTAAATGATTAAAAAATTTAAGCAAAAATAAACCATTAAAAATAGGGAGAAAAGGTTACACTGCATGTGACCACAAGTACAGTGTAAACGAACCCCCAAGCCAGGGTGGCTTAGACTTAAGCTTAATGAACCACTAAGTCTCTTTGAATCCCTAAATTTCTTGAGTTTGTTGTATTTGAATGATTATTTTTGTTATGTGTGTATTAGTTTATTTAAAAGAGATTCTGAATAAAAATTGCTTGGCAATTGGCGGCCAAACTCCACTTTGAGAAACATTCGGGGGCCCAAACGTACTGGGCCTAAACGGCGGGGCCCAAACGACGCCCACTCGATACGAACCACTGGCGGTACACCTCGATTCGGCGCGCACGTTTCGGCGCCGAAGTTTGAAACGATATAACTTTTTGTTTATTAGACCAAACCAAAGATTCTTTGGTAGCATTCAAAAGCGCCATGTCTGTAGATGCTATAATAGAAAAGAGGCAGGCGATTCGACTTAAACAAAGAAAGTTATGATGCCACCACTTCAAGTTGGTACAAAAAATGGTTCAATTTGCACACGTTTTAAGTTAATATCTTTTTTTTGAAAAGACGAATCAGTTAGCTTTAGCTTGATCAAAGGTTCAGCATACTGAGAGCTTTTGTATGGTATCAATTTTGTTTGATTTGCTTTGGGAGCCGAATCGTGCCGGTGCCGGAACCCCGGCTAAACATTTCGCCAAAGTTTCGACACGAAAAAAATAAATAAAAATACACTTTTCAAAACTCCAAGTTCAAACCGAACGGCATCCCCCCTATGGTTTTTTGGCCAACTTAATTTGCTACTAACTTTCTTCATAGTCCTTTCCGCCGGCAAGAAATTTTTGCTAGTCCCATATAGTGTAGAAATTCCTCATTTGGTATAAAAGCAAGCATTGGTTTTTAAAATCCAACGAAGGTTTCTTGAGAATGTCCGGTGCTCCTCGTAAATCGTCCGACAAAATTCAAATTTTTAATCTTGGCTCTTCAAACTTTGCCGTTTTCGATGGTAAGAAGCCCTTTCAAATGGATTTTCTAAATGGTGTTTATTGGATCTTTACATTTCTAAGAAATTTGGCGAATATTTCCAAAAAAAATTCCTTTCGATTGGGTAAAATTTACAAATCTCAAGCTAAGACCGAGCAGCAGTTTATTTATTTGTCAAAAATGTTTGAGGTGTCGATCGGCTTCTCCACGAGTTCCGTCTTTTGTGCCACTCGATTCATCGGCCCAAAGATGAGGTGGGCATCGACTTGCCCAACCTTTCAGTTGTACTATTGCCTGAGCAAGCCCAAGTACTGCTCGAGAACGGTGAATTTTGTTTTGATTTTTAAGCGGTTGGATGCTTTCAAGTTTACAGTTTTCAAAATTAAGAAGCGCTTAATTTAAAGAATAAAATAGAGTCCTTCGATATTCATCTGTTTTTTTGCGCAGGTTTTGCTCAACTCAAACGCTTTCGAAGTGCTGGAAAAGGGTCTGCAGATGCCATTTTTACGCAGAAAGACAATGGAGAAGCAGCAATTGAGGTTTCAGTAAAGTTCCCAAATGTTTCAAAGTTTATAAGGGTTCCCCTATTTTAAAAGAATATGAAACCACCAAAACGAAAATTACGAGAAAACTCGTAGATTTAGGTGGCATGATTCGGATATTACTTAAAGTTTTTTTTGTAAATTTTTGTCCCAAAATTAAACATAAACAAACAGTTCAGCCGAGTGATCGTGCCGACAATGAGCGCATCCGATCGATGGCCCGTCAAATTGTGATCGGACGGAAGATCAAAGCACAAAAGAGGAAAGCACTTTCGATCAACGGCTTATTGTCAGCAAAAGCATTGAAAGTGCGAAAATTGGACCGGCTTCAGTTCGCCATGGAACATTCGACGGAAGCGGACCAAAATGGTTAAATTTAAAGCCAAATTTTGGCAAAAATTACCTCGACATTTGGTTGGGTTTTTGATTCAAACTTCGAGGATGGAATTTGACGGAATTTCGGCCCTGTTTTTGTATGGAATTCCTAAAAGTTGTCACTTTAAATTATGGGGTAACCGCCCTAAATAGCTAACGATAAGTCAAATTTGACAGGAGCCGTTGTTTATAATAAAGCTAATTCAAAACTACAAAATTTGAAAATAATCTGTTAAACCAAATTCGATATCAGAAAATGGGAGCGCCGACGATGCCGGAACAGTTGAAGAGTGTACACCGGATGAGCTGGCCGAAGCGATGGACGAACTGCGGCAAAGAGAATTGGGGAAGCGGCGCGTTGTGAGCGAAGGTATTGTAACTGTTGAAGCATATGGCCAGAGACGTAGCCGGAGGGGGGGGGGGGGGTGAGAAAAGAAAACCATAGGGGGACCAGTGGCGTAGCCAGGGGGGGGGGTGGGGGGGGGGAATTCCCCCCCCCCCCGAAATGAAATTTGAAGAAAAAAAAACAAGAGGGGGGACCCTCTTGTTTTTCACTTTTACAATTTTTTGACCTATTTTCTTAACAAATTGTCAACAAAAAACAAAAAAATTTTCTCGGCGGCGCCTATCGGCACCGCCGACCCCTCCCATTCATAAAAAACTTCAAAAAAAGTGCCGATTTTTAAAATTTTGGTTGCAAATCACTAACATATTGAGTCAAAAATTCCAATTTTTCCCTCAGCGGCGCCTATCGGCACCGCCGACCCACCCGCCCCCAGAAGTGAAGCAAAATTCGCAAAAAAAAAATTTGCTTTTTTAAAATTTCTCAAAATAAAACGCACTGGCGCTCAAATGGGAAAGCCATCTGAGCGCGGCGCTCAGATGGACAAATTCCCCCCTCCGAAAATTTTTCCTGGCTACGCCCCTGAGGGGGACCCTTTTGTTTTGCAACATTCGTAATTATTGGAGCAGTTTTTAAGACGCATTTAGGATTTTTCCTTGGAGGGGTACCGAATTGGGTTTTATTGCATTTGTCTTAAGGAATTTTTTCTTCCTAAAAATTTGTTTTTTGGGTTCGCAAAAAAAGTGCGTGTTTTGAAAATTCTCAACAAAAATGGAATAAAAAATGCACCCCTAAAATCCAAGCTTTTTTCTGGTTGAAAAATTCCTTAAGAAAATGTAATAAAACCCAAAAATACACCCCTTAAAAATTGTCTTTTTTTAATTAGCCCCCCCCCCCCCTCCGAAAAAAAAACTGGTACGCTTTTGCTAAACACTTAATATGTTACACCATCAACCATTTTTTGAACTTAAGCAATTGTTTCATAAAACAGTAACATTTTAGTGGTGCCGTCGTGTTCAGCACAAATTTACTCCGACTTTTTGCCACAATTCCCGCAAAATGCCGTTTACGGCGTCAGATTGACGGTGTTTCGGGACCTTTGGCGAAAGGGATTTTACCTGGCGGACGGTGCCAAATTCGGCTGCGATTATTTGGCATATCGTAGGCCGCCGCCCGAGCAGCACTCCGAGTTTATGGTGTTGTGCACGGATGCAAATGCCAACGATAGCACGTCGTCGCCGTTGAGGCCTCTCAGTCTGATCGGCGTGTCCAGGGCGAGCACTCAGGTGGGTGGGGGGGAGCCAGTAGAAGCGCAGCACAACTAGTCTGAATTTCTTTGTTACGATTTCCTGAATTTGAGGTGATGTTCTTGAACATCTAGACAAGTCCGTGTTTCCATAATCCGAATTTATTCAAAATTAGTGAAAACATTTTGAATGTGGTACAATCAAGTCATACAATACAAAAGGTCCAAAAGCGAATTTTTACATTTTAATTGATAAAAAAGTGGGTTAAAAAATAGACAAATATATGAAGGGCATTTACCACGACGAATTCAATAATGTTTTCAGGTCAGAAAGCGAATTTTGTTGGCGATGGTCAGTGTGGGTTCGCCAGTGCCTTATTATTTGGAGATGAGTTGGTGGAAAGGAGACGGAGATCGATGTTGATCAGAAAAATTGGGCATTTTTAAAATTTTGTTTAAAACAAACGTTGTGATAAATGCGCTTTACACAAATTCATTTTTAAACGGCGTTTAACTCAAATTCGCATTTTAATGTCTCTTTTGTGTTTTTAGAGTTTTATTTTCTTTTTTATTATTTGTTTAATTTTTTGAGGATGCTGTTCTTTTCATTTTTCAAGTCAATGGTGGGCCGGGAAGTGATCGTGGAGCTGAAAAACGATCTCAGGTCGGCTCTCGAAAACAAAATTTATTATAAAAAAAAAGTTTATTTGGATTTAATAGACAATTTTTCTATTATTTTAGTATCTGTGGCACTTTGCATTCGGTGGACCAATATTTAAATATGAAAGTCAACGACATTTCGGTGACGGACGTTGACAGGTGAACAAAATTGGGTTGATTTTAAATTGAATAATTGAAAGTTTTGGGTATTTAAATAATATTTTACTTGAGTAATTGCCTTGCATTAACGTGAATTTGGGGTTTGAGCCATTGAATTTTCTAAAAATGCCTTTCATTTGTATGTTTCATTTTATTTTCGCATATTTTTCAGGCATCCCCATATGATTTCGGTGAAGAACTGCTTCATCCGGGGCTCTGTGATTCGCTACGTCCACCTTCCGACGGACGGAATTGACACGGCACTGCTTCAGGTCAGCCGTTTTTGGCATCGTTTTAAATTTTTGACTGTCGGATTTAGAACATACATTTTATAATTTAAGTAGTGTTAAATTTGTCCAGTCTTTTGTTAATGATACAGGGGAATTGGCCATATTTTTAAATTTTTAGAAAATAGATGGGTCGAAAGAAACTTGTTGAAATCAAAAGATGTTTAAGCCAACGTTTCCAAAAATCAATTTTAGGAAGCGTCGAGGAAAGAAATTCTGCAGAGTCGACAACAGCAGCAGCAACAACAGCAGCAGACGAAGTGATCGGTCTGTCTGATCACTTTGGTCAGTGATTGGACAATGACATCGTTTTTCATTCATTTCCATCATTGTTTATTCGATTTCCCATCTTTGTTATTTTCTTGCTGCAACACCGATCTCCATAATATTTTTTATGGGATAAAACCAAGCGCACCTCTCTTCGACTCTCCATTTTTATGGCGTTTGTAAGAAAATGTATTGGTAAAATACTATAGTTTAGATGGTATGACCTTTTTTGGAAAAAAGTTTAAAAAATCTTTAAACTTGATAAAAAGATGTTTCTAGGGGTAATCGGGGTCGTAGTTATCATTCCCAGGCGAAAGGCTCTACAGAAATTCAAAATTAATTTATTGACTAACATAATAATGAAATTAAAATGGCTAATTATGCACAAGTTCTCTGGTGGAATACAAATCGGATAACCCAAAAGCGTTGTTGGGTTGGTTGTTGGTTCATTGACTTCAATCATTCATACTGGATCATTCGCGATCATTATGTCTATTAATTAAATAAGTATGTAAATAATGTAATAATAATATTTATTTGAATTATTCGGACAAGAAAAAGAAAGGTTTTTATTCATTATTTTGGGTCAACAAAAAGGACATCACCTCCAAGAATGGGAACAGAGAATAAAAAGAACAATATAAAATATGTATAAATAAGGAAAACACTATAAAATAATTTAGTGAAGCACCAACCGACATGTCCATTATTCAAATATATGCCTAATGGCAATTTGATTTATTCTCAAAAACTCCAAAAATGGGTTTATAATAGAGCCGGACCCAAACTACCCGGATTATCCGAACCCGACCCGGGTTATTCTCAGTTCTGGAATTTGGTTTCCGAATCCGGTCATTTTAAAATTCGGGGTATATGGACTAAACTCCAAATCAAAAAGTTGGGTTTGCGAAGCATGCATTATTTATTCATTATCTTCATCAATCCAAATCTGTTCTGATCGGTTCGATGGTCATTCTCATCATCATTTCCTCTCACAACATTCTCTTCTCAATCCGTTTACATCTTCTTCTTGTTCCCGTAACCGCCAGCGACATTGGATGCCGCCTCTGCAGGCGCAACGCCAAGACTCTCGGCCGGTTGTTCCGGCACAGGTTCGGCTACTGGCGCCTGCTCAGCGGGGAGCCGGCGCAGAGTTGGCTCCAGCGCCGGCGCCAGCGCCAGCGCCATAAGAGCCGCCGCGTGGTGGGCAAGTGCAGTACTGGGCATCTTTGCCAGGGTGCTCCAGGAGCTCCGGGGTGACCAGGTTGTCCGGGCGCTCCGGGTTGGCCAGGATGTCCGGGTGGGCCAATTGCTCCGGGCGCTCCCTGGTCTCCAGGCTTTCCAGGTCGTCCCGATGCCCCGGGCTGTCCAGGAGCTCCGGGTGGACCGGTCGGGCCTTTCGGACCGGGAATGTTCTTGCTGTAAAAGAGATGTGTTTTGTTGCGCTTTTTGTCCAACAACTGCCAGAACTTGCCTAATAATGCCTGGCTGTCCGGGTTGTCCTGGCTGTCCCAATTCTCCAGGTTTGCCAGGAGTTCCGGGTTGTCCAGCTGGTCCAGGTGGTCCCGGCGGGCCCACACCTCCACCATATCCGGGTTGACCCGGCTTTCCAGGCAAGCCGGATGGCCCAGCTGGCCCCTGTCCTCCAGGTTTGCCCGGGGGTCCTGCCGGACATTGTTGGCATGGGCGGTATACATTCGGACACGGGGCTCCTAGAATTAGTGTTTAATTAGCCTCTCCTACTCTATTACCATCTGTCTTGTCATCTTTCTAATCTCTATAGTTCAAATTGATCATTTAATGACCACTAATGTTATTAAATCAATTAGTCTCTGACCGGGTTGTCCTGGCGCTCCAGGCTTTCCAGTTTTCTCCGTTGTGTCCGGGCTGTCCAGGCTGTCCGGGGGCACCTGCGGGTCCGGGTGGGCCAGGCGGACACTGGGGATGTTGGACGCCGGCGCACTGGCAAGTGGCCGGGCAGCTGACGCTTGGAGCGGAAGATGGAAGCGAACGGATTCTCGCGGGGCTTCGCCGGAGGAGTGACCGTGATCTGCACCTCCATCAGTTCATTCCAGGCCGAGTCGGTGTTGACACGGAACGCCTTTAACGGAATGGTTTTGTGTCGTCTATTTTGGGGGGGGGGGGATTAAAGCAAGTACCTGCACTCCGTCGTGCACCTTCAAGCTGATCTCGTTGATCTGCGAGTACAGTGAAGGCACAACGACGAGCGTGGCAACGATGGCCAGCAGGGAGCACACGGAGGCGACTCCGACAACAATTTGAGTCTCCTGCATTCTCTGAAAGGGTTTGAAATTGAAAATGTTTTCTTGGGAATGAATGAAATGTTTGTCGAATAAGACGAATTATTCGCCTTCTGTCGATGGTTTAGCGATTAGAACTCCTCTTAAATAAGGCGCGGACAGAAGGCATTATGCCACGTCAGAGGCGGAGGCGGATGGCCTTCAGTTTTCTTTTCTTTTTCTTGACGGAACGGCGTAACGGTCCGTCCGGTGACTTTTCGCCTTTGACTTGCCGCCGCCGCCTCCGCCACTCGCTGTCCGGCCAATTGAAAGTGTTGCCGACCGAGCGTCATTATCAAAACGAGTTTTGACCTCGCGCGGGCAGCAGAAACTCCAAAACAAAAAAAGTGATAAAATGTGAATGAAAGATGAGAGAAATGAATGGATTAATAATAATCATCAGCAAAGGAACAAACAATTCCTTTTGCCTTTTGACGAAAACAGCCCCAAAAAGTTAGTAATGTTAATTAAATTTAATGAGTTTATTTTGTTGGCGGATGGCCTGGAAGTTTGGAAAGTTTGCGTTGCGTGGGCGCACACCGGTCCGGTCAGCCGACAACGCTGTCGATCTGCCGCCCAACTTTTGTAGCTGTTAAGGGAGAAGAGCATTGATCAATTGGCCACATCCGCTTCTCCTCTAATTCATTGATTAAAAATTTAAATTTTGGGAGGCTTATGTTTCATTAAAGTGACCAAATCAACAATTAAATAATTGGTTCCTTTTATAAGCTTTTTGCTTTTCTTTCCATTCTTTAATGCGTAGCTTTGCCACTCTTTTCGTCTCATTTCACGTATTTCGGCTAGATTTGGTCTTGAATTTTGCCACTCTTTGCTTTGAGAATGCCAAACCAGTAAAGCATTGTTTTGTCCACATTTGAGCCTTCGGGCATTCTCAACTTAACATCGCACGCAAGACATTATCCATTTTGTAATTAATACTCTCTTAACACTCTCGTTTTCAAGGCCGTTTTGACAACGCAAGATTCACAAAAAATAAAAAAAGATCATTCACACATCACCGGGCAATTTTGTCTTTACACCAAAAAATGTTTTTTTTTGCCTTACAGCAAAGAAAGTTTTTTGTTGTTGGCAGTATCGGTGGAACCTCAACAGTAAATATTTTTTTTACTGAAATGATAAACAGATTTTACTATAACATTATTAATTAATTCAAATAAAATCTGTCGGATGACCGAAATTCAGGAAGAATTTAACTTTTCCTCTGATTAGGGTTGTCGGTTTCGAACCAAATCGGAACGAACCGGGATTTTTTGGTTCGGATATCCGAAAAGTTTTGGTTTGGTTCATCGGTTGTTCGGGTACCCAAAGAATTCCCCGGGACCGAAAAGCCTTCTTCTGATTTGCTTCATATTTTTATTCAAAATGGATTTTTGCTGATTGATTCATTTATCAACTTCCAAGACATATCCAACATCTCAATCATTGTCGTCTTCTTCATTTGCATTCCAATTTTGCAGTTTAGGCCTTGCGGTACTGTCCAGCGCCGGCGCCTTTCACGCCGCCCTCTGAGCGTTGCGGGCATGGGCAATACTCCGCGTCGGGGCCCGGCCGCCCGGCGGCGCCCTCCTCTCCCGCCGCTCCGGGGCCTCCCGGCACTCCCACGGGACCCGGGCCGCCCTGCTCTCCACCAGATCCGGGCACGCCCGGCGGTGCACTGAGTCCGGATTCGCCCGGAGGTCCAAGCGCTCCGGTCGGTCCGCGGGCGCCACGCGGTCCCTGACGACCGATTTGATGCTCCGAGTCGCGGCCCTTCTCGCCCTGGAGGCCAGGCGTGCCCAGAGGACCCACCGGGCCGGGTGGGCCCGGTTCGCCCGCCGGTCCGGGGTTGCCGTCGCGACCAGAGTGTCCAGGCTGACCCTTCGCGCCTCCGTGACCCTTCGGGCCAGGACGTCCAATAGGGCCAACCTGCCCTTGGGGTCCGGACGGACAGTTGAAGCTTAATAGTACAAAATATTAATTCACTTTTATTTTCCAATTCCAATTGACCAACCATCCAAACTGCGGAACTTCCGGAGTCACGTCCAGTGCGTCCTTACCGCCTTGACCGGGAATGCCATCAATTCCCTCCTTTCCGGGCTTTCCAGGCACTCCGGGAGGCCCGGGTGGACCAGCCGGGCAACGGTTTGCCGATCCAGTTTGACAATCTTTGCAAAATGCTTTTTGTGCCAAAACTGATCATACACTTACTGCATCCGGCAGCTCCGGGTGCTCCGGTCTGGATGCTTGGCGGAACGCTGGGTGGAGCGACGCCTCCGGGGGGAACGCCGGGCGAGGCGCCGCCATTGGCGTGGGATGGTCCGCCTGAGAAATGATTTAAATTCAAATACAAATTTAAAAAGAAATGTTTTTCTTGGCACTTAGCCCCAGTTTATTGCCTCTACTAACGTGAGTTCGAAGGTGCGTGAGGTCCGGCAGACACGCTGGGGCCGGCGTTGACCCCCTGCGCTTCCGCCTTCGTACCCTGCGGCGCCGCGCCGAACGCGCGCTTTCTGGCCCAGCTTCATCATGTCGCGCCACAGGTCGTCCGTCTCGGCACGGAAAACGACAATTTGCTGGTCCAACTCCTGCCAGATTTGCTGCACATCGTTGTAAATGTTTGCAATAAGCACCAGACAGGCCAGCAAGGAGATGCCCGACACGGAGGAGGCCAAGAAGGTGGCCGTATGAACCTTCATGGTCGACTTGATGGGAAAAAGTTAAAATTTGAGAGAACGCGTAACATTATTTTGTGAGGAAATAGATGGTAATCAAATTGGGTTAAGCCAAATGCACTAATTTGACTAATTAACTGATCCATTCAACAAAAGTGGTGACTTCTCTCCCCTTTTATATACCCACCGACCCATCCATTTGGCTTCAGGTTTTAACAGATTATCACGCGTCCTCCCCACGATAAGATAATCAAAGCAATGGCAGTGACTGAACGGGCGAAGGAAAGCAACCATTTTGTGGGGGAAAAGCTTTTTTTCTTTGTTGATGCCCTGGGGGAGTGATCAATTAGCTCCTAATGATCGGATGGGTGGACCATCACCCTGCACTGTCAATTAAACTTTTTTTTGCGTTAAACGGCATGATTAATTACCAATCGACACTCTCCCTCCCCCAGGGCAACAGGAAATTTGCTGCCCAAAATTTGGTTGATTGTGTGGGATGAGCGATTTCCGAGTCCGAATGGTTGCTATTTTTAAGGAAAAACTTGTTTGGTGAAAGAATGATGATGAATGGATGGGATCAGAAGGGATGAGAGATTAATGGGGGAGAAGAACTCGATCGACCCGACCGATCGCTGATCGGACGGACGGACGATGGCAATTCGTTGAGAATTATCACAAAAAGAAACCGACCACAACTTTTTGGTGAATGCTAATATTTAAATGAATTAGCGTATCCATTTTCATTGCGCGTAGGCAAATCTTTAAAGACTCCGAGTTTTAATTTAAATAAATTTTTATATGGAAATTGTTCACAACATACAAAATGAAATAAAAATGCATTTTTCAAATTCATAATTAAAGCTAAAGGCAACAAATTCAAAGGGATTTACAAACAGATAATTAAAACTTAAAAAATAATTTATGTACAATAAAAATCATTGGGCCACCGGCGGAAGATGAAGCAAAGCATTGGCAATGTTAAGCAGCAAATAAACGAAAGCGGAGCACATCAAACAGATCACGTAATTGCTTATGGAAATGCCGATTTGAAGCCATGAACCGTCCGTTCGAAGACAGCAAAAGAACACCTTTGGTAGAGGGAATGGAAAAGTAAATGTAAAGGAATCAATCCAACTTGACCGAGAAAATTTAAACAAAAAAAAGTCCAATTTTGTACAAATAAAATTAATTCAAATTTGGCATTTATGCCGTTGATTGTCAGAGAACCATTGCCATTGTGTTGGTGATCATCGCAACCATTGCCGACAGGCGGCCCGATGTTGTGCACTTTTTCCACAAAATATTTGCCGTCGATGGAAGCGGCGGCGGCAAAGCACAAAGAAAGGGCAAAGAAAGGAATGCCGACTTTGAGGAACAGCAAAAATGCCATTGTAAAAGGGGAGAAAACGGAGAGGAAATGGCGCAGAAAGGACGGGTTGAACGAGTTCAGAGAGGCGATGTTTCCGGTGCCGAAAAACGCTGCAAAGAAATGTTTTTTTAATTTAATAAATTCATATTAAATAATATTTACCATTTCTGAATTATGCAAAATTTCCGTAAAATTATATAAATCATTCATAAAATTGCGCTTTACCCATTTCAATTGTGGCAACCAAAAAAAAGCTCTCGACCAATCGGATGCTGTAGGATGCCTTTGGAGAAGAAAATCGTCTGAATGTTTTTTTTCAAAAATTAACAATTTTAGTGACCGCCGGACCGGCCGTGCCGTAGGGTTCGGACGGGCGCCCGACTAGCAAAAGCGCGACCCGGGATAAAGTCCGATATTTTCCCAGAAAAGTCCCCCCCCCCCGGCGAAATCCCCCAAAAAATGCCCCCGGCCCTTTTGGACTGCTCGGAAAAAAGCCCCGCTCGGGTCCAAGTCTATTTCCCGAACCCTACCGGGCCGGCTGGCCGGAGTTTCGTTAGATTTATTCATCCTTTAGCAATTAAATTTTTGTATAATATTAAATCTTTTTACCTTTTTCGCCATGAAAAATGATTTTTTCTCCAATTTCGATGTCCAAAAATTGGGTTCCGGCAATGTTTGGTTGCTCCAAAAGGACGTAAAGCAGCAAAAACACGGAGAAAAATGGCAAAAACAGCGCCTCATGGCCAACTGAAAGCATCACAAAAGGCAACTGAAATGGAAATATATTTTAAAAATTATATTTAAATTTAAAAGTATTTAAAATAAAATGCTTTTTGTCGGACCTGAAGAAATGAAAGCCACAAAGTAAGCCGATCGAAAAGGCGTCCCGGAGACGCCCAAATGGGAAAAACAAACGCCGAAGGCAGCGAAAGCCACGCGAAAGGGCGAATTATTTTGGAAGAATCCTAAATTAATATTAAATGAATAATTGTTTTATTAGAATTATAAATGTAAAATATTTAAATTAAATGTTACTTCAATTGAATAAAATAAAATATGAGCTCCCCCCCCCCTTTCCAATGTTCACCGTAATTGCCGTAATTAGGAGCATTATCGTAATGAATGTGTGCCATCGATAGGCGATTAAAATGGACGGAGAACAATTTGAATTTGGCTGTTTCGAAATATAATTTTGAAGAGCGATTGAAACGGCAAACTCTGCCAAAAACACCAAAAAAGCATTTGGGGCACCGCCGACGGTGGGCAAAAGGGGAAAAACGGCTAAAACCAACGAAAGCAAAAACCAGGCCAAAGAACTAAAATGAAATTATAATTAATTTTGTTATTTAAAGTATTTAAAAAATGCATCAAAATAAACCATTTGAACTCTCTGCCAACAGAAACTTTTCTTGAGAGCAGAAAACAAGGCGAAATGGCAGCAAAAACCAGGGAAAGCATTGTGCGCTCAAAGAACACGCCGACCAGCAAAAGGACGGACAAAACTTCAAAGGGTCCGGGAAACTCATTAACATCCTTTAAGTTAAACTTCAAAAGGTTAGGGAAACTCATTAACATAATTTAATTTAAACTTCAAAAGGTTAGGGAAACTCATTAACATAATTTAATTTAAACTTCAAAAGGTTCGGGAAACTCATTATCATTATTTAATTTAAACCTCAAAGGGTTTGGGAAACTCATTAACATCCTTTAAGTTAAACTTCAAAAGGTTAGGGAAACTCATTAACATAATTTAATTTAAACTCCAAAAGGTTCGGGAAACTCATTATCATTATTTAATTTAAACCTCAAAGGGTTTGGGAAACTCATTAACATCCTTTAAGTTAAACTTCAAAAGGTTAGGGAAACTCATTAACATAATTTAATTTAAACTTCAAAAGGTTAGGGAAACTCATTAACATAATTTAATTTAAACTTCAAAAGGTTCGGGAAACTCATTAACATTATTTAATTTAAACTTCAAAAGGTTAGGGAAACTCATTAACATAATTTAATTTAAACTTCAAAAGGTTCGGGAAACTCATTAACATTATTTAATTTAAACTTCAAAAGGTTAGGGAAACTCATTAACATAATTTAATTTAAACTTCAAAAGGTTAGGGAAACTCATTAACATAATTTAATTTAAACTTCAAAAGGTTTTGGAAACTCATCTTATTTAATTTAATTCGTTTTGTAAAATAAAATCTTTTTTAGCATTACCAGCCAAGCCAATTTTTGCCGTAAATGCCGCTATTTGTCTCTTTTCTGGCATTTTGTAGACCAAATATTGCTCCCAAGCGTTATTAATGTTCCAGCCAACGTTCTGTTGCCATCCCAACATGTTCAGCGCGACAGAGAACAGAACAATCGGACTCAGAAAGTACAAATAATTTGACAACGGCAAATATTGGAGACGGATCAGAACGACGGAGATGAACAAAAGGCCACAAAAGGGGCGGTTGGGGGTGAACAGGCGGCGGACAGAGAGGCGCTGGTAGGAGCTGAGAAAAGTGTCAAAATAATTAAAATAAAATTATTAAATTGGCAATTCCAAAACGAATCAATTTCAATTTATGATTTAATAGCCCACCCAAAAATGGAGGCGTAAAGCAAAAAATTCCAAGCAAAAAACAGTGCCGCAATTGCCGTGCCCTGACTGAAGCGGTGATAGCGATGGTAATAGTCGAGAGCCTCGTGCACTGGCCGAATCCATTTCAGACAAACCTCAAAAAGATTTACAATTTCAACACATAATCTGCTTGCAAAATGATTGAAAAAAACTCTTGGCCTAGGACCGGGTTAAATACAATTAAAAAAACTCTTGGCCTAGGACCGGGTTAAAACCAATTAAAAAAAAAACTCTTGGCCTAGGACCGGGTTAAGTCCAATTTTTAGGAAAACTCTTGGCCTAGGACCGGGTTGTACCAATTTAAAAAAAAAACTCTTGGCCTCGGAATTTTTAGGAAACTCTTGGCCTAGGACCGGGTTGTCCAATTTAAAAAAAAAACTCTTGGCCTAGGACCGGGTTAAAACCAATTTTAAAAAAAATTCCATTTTCATAAATAAAAAAGTGAGCACCCGGCAGGCCGCCTCGTAACGTTTCAGTTGTGCCAAACGGTCAATTTCCGCTTCAATATAGCGCAGTGCGTCGTACCGCAGAAAGGGCGCCTCGGTAAAAAATAATCGAAACGAATGCGACAATCGCTCCTGACGAATTATGGCGTACTGTTCCACCATCTGTCGGGGTACGGTAAGTTTTTAAATATTAAAAAGAACATTTTTCAGAATATCCCCCCAAAAATAGGTTCAAAAATTCCAAGTAATAAATGTCTCGGATTGTTCCCCACATTTCACCTGTTTGAAATTTGCGTGTGCCACTAAAAATTTGTACTTTGGCGTTACACGCAAAAGGCCCAAAGGCGCGGTGCCGAAACTGTTCACGGGAATGGCGGTGCCAAGCAGTGCGGCTTGTAACGGCGCCATGTCCACCTGGGCCAGCGCCACTTTTTGGCCCGGGGCGCCGGGCTCCACACCGGCACCCCAGGCTAAAAACGGCACGTTCAGCTCAGTCGTCGGTGCCGTCGCCTTGCCAATGCAAAAGGTTGGGTTGCGCGAATCGAGAGTTGGATATGAATGTTCAAGAGTCTCAACCCTCGAGTAAGAAATGCATCGGTTGCCCGGAGAATTTATAAACATTTAGTTCCAAGCTAAAGGGTACTTCAGTATCGAGACTTAAAAACGGTTTAAACTTTAAAGGTCGAGCGTGCTAGCAATTTGAGTTGTTATTCGAACTTTTTGACGGGAAAAACTTCACAAAAAATGGAAAATTTCAAAAAGCGGCATTGCCATTTAAAAAAGGCATTCTGGACTCTCTGGGTTGGAACCTGGCAATTCTATTGGGCTCAATACAAACGGCGTTCAAATGGCATATAAATTTAAATAATAAATTTGATATTCTGAAAGGCTCTTAATGACCCCCTCCCCCCAAGGCATTGAAAAGGTAACGTTAAATTTTAAAATGCTAAAAATCAGTGAACATCTTCAAATAGTTACCATGTGAGCCCCAATCGGTCATTCCATGGTCTGCCGTGAACAGAAAAGCCGTGCTAAATTTTTTTTTTTTGAATGTGCCAAACTCAACTGACAAATTTTAGACCGGTTATCGCCAAAAAATGTTTCGAAAATTTGGACAATTTCGCTGACGCCTCTGTCGACGGTGGCGATGTTTTTTAAGTACTGCTCCGAGTTGGGCTTGTGCCCGTGTCCGTTCGTGTCCAGGCCGAGCAAATGGAGGAAAAAGGTCGAACATCGAATGCCCAAATGGTGACTTTTGGCCGTCGCATTGTCGAAAAAATTCTAAAACATTACAAAAAGTGATTATTTGCCTCATAGTCAGGGGGGACTTTGCAGATCACCTCACTCCGGACGTTTTACTCCCTCCGGAGTCGGAAGAATGCCGTAAGGGTTTTAAAATGCCAACAAATTTTGTTTTAAAACTTAAGAGGTCCGGCGGTGGGTGACGACAGAAATTGTTTAAATACGAATGGTAGAAAAATTCAAAATTTTCCTGACGGTTTTACGACGTCTGTCGGATGGACGGGAGGGGGCGATCGAAGCCCAAATTCATAAAAACAGTTTTTTTCAATTGCAGAAGCGTAATTTATTTAAGAAACATAAATTTTCGGCTTTACCTTAACCCTCTCAAAGACCCATCGGTCCAATTGGGCCGCGTCCTCATCCGCAAAATCCTCCAAATCGGTGGAATAACTCTCCGCTTGTGAATTGGCCACATTCTCGGCAAACAAATGCACAATGTCCGGCGAACCCCACAAAAATGCCATTGAAGATTGGTTCAGAGTGCTGTCGAATGGCACCGGGTTGTGCCTGGGGAGCATTGATTCTTTCGATTTCAAAAATAATTTCAATTTTAAACCCAAATAATCCACTATTAGTACTTCCATCCGCGGGTGACCGCGCTGACGTCCTCATAAAAGCCGGCCATCATCGCCACATGGCCTGGCCTGGACTCGGTTGGCACATGACTCTGCAAATTGCCCCAGGCAGCCTCAAAAATATTTTTTGTTTTTTTTCCAATAAATTTTCATTTTTTATTATGCGAATGACAAACTTTTCCCTCCCGGATAAGTCCGTGCAAATATGGAGAAAGTTGTGGATGGTCATAGAATGTTCGTGCGCGAAGTCCATCTTTAGAAGGTAATTGGCTTCATATATTTATTTATTTTATGGAAAATATCGGCGGAGCCTTCCAAATCGCAAGACAAAAACTCCCTATCCCAAAAATGCCCTTCTTTAGGCTTAGAGAATTAAACCTGCCGAGAAAAAAACGAGGCGATCGGCGGGCGTAAAATTGTCAGAATTTGAAGTGATTTTGAAGCTTCGGGCCCCGCGCACAATTGGCGAAGAAAAGTAAATGTCAAAAATGGCGTAAAGCAGCAGAAAATGGACGGCGACGCCAACCAGGCACAGCAAAGGACGCATTGGCGCATAAACAAAAATGCCAATGCCAAAGAATAAAAACAAAATTCACAGAGAAATTTAAATTCTGAAGAGATTTTTGGGAAACATTCTTTGTCCAGTCAATGGACAATTCAAAAAGAAATTGAAAGTGAGGGAAAATTTGTTGGCAAAAAACAAAACGCCAAACTTTTTGAAAATATAATAAATTTAAAATTAATCACAAAAAATTACTAGGACAAAGCGAAAATCCGGACAAATGTTAAAAGCTTACAAATTAGCGCAATCTTACAAAAGAAGACTCGACACATTTGTTTAGAAATTGTTTGCCCTAAATGGGCAATGTGATGATGATGCTTAAAGAACAGCAGCAAATAATTATGGATTTGTCCGCTGCTCCCGACAACGGCGTGGAATCAATTCTGCTACAAATTCCGGCAAAAGAACTTCTCATTTCGTGCGCTTTGGTGCGTTTTTAATTTAGTTTTAGTCTTTTCTGTGAGATGAGTTAACAAAATTTCAGAGTTTTGAAAGTTTTTGTGCTTTCTCACAAACTTTGTTGACCCTTCCTCTGCCGGATTTTTTTTGTTTTTTTGATTTTAGATTTTCTGAAGTTTTTAGGTCTCGAAGCAATGGCATCGCATTTTGGCCTCCAAATCTTTTTGGATTGAATGGGCGGAACTGCGCAATTATCGTCCCGAATGGCGCCGCTTTGCCGGTAGTCTAAGCCTCCATTCTGTCCGTCACGTGGCCATTCGTCGTCCATTTGGACGCAATTTTGTGAGAGACGCGTGGGACACAACCAAATTTGGCAGGGCCGAAGTGTTTGGTGGCCGATCGGCGATGGGAATTCAGCGAACGAATTGTGTGGACGGAAAACGAGACAGGGTAATTCAAAAAGGGAAAGCACTAATTACCTAATTAGGGTTATTGCGAGAATATTTAGGCAAAATATGAAACTTTTTGAAATTGTCCAGTGCCTTTCTCTAAAAGCCGAAAAGGTTCTTTCTATTTTTAGTCAATTTTTTAACAAAATCATTTAATAAGTAAGTAAAAGAAACCGGTTCCGCCGTAGGCGTCAGAGAAAATTTAGTAAATAAATCCTGGACCTGTATTTGACGAAGGCCTGGACCTGGATTTTTTTCAAAAATGTTTATTTCTTTAATACTAAATATTCACTTGTTTTAATTAGGATTGGAACCGGGCGGGGACCCGGTATCCCCACCGGGGATCCCCCCCCCCCCCCCGGCTTTAACTCTAGTTTTAATGCTATAGTAAATAACAGACCTAAATTTGGTACTTTTTAGAAACTATTTAGATAATTTTTAGAACCTTTTTGGACTTTTTTAAGCAATTAAAAACTTAACTATTTGGAGATTTTTCCAGAAGAAAAATTTCCAAGGAAATCACTCAAATTCGTGTTATGGCTGCTTTTTCTTTTGAAGTCTAAGCAAATTTCTTTTTTCCATTGGAGTTTTTTAAAATAAGGCAATATTCCAGACCAAAGAATTCATTTAAAAAAGATAAAACTATTTTCAAGTGAAACGACTGGCAGAAATTTAACTTTCTCGATCTATTTTTTTTTAAATCCATGTCCAGGACGGGCTTTATTTTTGTTAAATTTTTTATAGCTTTTTGGGGCGGTCGTCAAATTTTTAGAAGAATTATTAAAATTTGTTTTTGTTGAAAATTAAAAAAAGAGAAATTTAATACAAATAATAACAAAATCTTTTTAAACAAAGGCACAGTGCGCGCATTGAAATTCCGCCACGTTTTATTGACGGTCCAAAGGCATGTCCGGACACGGGGGAGGCGGTGGACGAATGTGTGGCGATTAGTTACACAAACTTTCAAAAGCGAATTGTGATCAAATTGGCGGACGAAGGGTTGACGGTCGGTTTGTTGATCTTTTAAAAAAAAATTTTAATACGAATCTTTACACACTTTTTATTTAGACATAAGCACATGGAAATTTTATTAATTTTCAGGACGAAATTTTGGACAAATTTGCGCCTTCCATCGTCGTCTCCGAATTGGTCGCCAACCGTCGCGACTGTGGCTCAGTGTACAGAGTCAAATCGCAGCTAGTCAAAGTGAATAAAAGGGGCATGGGCACCAGGGGATGGGCGGGGAATTTCAATTACAGAAAGTTTTTTGAGATTGTTGCCTTAAACCGTTCAAAAACCGGTTTAAAGGCGGAGAGACAAAAAAATTTTGGTCGTTCTATCGGTTTCAGCACCTAATTTGTAAGAAACCCTATAAAAGTGGTTTTGAGTGATTTTGAGTCTGGGAGCTCAGATCATCCATATTTTCCGAAAATCCAATTAATAAAATAATGAAAGGATTGTTTTCTTACAAAAGATGTTTCCCATCGACGTCAACGTTCACGACGATAAGCGGGACAAAGCTGAACGGCAGTGCTGCGGCGAGAAACGGCACACAGTGAAAACCTTCCGGCAATGGGACGGTCGGAGACCGTGTCGAACTTCAACATTTTCAAGAAAGTTCAATTCTTTCAGACGAACACTGGCACAAGGTGGAGCACGTGTTCAGCAAGTACCCACAGGGCATGCGGTATTTGGTGGTCGAATGTTCTGGGAATGACACTCAGTTTTGGGCCGGAAACTATGGACCGAAAATGGCCAAATTCCGTGTGAACGCATTGTTCCAATCTAACAGTGATTAAACACATACATTCCTCACTTACCCCCTTTATAATTAATTGTACAACAAAAATTTATGCTGGGTGTAAAACACCAACAGAAATATAAATATGTAATTGCCTGAAAAACGAACATAATGACGTTATATAGCCGAACACAAATAGGTAGGTAGATTTATTCATGCAGAGAGAGTTAAACGATCACTTCTTAATTAAGAGCTTTCGATTGGTATAATTTGTTATAATTAGTTCCGTGTAAAAAAAGTTGCTCGGGTCAGCGGCGCAAATGCCGATTTAGGGAACCATAAAGAATATGTATTCACTGAAATAGTATGAGCTAAAGCCCTGACTTGAGGACCTCGATATTTAGCGAGAATCTTGCCTTTAGTTAAAGCTTGGTAATGACTTCTTAATCCTTGCATTATTTAAAATAAGTCTCTGAACTTCACGACTTGAAGAAGGAAGCCTTATAGTCAGGGAAATTGCGCAGGGTTAAATTAACCCTAATTATTTTCAGAATAATTATTGAAATTAATTATTAGAATATTGATTTAATTTTAATTTAATGGTCCGCTCAAATTCCCTCGGGGCGTTTCTTTCGTCAGCCTTTGCCGTGGTCAAATCAAATCAAAGATCAACAGCGACAGAAAGGAAGAAGATCCGCTTTGAGTTGCGCAAGGGACCCCTCTCGCCCGTTTGTCCGTCCTCTTTTGCTGCAACGAGTTCTGCCCCCCCCCCCTTTCTGCCCCCCCTTTCTGTCCCCCCCTCCCCCAAGTTATCGTTAAATTATCGTTAAACGGATTTGTATCCAATCCAAAACTTTGTATAAAAGTGGTCCCCTCCTCTGAGAATCGCAACAGAACCAACCCCCAACCCTTTGCCTTACCACCCGCTTTTCAGCAGCTTATATCATCAAAAATGGTTCCTTTTGCCCGTCATTTTCTGTGTGTATTTTTGTCAGTGATTTTTGCGCAGCAACAATCGGACGCGGCATCAAAAAGTACGGACGAGCAACTGCAGACGGTGGACGAAAACAAAGTGCTGGTGCAGGGCAATAATCGCGATAAGAAACCCTTTCCCTTAATGACTCGTTTATAAAACGGTTTTGGCACAATCAGTGCCACAATTAAAGCCCCCAAGAGGATTTTGAAATTGTCTGTAATTTGGCATGGAAATGCCTCAGCAGATGTTATTTATGCAATTTGCATTCGGACATTATCATTCTAATTCGGATAGATGATGGGTGAGAACATTAAGGGATTTGTGCGCAAAAAGAGCTTTTTATACATCAAATCCATTTTAAATAACTTCTCGCGGAAGAATCTTAATCTAAAATTATATGGAGTGACAGTTTTACCTGTATTTGTGCTTTCTGCTCTCCAGTTGGGCATTTCCCAACTAAACCGGTCATTCAAAACGATCAGATTCGGCACGGGAAGCCTCTGAGGATCATCTCCCAATTTCCGTTCATGGCCTCCGTGTGGCAAAACGGTCGTAAACTGTGCACTGCGTCGATCATCAGCAAAGATTACATTTTGTCGGCCGGTCACTGTTTTTTGAAAATGCCCGTGGAAAATTACACCATTTTGGTGGGCTCTGTGGACGCAAAGTTGGACAATGGCACCGGACAGCAAGTGAAGGTGGCCAAGGCAGACGTCTACTCGGAGACGGTGTTCGGCCAAGACATTGCACTTGTGAAGGTGATTAAACTTAGAGCACGGCTTCTAGCAGCCCGAAACCAAAACGCTTTTCGAGAATCTCGACAATTAGAGACCACAGTGAAGTTGAAAAGCCCAAAGGGACAAAAGTTCAAAAAGCTTTTAAGCGTCTTTTGTTTTGCCATATTTTAAAATAAATTTTATTGAATTTATGCAAAATAACCGATTTGTTCAGCTGAAGCGTTCGCTCGACCTTACTGATAACTCGACTCAAGCGGTTCCATTGTCTCGAAGATCAAACTTCACGAAGAATGACCAAGCTTTCATTGCCGGATGGGGACGCATTACCGGTGAAAAAACATTGAAAAATGCGTCAAAATTGTTGAATAATATAATAATAATATTTACAATTAATTAGACTGGAGTTCCCCGACCACTTTGCAAGGGGCCAATGTGACCGTTTGGCCAAAAGAGGAAGCGCGTTGTGATGGCATGTTGGAAACGGAAATTTGCGCATTTGGCGCAGACGGTGCCAATGTTTGCTTTGTAATTGATTTCTTATAAGTAATATTTTTATGTTTATATATTCATTTTTATTTTTAGGGCGATAGTGGCGGTCCCCTGTTGACCAAAAGTGAGGACGGAGATCATTGGGAACAGATCGGGATCACCAGTCGTGGCAACTTTCGTGTGCGAATCAAACGGTGCGACAGGGATTAATTATTTTTAATTAGTCTTAATTATATTTAACTTAATTAGGGTTCTTCTCGATGGTTTACCTCTACTGCGATTGGATGGCAAAGACAACGGACGGCGAAATTCAATGCCCGCAATGATTTTGTGAACCGCTGAAGAATTGCCCATAAAAGTCACCGAATTTTTCGCATATTTAATTTTACGAGTTTAAACTGCATTAATTAAGTTGAAACCGTGTGAATAAAAATAGAAAATCGAATTAAGGATTTGTCCATTGCATTAATTTGTTGGCCACCGTCATTTGCATTGTTTCTTGTAGAAAAAAATAATTATTGAATTAATTAAAGGAATAAAAATGTTGTCGTAAAATTAAAAGTTTTTCGCAATTATCGACCTTTTGGGATGCATTTTTGGAATTTTCAAAACATTTAGGTAATTGCCTGTCCATTTCTGCAGATTTACCCATGACTTAAATTTGCTCATGACTTCCTGGCAATTTCCTTCCTCCTGCTGATGACAGTCGTCTGACGGCATTGTGAAGAGCATAATCATTTGATTTAAAGCTAATCATTTGATTTTTAATGGGTAAGGGGGACTCTCCCCCCCCCCCCCCCCCCTCCCCCCGGCGCCGTTGCGTTGTGAAGAGCATAATCATTTGATTTAAAGCTAATCATTTGATTTTTAATGGGTAAGGGGGACTCTCCCCCCCCCCCCCCCCCCCCCTCCCCCCGGCGCCGTTGCGTTGTGAAGAGCATAATCATTTGATTTAAAGCTAATCATTTGATTTTTAATGGGTAAGGGGGACTCTCCCCCCCCCCCCCCCTCTCCCCGGCGCCGTTGCGTTGTGAAGAGCATAATCATTTGATTTAAAGCTAATCATTTGATTTTTAATGGGTAAGGGGGACTCTCCCCCCCCCTCCCCCCGGCGCCGTTGCGTTGTGAAGAGCATAATCATTTGATTTAAAGCTAATCATTTGATTTAAAGCTAATCATTTGATTTAAGGGTAGGGCACCCCCCCCCCCCCCGACTTCCCAACGTCTGGGGGCCGGTTGATGCTTAAAACTTCAGCTGGGAATGAAGTCGATGGATGGCACGCGAATCGTCGTCCCCCCGAATAGTGCCAAACATTATTGCATGTGAATTTAACCATCCCCACCTGATTTTGTGCGAGGCGTTCATCAACGAAATCGACGGCATAAAAGGAGGCTAATCTGATGAAAAGCCACTTATTTAGCAGTAAACATTATTTGCTATAATCACTAATTAATAATAATAGAGGACAATTTAACAATGATTTTTGTTTTTCTGCTCGTTTCATTGTTCATTGAGAATATCAGTAGCCCCAGTTATCTCCAATTTACGGTGATTTGCTGCTATTCAAATTAACAAATAAATCTTTCTTTATAAATCAATTTTATTTAGTGAATAATTTTCAAATGCCCATTAATTCCGGTGGCGCCAATATTGATTTGTCAACTCCCCAAAACTCAAAAATGGCATTGGGGCGCCGCAAATTATCACATGAAAAACTAAGTAATTTAAATATTTAAACAAATTATTTTTTAATTTATTTAGTATTGCCAAAGAAATTTGAAAATGGCGAAAGCAAAAAGAAAGATTTTGTGCCATTGGAGCAAATTGCAATTGAACAAAATTCGTCTTTAATGGCCAAAAATGTGCCCGAAACTGTTTTGGAATATTCTCCGCCGTTTTGTCAAAACGAAAATTCATTTGGCCAATATTTGGCGGAACTTTTTAATTACTATCCTTCTGCGGGAATTCCCGTCCCACCGAATGCAATTGCAAAGATTTTGTTGCGAATGAGAAATGCTTTGGAAGAATTTTATTTTTTAAAAAGAAAAAACAATTTGCCATTTTTAATGGAATTACCGTACCCTTTGACATTGGAAAACTTTCGTGTCGACAAAAATTCTCACGATTTTTCCGGGATGAGCGGAAATGTAAACATCAGCTTCATTGCAGAATGCAAAGTTTGCAACATAAATGATTTGACGTTGAACCAATTGTTGACGATGAGTCCGCAACAAATATCGGTAAGAATTTTTTATTAATAATTTTTATTGTTTAATTTTAATTTTTTTATTGATATTTTAAAGGAAATGCGATTAAAGTCCGACAAATCTGACATTGCGTGGTTTTTTGGAAGTGTACTTCATCTGTTGCTATACCAAACATATCCTCTCGAGCAATGGACGCTTCCGAATAATAACCACCAATTTGGCAGAGATTTGACAAAATTACCGGTGTTTTTATATTTTATTTTTAAATTGTAAATTCAATTCATTTAAATTTTATGCTTTTTCAAATTTTGCAGAATTTTGAGTCTTTTTATATGTCAAAGCTCCAAGAAAGCGTCAAAGAATTGCTGGAGTCGGAAGGGCAGCTCGAACTTCGCAATGACTTACCACGCGGCTTCCAAAAACAATACGCTCTTTTAAGCCACATAATGAAGGCATTTATTTATTATTTATTTAAAATAATTCTTTACTTTATTTAAAAAACAAAATTTCCTCAGAATGCTCTTCAAACATACTCTGACACGAGAACCTATGACGAGAATGGAAAAATGCTGAAATTGGCTTCGGAATTTTAAATAAAACTGCATTATTTTACATGAATATTCGTAGTATTCGTTAAGTATAAATACTTACATTTCATTTCATTTATTTACAACAATTTTGTAGTAAAATCAGAGACTCTCTCCCTCCTTTTTGATGTTTATATTTTAGATAATTCGCTTAAATTAACCAAATTAATGACAAAGTGACTAAAACGTCGGTAGAACAAATGACAAAAATTTTGTTTTTGTTTTTTAATAGCACATTAAAGAGTTCCATTTGCCACGAAGGTGTTCTACATTAATTTAATGATCGTTAGCTTTGATCATTTCCCTTCTCCACTTTCTCTGATCAAAAGACGGAAATTGGCTTCTCCCGTGGCTCAATTCGGCATTTATATGGAAAAGGACGGACCAAAAAAGACTTTTGCTTTTCTGCCGTTGGCGGATTGAGTGCGTCCACGGGCAAAACCTTTAAAACGGAGAGGGCAAAATTCCTTCAGCCCCCCGCTGAATTCACCTGAAAATTTCGAAAGAAATTTGCCGTGAAAAGGAACAATTCCATCCGTGCCAATGACTCGCCCATGCAAATTCTGTTCAAATTGTGCAAATGTTTAGCCAAATGCCCGCCCACCTCTTTCCGAGTCCGAACGGAATCAATTCCTCAACCCGCTCTAATTGGCCACTTTGGTTCAAAAAGCGTTCAGGAAGAAATCGATGCGGGTTTGGGAAGATCTGACACCAAACAATTGGCAAATAAAGAAAGGGCTGCGCGGGTCGATCATTACCCGTCCGCCCACTGCCCACCTTCTCGTCGAACAGAACACAACTAATTTGTGGAACAATGGTTGTGCCACGGCTTAGCCGTATTTGGCCGCCTTTCCCTTCAATTTGCACGTCAGTCATTGTCCGATGGGTCAAATTGAACGGCAAAAGATTGCACAATCGCTGACACTCCTTTACAGAGGGGAAGCAGAAAGTTAATTAATGCTTATTTGTTAGTGGTTGCTTAAAAGTCCAATTTAACTTCTTCAAATTCACTCTAAAATTTAAGGAATCAAAAACGTTATCAAACGCCCCACGTTGACAACTGCGTTCACATAGACCAGTTTAGGCCGGTCGGCCATTGTCACCATTCCCACAACTCCGTTCAGTTCCTTTTCCGTGTCCAATCTGTCCAATTCGGCCTGCATCTTTGTCTGTACCCGCTGGTCCAACAGCAAATAAAGGACGAAGAAATTGAGTGTGCTTGACGTCGTCGCCTGTACGGATTTTGTGGGTCAAACCACCCGAACACCGCGCCCAAACACTCGCCTGTCCGGCAATGAACAGATCGAAGCAGACCGATCGCACATTTTCCATGCTGAGAATGAACTCGTCCAACCCCAACTTCCATCCCAAACTCACTTGAAGTACTTGTCGCGCTCCTCTTTCGGTTCGGCATTCGCTTCCACTTGGTCCAGGAAGCAGTTCAACAAATCGTTGGCTTCTCCCGGCTCCCTGCCCGCTTTCCTGTCCCTGTGCCGTTCTTCCACCCGCGCGGCTATTGTTTTGTCAATGTAAGCAAATATTGTCGTTACGTTGTTGTCCATGGATTCAAAAGTCCACGAGAATGGGGGGAGGCAACAAAGTTTCGGATTCCCAACCAACGCCTTTCCGGTCGCCGTGTCCAGCAGCTTATCCAGACTGTCCATTGCGTGTTTAAGCCGGTGAAAGTCCTCCAAATGATCCTGCGAGTGATTGATGTTGTAAAATTTGCGTTGAGGGATAAGAATTTGAAATTTACCCCCTTTTGATAAATTATTTGATTTTGAAAAAACAACACTATTCTCAGAAGATCTCGTAGAGTTGAAGCTGTCCTTAAGCTAAAGCTTTGCTAAAGACTTTGTACATGGCATAAAGGTATTTTGAAGCACAACAAACTTCACTGAAGGCGTGTCCGAACAGCACTTGATTGATGGTTGAGCCGATCAGACGATTGATGTGAAAGTTCAAATCGATCCCATTCTCCTTCTCCCCGCTCTCCTCAAGTGAAGCGATCTCTTTCCGAACAGTTCCAATCATCACATCGATGTCTCTTAAAAACTAAAAAAGCGCTTTTGATCATCCCTTTGGGCGTTTTGTTGCCGCTTTACCTTCTCCTCCAGCCGGGCCCTCCCCATTCCCAGGTTCCGCATGCTCTGAAGTGCGAATCGCCTCGTCTCTTTCCACAATTCGCCCTCCGTATTGACCACGCCATAAGTCATTCCTCGGCATGCTGACCAAAACAAACGAATAAAATATAAATATATTTGGGTCCAATTTGCTTTGGAATTACTCGTGAACTCGGCCAACAATTTGACCAAGAAATGCCTTCCCGCGTAAGCGTTGCCTTCCTTGACGAACAGATCGCGCATCAGTTCAAAGTCTGTCACGACCACAACGGGCGTCTCTCCGAGCCAAATGGTGTAAATGTGGCCAAACTCATGGGACCATTGTTGGAACGGAGCGTAATTACATTTTGAGCTGACAACAAAAAAGCAAATTGATCAATTTGAATGGGAATTTGTCAGACTGACCGGCCTAAAGTTATGCCGTTGCCGATTAGGGGCAATGGCACGGGCCCGAGAGGAAGGCCGCGCCGCTTCCACACCAAATTCCAAAAAATGAGAGCGCTAAGGAACAGAAGGGCAAGCAGTAGCAGCATCAGCTGAATAGAGGGCAAAACAATTCCAAACAGAAAATCGTTTATACAAAACACAATTCATCAGCAAATAATTTAGATTAATGTGGTTTAATGTTGTTATCCGTTATGCCTTTTGCGATAGGATCGATTAAATTCCAAAAAACTATCGACCCGAAGACATTAAAATGATTGATCAAAATTTAGCGCTCAATGCCAAAAATGCTCATGTGGGGAGGTTGAGAGGGCACAGACAGCAAACAGTCCATCCAAAAATGTGCAGCTATTAAAGTAATAAATTAAATTAAATTAATTTTGAACATCAAAAGTTAATGGCGAGCTTTCAAATTGAAAACCTAATACATTCTGATGCATTTATTGAAGCGTGAAATATGTATTGACTTAAAATAACGCGAATGGTCGTCCTCTTCACCATTCTCAGCAGGTTGGATTTATTTTGAATCACACATTAGAGCAAAATCGGACGTTTCCCCAATTATTTTGAGTCGGACTCAGCAATTTTACTATTGAAAAGAACGCGAAATCATTCAAGTGCCGAAAAAGTCTGAGTGTCAAACAGAACAAAAAAGGCCCAAGGGTCAAATTGCATAATGAATTAATTGGTTTTATCAATGGACACGCATTTTTGAACCATTATAAATAGGAAGCCGAGTTTCTGGGGAGTGTTAAAAGTAGGAATGGTCCTGTTCAATTACTTTTTCAACACTTGGGTATTTTTTAAAAATTATTTTTGACACTCAAAACCAGGGGTGCTCACGGATACGAATTTTCGTATACGTATCCGTCCGTCTTCAAAAAGCCCATTTCCGTTATCCGTCTGTATCCGTGACCTTCCAAAATCCTATATCCGCGGATATTCGTCCGCGGATATCCGTGAGCACGCCTGCTCAAAACATTGGGAGAATTAAAGGCGATTTGAAAGATTGTCGTGGATCATAAAAATACTCCATGGAAATTCTGGGTCTACCAAAAACTAACGACTTTTTTATATGACATTATCTTAGATATGATTTTGAAAATTTTGACTTTTTAACAATTGGAAGCATTATACAAGTAATTTTGACAAGAATACATCCTCATATTCTCGGGCTCGGCGTCATCTCGGTAAATTTTAGGTTGCGAACCTGATAATTTATTATGTTGTATAGAATATTTTGTTGGGGCATGAATTGCCTGCTTTTTCCCAATAATCAATTAATCGTAATCAATACATATTTCCTATTATTTAATAGAATAATTATTATTTTATATAATTCTATTAAATGCTTCAAGCAATTCAATTGAGTAAGAATGAATAATAATTCGCTTCAATTTAACTGTTTTTTATTCGTCCTAATTTTTAATGTTTTTCCCTACGGCGAATTTATTGAGCTTTTTGTAAAACCCGCAAATTTTCGATACAAAATTCCAATTGAGTTGCCCCCTTGATGAATTTACCCGAATTGATATTGGCACGGCACTGCAAAAGGCCAATGAAGAAAAGGCAACTTTTGACATTTCTTTTCCATTGTTAAAATATTGTTTTGAACAAAAACTGACACTACGCATTTTTAAGGTGATAATTTTACTTATTTTCATACCCTTTTGTTTAAACTTTATTGCTCAAATATTAAAAACATTATTAAGTTTGTTGAGAACAATGAATCAGAGGACACCAACGGACCACCGAAATCAAATTTTGAATTTATCAAAAAGTTTGCACTTCATTCAATCGAAGCTAACAAAGTGAAAGCATTGGTTTTGGACGTTTCCAAAGGAATGAATTTGCAAATTTCTCTTGGCCAAAGTCCAGCGGAGGATTATTTCACGGTAATAATAAAATGCGAACAATTGCAAGACCAAAATGCCAACAAAAAAATGATTATTTTTGCAACGGAAATTTCATCGACAAGTCAAATTGAGTCGGCTGAACATTGGCAATATGGACGAATTGCAAAAGTGCCAAGGCGACACATTGCAAATTGAAGTTTCTAAAGGAGCCGAATGGGTAATTAAACAAATTAATTACGCAAATAATTTAAATTAAACCCCAAGAAATTAATGACAATGTTGGCAAGCGAATTCAGAGCCAAACTCGGGGAATGTTTGCAATTAAACTTTAATGATATGCTGTTCTCGACGATGATTATTCTGAGTAAATTTGGAAAGTTTCATTATGTTGCCGATAATATGAAGTTTGGGTAGATAAAGAGATAAAGCTTGATAGATTCAATTCTTTTTTTCTTCAATTTTGCTTTTCTGAACATTTTATTCGTATAAAATAAAGCTTTAATATAAATAAACTCCATCCGATTTGGCTGAAAGAACCGAAGATCAAAATCCGGTGCCGGGAAAAATATCCTTACAATCCTAAAGATGGAACAAACCATACTCAAAATTCGCCAGCTTCTTTTGTCCCCCCCCCCCCTCCAGGGTCGTTTTGTTACCGCCACACAACAATGTCTTAAATATTGACATGCCACCAAATTTTGAATCTTTATATGTGTGAGAATTATGGGAGTGAGGGTCGGCAAATATACTCGCACATATTCTCAATAATTAATTTAATTGATTAGCAAAAGCTGCTAATCACTTACAATCAAATGGCAAACGCGTCCACTAATTGACTTGTCAGTTGCAGCAAAGCGAACGAAATGGACATTTACTTTCAAAAATATTGAAGGAACAGTGGTGAAAGCAATCCATTATTGTTTTTTATTATTATTCAATCGATTAAAAAGAAATTCATTAACCATTTAATATAGGAGAAATATAAACTGAGTGCCGGATACAAAAGCCATCTTTGTTATTAAACCACTTAAAATTGCATTAAAATAAAATTTTAAACACGAACAAAAATTAAAAATAATTAATCAATGATAATTTCAATAAAATTCTTTTGGGGACTTAAAGCAATGCAACAGACACAACAAGTCCAAGCAGTACGTGTACAATTCGTATTTCCTTGCCAAATGCGTGTGACTCGTCGTTGTCGACTTTGGACGGACTTTTGGCCCTGTCGCTGTTCTGCTTCCATTTTTGCAGTCGATCCCGTGTCAGAGTCGGCGTCGAAGGGTCGGTTGGGGCCGAAGGGGTCGGCACGGCCGAAGTTGGCCAATTGGGAGCCGAAGTTGGCCAATTGGGAGGCCGAAGTTGGCCAATTGGGAGCCGAAGTTGGCCAATTGGGGGCCGAAGGGTCGTCGGCGAAGGAATTTTCTCTGCTAAGCTTTGAATATAGTAATGAGCTGTTAATTGCTAATATAAATTTAATGAATTTAACGATCGCCTCAGCCCTCGTGCCGATTCATTCTATTAATTTGAAGCAAATAAATGATCCAAATTTGACATAAAGTTAGCTTAACCGGTATCAGTCACAGGGGCAACAATAAAAGAGAACAAAATAAATGATATTCAATAAATAAAAATTATTTATATTATTCTTTATTACTGAAAATAAATTAATTTAATTATTTGTCTTTCTTCACTCACACAGTACCTTCTTTCCGTCTGTTGCCCGACCGATTCGGCCGAAGACTTTGCTGCTGGTCGCATATTTATTTTCGGCATTAAGTCTTAATGATTTTTTGGAAATATTTTATAAACTTTTAAAATCGCTTTAAATTAATTTGGTTGGAATTGCTGCCAATTTCCTCTCGTCAACCTTTTAATGTTTCTGTTGGCATTTTTGGTGCCAAATTCATCGGTTTGTCCTCAGCTGCCGGCGATGGCACTGAGAATGGCGGCTTGTTTTCCTCACTGGTTGGCCAATGCTTTTCACCACTATTTAATAAACGCGTTTTGTTGCCTTTTCTGTAAACAAAATTAATTAATTAATTAATATAAAGATTTAAAAATATTTATTTGTTTATTTACCTTTTAATTTGTTTATTTAATTTATAAAATCGTTAGAGCACCTTCCGCTGCTTTCGGCCGCCTGTTGGCTTAGGGAGTTTCTGTTGCACATTTGTCCCGCACATAAACAGTAATTCACAAAACCTTTAAAATTAATTAGCTTAATTAATTTAATGTTTTTACCGTCGTAAGTGGCGTCGCAGCCGAGGGGAACGTCGTCGATGCCGCGTTTTTGCAATTCTTCCTGGAAATTGCTGATAGAATTGGCGCTTTGTCACGCAACTCTTTTCCACAATAAACGCATCTGCAAAAAGAATAAAAATATTTAACTTAACTTAAATATATTTAATTAATTAATTAATATGAAAGAATCGTCCGCCTTAGGCGACCTTTTCCGTTCTGCGTCTGTCGGGTCAAACAAAACGCTTTCTCTGCCCGCATTTGATGTGCACAGTTTTGGGAATGCGCACTTCGACAGTCCGACTCGGAATTTCTAAAATATTCCCGTTAATTATCGCTAATTAACTGTAATTGCACCTCAATTCCACGTCCAAACAAACGGCACAATTTAACGGTTCCGACAAAAACTGTTCTTCGAGCATTAATTTTGTTGTTTGCGTGTTGGCAGACGTTGAAGCAGCCGTAGGCATTGTCAGCGTCGGTGAAGAGCCGTTTTGGTGGTTGGCGATGTGCATCTGGACAAATAAAATAAAATTGTTAAAATTAATTAAATATTGTTTAATTGGTTAGGTTGGCGATGCGCATCTGGACAAATAAAATAAAATTGTTAAAATTAATTAAATATTGTTTAATTTGTTAAGTTGGCGATGTGCATCTGGACAAATAAAATAAAATTGTTAAAATTAATGTTTAATTTGTTAAGTTGGCAATGTGCATCTGGACAAATAAAATAAAATTGTTCAAATTAATTAAATATTATTTAATTTGTTAAATCACAAATACTCAATAAATTGATTTATACCCAAAACAAAAGAATAAAATATTCCCATATTTAATTCATTTTGTTCCATTAACCTGTTCCCCCACACTCGGCCCATTGCATTGTGCCGTTGAGCATAAGCAAATGTTTTGATGGACTGTGCCGTCGTCGCCATTTCTGTCGCCGTCCCCTGCGGCTTTCCGTTGCTGAACACAGCTGACCTCCCCGTTGATCAGCCCGTTCAGCAACGGCACCGCCCACGTGCCGAATTCGTTGAGAATGGCACGTTCCGTCGCACAAACTTTTTCAACACCAAAACGATTGTCTGAAAAGGTGAAAGACGACAATTTTTCATTTTAACATAAAAAATGCGCTTTTTTTAAATTTAATTTTTAATTTGATGGCCCTGCGCACTTTTTGTGTCCACAATTTGCCGCGAAACGCACAACGGACGTCCAATGGCAGGCACAGTTTTTGACAGGTCGGGACAATTGACAACAATTTGAGTTGGGCAATTGTCCCCGCCATTTGGCAAATTCGATTCTCCGCATTGAAAGCATAGCAAATCTTTGAAAAATAAGAAATTGGGTTAAAATACTTTTTCAATTTAAACAAAAAAAGGTTTTTGGAATTTAAACAATTCAATTTATTATTTATTGTTTTTGAAATTTGCCTGGCAATGTGCCCATTTTGCTTCCAGTCCCCGGAGGGGAGCTTTTCATTTCGTTCGAGGCTGTAAACTTCCTTCCCTCACTATCAGTTGAAGTTGGCAATGGAATTGTGGCAAATGAGCCGATATTGCCTATAAAAATGCTTTTATTGTTGGACTTAATTAAAAACAATTATATAAACATTTTACCGCCATTTTCACTTCCGGTGCCAACAAATTCCGGCATTCCGTGCCCATTTCCATTGGCGTCCGGCGGCGTTGGCGGTGCCACAAACGGATTGTTCTCTTCCGTCGTTGGAATTTGCGCAGCGGTACTTCCGGATTGGGGCGGGGCGGTAAAATGGACATTGCCGTCAACAATTGGCCCATGGAATGTGCTCATTTGCTGTGAAATGGCAATTTAATTTGAAATTCGTTTAAGTGACGGTTTGTTGCCTAATTCGAGAGGTCCCATAGAATCCGGACCCAAAATCTTGTCCACCCTTTTGCCCTGCCCGCCGGGGTTGGTTTCGGGATGGGCTAAAAATGCCGGAGGGGAATCCGGGAAAGAAAATAATTCCGAAATGGACAGCGAACGTTTATAAATAAATAAAACAATTACAAAGTCCGTGGACTCGGCCGCCGCCTCCTCTCCGCTTGCCCGGTGCTGAGATGGTCGGAGGTTGGGCTCCTCGCCCAACTCTTCGCCGCCGTCTCCGTCTCCCGCTGATTGGGAAAGTTCGCGCGACGGCTGCTGCTGCTGTTGGGAGGACAACCGGTCGGAGGCGGCACCGGCGGTTGGCTCGGGCTCGAACAGTTCGGGATACTTCTGAAGCAGTGGAAAAATAAATTGAAAATTGAGCCGATTTGATCGTTAAAGTGAATAATGCAAGTTTTCAAGCAATTAAATTGCAAATTGATTTTTGTTGAGTAATTTTGCCTCCTCAAATGCGCTGAATTGGCCAACAATTGGCGCTCCGTTGCACAAATTTGCGCCTCGACAAAGGCAATAGGCCACTTCGACGCCGTTCAGGTCGAGAACGTCGCATTCCTCCGCCAATTCGTAGGGTTTGCGCGGGAAAGTCGCGTGGTGGGCACTGTCCGCGATGCATTCCTTCACCACCGTAAAAGTGCCTGGGGGGTTAATGAAATTAAATAATTGAAAACATTTATTTAATTTAAAAATCACAAAAAATTCAAATAAATTCACCGTTTGTCGTTTTGTGTCGCGTTGTCCGACAAAGTATTTTTTCGTCGTTCGCAAAGCGTTTGGCGTACCCATCGCAGCTGAACGGAAAGGACGTTTTGCATTCGCCGAACTCCTCCAGCCCGGCCTCGGCACAGATGTAGCAGTTCAGAGCTTTGAGATTATTCCAAATTTTATTATTTTAATCCAACCCCTTAATTAATTGAAAGAGAATTAATATTTAACCTTAAAATTATAAAAGAGAATTAATATTTAACCTTAAAATTAATTAAAAGAGAATTAAATTTAACCTTAAAATTAATTAAAAGAGAATTAATATTTAACCTTAAAATTAATTGAAAGAGAATTAATATTTAGCCTTAAAATTAATTAAAAGAGAATTAATATTTAACCTTGAACGCTGAGAAAAGATGTGAAGAAAATGAAAATGGTTGTTCTGCTCAAATTGTTTTTGGGTTCCATTTGAATTCTTTTAAACTAAATCTGCCAACTTAAATGTTATTTTTATTAGATTTAAATTTGTTGAAATAAAAGCATTTTAAATTATACGTTTTAATGTAAAAACAACATTAAATGTTCTCCAAATTTTTGGGGGAATTGGGCTTTGGGTTTTCGGATTTGCTCAATCCCCCCCCCCCCCCCCCCCCCCCCCCCCCCTCCCCCCCCCCCCCCCCCTCTCTTTTCGCGCTTTGATCGTCCGCTCCAAAAAACGCGCGGAGGGGCGCACTTTTCGGCGTGTAATTGCGGGGATCGTCGCCCCGGGGAATGAGGTTGGAAATTCATCCGCTGGAAATCCCCCCGAGGCATTTATTCGGTGACAGAATTGTAAAAATCAAAGATTTAGGGCTTTTGGAGGTTAGAAAATCAATAAAAACTTTTGGGCTATTCAATTATTTTATTTTTGGTGAATTTTAAACAAAATTAATCATAATGTATTAATTAACATAATTATGCATAATCGTCGAGCTAAAAAACAGCGAGTCAATTAGAAAATTTGAAAATTGTCCCATTTTTGGGGAGGGAAAATTCTGGAGAATACTGGCAGAAAGAACAGCCTGAGACTGGACTATAATAATAAGGCCCTCGCCCGCCTATAAATAAATCAAAATTCTAATAATATTATTAAAAAAGTATAACAAATTTTAATGTTTTTTTTACGGAATTGAATTGAATTTTCATTGTGCGCTTAGGTTTTGTGTTCAATGTGATCGGACGCCGGGGGATATTCGATCGGACGAAAGAGTGTTTGAAGTGAATGGGGGGGGGGGGGCATTGGTTGTCGGGGAGGGGGGGGGGGGGGGTAAACAAATTGAAATTGTCGGATTTTCTGTCGGATTTGCTCTGATGAGTTTGGTGAGGGATTTGCATGGAATTGCACGGGTTTCACACGTTTTGAGAGTTTGTGGGATTTGCTAGCGATTTGCACGGATTTCGATGCTCGGAGAAATGAATGGAATAATTCCAATTCTTCCCAACTCGCCTCAGACTGGTTGACTTTTAACGTTCAATTTTTTTTTCATTTTTTACAATCGAAAATAAACAAAAAAGCGAAATTGCCTTGCTATTTATATACTAGAGTTTTGAAGTTGTACGAATTAATAAATTTACAAAATATTTAAATTTTATTTAATTCTGTTAAAAAGACTTTAACTTCGGATTTGGGTATCAATTAACCGTTTAATAAAGCTGAACCAAATGCTAAGTTTCATTATGGACGCTTTGCTAATTTTAAAACAATTTATTTGATTTATTTTTTATTTCAATTTTATTTGCCAAACTTTTGAAGACCTTTTGTGTCTTGGCACTCCCCCAGGCGCCGATGTTTCCATGCCGACACTTAAAGAACGTTCACGCTCATTTTGCGGTGTTCACTTTTAGCATTTATTGTCTTATGTTTTAGTTTTTTTAATTTATTTCAGATTGCAAAGCCGGATTAATTGGATAGCATGCCAACTTCTTTTAAAGCTCGGGCATCCATTTTTGATGGTGTTTTGAATAAATTATTATTATTTTAATAATAATTAAATTTTAAAGAGCTCAATTTGGGAAAATTACGAGTTCAAAAGACGGCCGACAAAATCCCATCGAAGAATCATCGGCCCAATTGCCCTTCCGTGAACATTGTGATCATTTCATTATTTGTGACAGCTCCGATCATTCTCTTCGCCGTTATGATCGTATCCTATTTTTTTCATACAGTATCAATGACACAAATTCACATTGAGTAAAAGTACTGTATTTGATTTAAATACTAAATTTAAATTTGTACAAATAAAGTCAGCTATTGTAATTCTTTATTCATCCGAAACCATAGATCAGCTGATGGAGGAAATGCGAAGAAACTTTTGATGAAAATTGAGATCAAAACAATTTTATATAGAACATTTATTCTTTTTAAATTTCCAATTTAACTTTTTTATGGCATCCAAAAAATAGAGGATATAATATGGATGATTAGTCAATTAAATCAATAATTGATTTTAAGAGGCATATGTATATGCAACGTCCAGGGAATATTTGAATCACATTTATATTTTATATGCTTTTTTAATGCAACATTTCAGAAATATTTGTAAAATTACTTTTGAAATTTTTATAAATTAGAAATTATGTTTAATTTATATTTTTTATAGTTTAATGTCAATTAAAAAGATTTTGCAAATTGTCTTCTTCAATTCAATTTTATTTCAACTATTTTTTTGCAAATCACCCTCAAAATTAACCTTTGGTATGACCTTAATAAATAATATAAATTATAAAACTGAAAGCAATTTAAGGCATTAATTATGACAATTTGGACGCTGAATATTGCCGACTGTTTTTTGATGCCAATTTGGACGATTCGGGGCCGAATGGAGCACAGTGCAAGGCTCGGTGCCGTTCTGATCCAAAATGAAATTGATTTGGATTTAGTGAATATTGAAATGATTATTAGCCAAATATTTCTTCGCAAGAAAAAAGTGTCGGCTGTTCCTTCCAGCATTGATAAATCAATTTTAAATGCCAAATTCAAAAAGATAAAAGCGAAAATTGAAAAGAAAAAAATTGGCGAAAAATTTAGCCTCGTCGACGTTTGTAAGTTGAAAATTTTTTCGATGGAAATGAAAGAAATACGCAACTTCTTACTAAAAGTGTGCCAAAAGTTTGAGGAAAAGGATCTGGCACACCTTACCAAGTTGTACGAAAAGAGGCAGCAAGTCAATATTTTTGATAAATTTGAATTTAATTTTAACTTTTTAATCATAAAACTAACTTAAAAAAACACTCACCAATGTCAATCAACAACCTTCAATGTTGAATACTTAACTATTTTAGAGTTTTCATTAGCTAAAAATCATGGCAAACCCTAATTATGTAATTATGTCTAGGGCGTTTTCTGCTAATATGTAGAGTAAAAGTGTACTATCGCCTCTTTTTAGGTCAGAATAACTATCCAAATTGGGGTTATCTGTGAAACTATTAGTCCGTAATTGTTTTTGTTTGGGGTTATCTGTGAAACTATTAGTCCGTAATTGTTTTTGTTTGGGGTTATCTGTGAAACTATTAGTCCGTAATTGTTTTTGTTTGGGGTTATCTGTGAAACTATTAGTCCGTAATTGTTTTTGTTTGGGGTTATCTGTGAAACTATTAGTCCGTAATTGTTTTGGTTCTTTCCCCTTAATGTTAAATTTATTTTATTATGCCAAGCTAATAATATTTTATTGACCAATTTTTTATTTTTCAGTTCGGTAGAATGCAAGCAATTAGAAAAAGCCGACGACTTTTTTGAGAGAAACGAAAGTGAAATGGGACGTTGGATGTTCGAATTCCGTACCTTTATCTCTCGATTACATGGCTTAAAATTGGATTATTTGTTTTTAAATGCGGACGGTGCTCAGAAAAAGAATTTTTCCATTTGGCGCAAATTTTCTGTAAGAATTGACGGCGAAAGTGAACTGAGCCACAAGCTCAGAGTGTTGAACGGCAGAGGCGAAATTGATCAAATCGTTCGGATAAAACAGATGATGAACCGTTATCTGATGGAGTTCAAGTACGTCGCCATGTTGGAGCTGCACAACCCACTCATAATGGCATTCGGTACAATTTTAGAGCAATTATTGCATTTAGCTCAATCTTTGCTTTCTTTAATCTTATTTACAAAATATTTTAAAGATATTATGGGAGATAAAATGTTAAAAAGGACGTTTCGGGCAATTGTTGTACCTGCTGGCGGCGGTCATCATCAAATGGCGGATGAAATAACACTTCAGAAAAAAACATGGCTCCAAATTTCGCTTTTATGCGGAAAAATAATTGACTATTTTATGCAACAAATTCAAAATGCCAAAGCCGAAAGTGCCAATAACGAAGCGAAAAGTGCCAAAATTGAAAATCATTGGAAATTATTTGCACGACTTTTGGGCCTTTTCAAAAAGAACATCGATTTCGACGACCAAAAATTGTTGCTGAATAAATTGGACACGCTTTTGGATTATTTGAGGGGCCAATTCGGCGAAAACAAAATGATTTTGAAGAGAAAAATGGTGCTGGACCGGCTCGAAAATTGTTTTTTGGAACTTTACGATGAAGACGCTAAATTCAGAGAATTTTTGACAAATGATAATCTTCCATCGATGGCATTGTTGAAAGAGATTTTTGAAATTGCCGATGACAAAGATGAACTCATTTCCGACCAATTTTGGTTTTTTATAAGTAATTAATAATTATTATTATTCCAATAATAATGTTAAATATATTTACTATCAAAAAGTGGAATTAGTCAATTATGTTACGGTAATTTTGAAAAATCGGGTAATTCTGGAATTACCCCAAAATTACCCGTAACATATATATATAAATGATTTAACTTTAAAAAATAATCTTTTTCTTTGTTTTAAAAAAAGCTAACAATTTATTGGAAAACAAAGAAAGTAACAACGAATCGTTAAAAGAAAAGGGTGAAATTAAAAATGCCGAAAATAATAATATAAACAAAAATAATAATAAAATGCCAAATTCAACTCTTCTCTTATGCCCTGACGAAAATATTCCATTAGCGAAATTAAAGGAATTAGATGCGGATGAAGGGAAAAAAGGTAATCATTTAACTAATTTCGAGAATATTTTTTAATCTTTTAATCAAAAAGTTAATATTTAAATAACATTTAAGATTATGAAACTTTTTTGCTGATGTCCTCGTATATAAAATTGATAAAAAATGCGGACAAAGATTATTATTCGAATAAAACGAATATTGACGCAATGATTTGGAATTATAAAATAAATATTCGCCTTTTATTCGAATTTGCCGATAATTTAAGGGACAAAAGCGATAAATTTGGCGTAAAAATAAACGAATTTAAAAAAAAATGGCAAAAAAAGAAAGAATTTGGGAAAAGTGAAGAAGAATTATGTGAGCTTCACAAATTTGCAATATTATTAAGCAAAAATGACATTTTGTCTGAAGAAAATTTGCCGTGGAGAGAATTTTTAGCCCAAATGTTGAAAGACGACGTAATGGAAACATTGCAAAATCGGGTAGAAATTAATTTGTTAATAAATAATTAAAACTTCAAAAAGATCGTTTTGCTGCCCGATGAAATGGAATTTCGGTGGATTGAAAGCGATTGTTCTGATGCCAATGTCCACGAGAAAGTTAAAACGGCACTTTTGAAAAACAAATTGACTTTGGCACAATTTCACTTTGTCGCGTTGAATACGCTATTGAAGCGGTTTAATGAGATTCGGCATTTTTTTTGCTACGGCACAAACCAAATTAACATTATTTTGTTGAAGGACAGAATTCAGTTGGCATTAGGGGACAAAGTGTTGGACGCGTTGGAGTTGGCACATCCCGAGCTAATGCACTTTCGGTACCGATGATTAATGCTTAACTCTTAGCAATTATTAGCGATTATCGAGATCAAATTTGCGGGAATAATAGGGATGGAACAATTTCTGCGTCGGGGTCGGTAACTCTCCAAAAACCCCGCAATTTTCTTCGACCGAAAGGAGCAGTACTTTTGCAATTAATCTGTTCAAAAGATTTGTGCCAATTAAAGTTTTTGGTCCTGCCCCCGACGTTGTTTCCGGTATGATCAGCTAATTTGACAAGCAATTCTCGGAAAAATGCCCTTCCAAATAAGCGTCTGCATTTAATTTTAGGATATTTTTAAAACATCGAAATTAATTTGCCAAATTGCAGAGTCTCTTACCTTCTCCCACAATTATTTGCTTTTTCTGAGACAATTGAGCCATAAAACGGGCTCTTTAAGTGCAGAATTGGCCGAGTCTCGCATTTATGCTCCAATTCTGCTCAATGAATTAAAATATTATGAGAATAATTTGCGCAATAATTGGGCATTTGGCAGAGGAATTTTAAAAACTATTCAAAGAGCAAAAACCAATTTTTATATAAAATATTTAATCCAAATTCAAACGTCAAAAAATGAATTAATTCGCAATGCTTTTTGCTTTTTGTTCCGTTTTTTGGAATCTTTGCGAAAGAATTTGACGGAAAAGACGCAAATGCGGGGGGCAGGAAGAAGAATGGCACATAATTACGGAATGTGAGGAGGAGGGCATTGTTAAAGCGGCAATTGCTGAACAAAGACGGCGGACAAGAAAGAAAACTTTGGAATTTTTGTGGAAATCTTTGGCCAAAACCGGTCTGAGAATGATGGATCCGATCAGAGCGATCCAAGGCTGGAAATTTGAATTTGAATTTGTTTATTAATTTATTGAACACAAATTTTGTCTGGCAATTCTTTTGAAAATTCTCCCTAAATAAAATGTAAATTTGTTCATTTTTAGGCGGAATGACACGTCTTTGGAAAACGCTTTACGATTCTGAGAAAACAGCGGAGCAAAATGATTATGACATTTCCGCTTTAAGAGAATTGATGGGTGGCAGCAAAGTGATGCCAGGTAAGGGCTAAAGCAAGACTCGAATAATCGTTGCAAAAAAACATTTTAATTTATTTATATTTTAAATCAGTTTATATTTTAAAGATTATGATGACGTTGGCTTGTTGATTTCCCATTATGAGGAGGCATTGTTGAGCAACCACGATAAGAGCAGAATTCAGGGCAAAATGAAGGCGGAATTTTTAATTTTCATTAATTGGATTAACAATCAATGTTCAACGACAATTTCATTTTCAATTATGAAAAAAATTAAAAAATATTTTTTAAAGCATTTTCAAATGCTTACCGAATTTTACGACCAAATATTCGATCAGAGTGAAGCTGAGGTGGAACAAAACGAGCATTATTTGGTTCGATTTGATTTTCGAGACCAAAAATGACGTGGAGAGAATAATGGCCGGACAATCGGCGAAAGTCGGGCACTGAGACTGAGTCGGCGGAGGAGTGGCGGAAACGCAATTTTTACAAAATAATTCACGGCACGAGGGGACAAAGCCTTCGAAAAAGCCAAACATTGGGAGAATTATTTGCCGTGGATGACAGAGCTGCACGGCCTTACACTTGCAAAGCTGATCAAAACAAATGAACATTTTGCGCAAAAGTTGAAAATTGGTAAATTTTTTAGGGAAGAATTTTTACAAAATAATGTTATTTAAAAATCAATTAATAAATGTTGTTTTATTCAAATTTAAATTTAGCTTACGAGTCTTCATTGGCAACGCGTGGCTTTTTAATTGAAATTTTGGAGTTAAATATGTTGACTGACATTCTAAAAATGTTGGGAATAAATTATTCAGATAGGCTTCATCGTTTTATTGGAACAAATTGGTAAATTTAAAGAAGCAAACAAATTACCGTCAGAAAATAAAATTACCAATAATAAAAATAAACCAAAAAAGAAGAAAAAAGTTAAAAAAAGCAAAGAAGAAATTTATGAAGAAAAAGAGAAAAAAGATTTTGAGGAAAAAATTAGCGAAAATTCCGAAAAGTCAGAAAGAAATAAAGAAAACGAGAACTTGCATTATGAAGACGAAATTAGTGAAAGAAAAAATATTTTAGATAAAAAAGAAAAATTGGACAACAAATTAAATTCGGAAGGAAATTATTTTAAAAATTCAGATAATTTGGAAAGTTCGAAAAATTCCGAAATCATTGGTGCAGAAAGCATCTCAAATTCAGCAACAAATATTGTAAAATCTGTCGAAACAAAAGTCCATTCAAAAGAATTGGATCCAAAAGAATTTGCCGGCATTAAATTGGGCGATTTTGCTAATGATCATTTCTTGGCATTAAAATACGGAGAATTGGTGGCAATTATTCTTCGAGAAGGGAGCCATACGGCAAGAGTGAATTCCTCGAGAATGCCCGCTTTTCCCAAACTCGAGAAAGCGGGCGATGAAAACTCTGAAAATGACCAAAATTGTAATTCTGGCGATGGCGCCGATTCGTTGGCACGATTGCTGGACATTGGCGCTTTGGCAAACGAAACTTGGCACTATGTTCAGACAATAAAAGCGCTGAATGAGTCAAAAAGTGAGGCAAAAATGGAAATGGAATGGAAAAAGCTCAAAAAAATTGAATTGGAGCAGCAAATAAATTCAGAAAATTTGGAGAAAAGCCTTTTTTGGTTATTTAAACAAATTTTGGGCTTAACGGAAGGATTTGCGGTGGAAAATTTGCAAAATTCAAATTCGGAAATCGAAAATCGTCAGCAAATTCGGCATCAATTGCATCTTCGTAAATTTTCGATGGCCCTTTGTCACAGCAGCGGATTTTGGGAAAATTTGGACGAAATTCGACAAAAAATTATTATATCAAAAGTTTTTCGAATTGAAGATGAAAAAATGGAAAATTTACTTTGTGGACAAATTGATAAATATTTAATTTTTAATAAAAAATTAAACGAGCAACAGAATTTGGGTAATATTTATTTTTCCCATTTTTTTCTCTAAATTCTTTTAGATGAAAATTTATTGGAAGAATACAAAAATGTATTTAAATAAATTTGTTGATGAAAAAGCGAAAACAAATTTTTATTCCTGAAAAATTAATACTGCCATATGAATTTGCTAAAAATTGGCAAGAAATAAATTTTACACAAAATTCAATTATTAAATTGGAGAAAGTCACTCAAGTAAAAGAAATAACATTTAATTAATAAATATTTTATTTTATTTTTAATAGATTAAAAATCATTTGATGGCAAATGGTTATCTTTCTGAGGACTATAAAATCAAAACCCAACAAGTTATAAGTGAATTGTCGAATATTGTCGAAAAATGGGTAAGAAAGAAGAAGCAATAAACTTTATTATTTAATTAATTAAAAATAAATTTTAGAGTCCCGAGGCGCTAATACAATTTCCGCGTTTTTTATTTGAACATAAAAAGCTGGAGCCAATTTGTATTCTACCGGATGAGTTTAAGCGCGAATTAATTTTTGGGAAATTAAATTGTGACAATGCCAAAAGAGAACATTGTGAGGATGAGTCGTTGTACTGCTCCATCTGTTTGGTGAGGGGTGTCTTCTACCTCATAAATATATCTAATTATGTCCCATAAATATATCTAATTATGTCCCTAATAAATAGATCAATTATGTACCATAAATATATCTAATTATGTCCTTAAAATAACAGTTAAAATTACATTTGTTTAGCATTCTGGGCTCAAATTGATTAATAAAGTTATGAACGATAAAAACTTTTCGGCGGGGCCGCCAATGTTCAAAATGACTTTTATGGATGTGCCAATTGAAATGGCATTTATTATGGTGCCTAATGTCAAATTGCCCAATTCGGGCAAAACATTCGGCCTAAAAACATATGAAAAATTTGCGAAAATTTTTGAAGAAAAAATTGAAAGTTTGTTGAAGGCCGCTCACTCTGATGAAGGCATGAAAGGCAAAGCCGAGTTGCGGGCACTATCAAGTGAATTGCGTACGATTAATAAATTAAAACAAAACATTTTTAGATTGTTTTATAAACGAAAAAATTTTGGAAATTTTGTCACCCGTCAGAAATTTTGACAATAAAATTGACGATCAAATGGCGGCTGAGTTCAATGTCACCGAGAAACTACGCATAGTTATTGCTTATTTAGAATTATGGGCTAAAAGTAATCGTTTTTAATTTATTTTTATAAAAATATTTAAATTTAATCAAATTTAGGTAATTACGTTTATGGGAGGGTAATGGGCTATTTGGACACACCGATGTTGTTGATAATGACGGCCAAAGTGTTTTTGATGTTTCCGAAAGCTTCAATTCCCTTTTTAATCGAAAAATATTTTTTGGTATATTCAAAATGGTGAGAAAATATAGCAAATTTAACAATTAAATTATTTGTTAAGGAATTGGCCAATGCCGATACAATTAACTCAAATTGACCAAAAAAGAATCGGCAAATTTATGAGTTGGGCGCCGGGCCGCGAAAGGCAATTTGCGTCCGGCAAAGAATTGGCCATGGCAATTATTTCACCGTTGTTCCCGGAACAAAACGAGGCCATGCAAATTAATTTATCAACAGCAAAAATCATTCAAATTGAATTAAAAATGGGTAAAAAAATTAGTTTTTAAATATTAGTGGTTTTCGCCACTAAAATAGTGGCGAATTTTAAAATAACTGTTTCGCCACTAATATAAAATCAAACAAGTTTTTAAAATCCACAAAGTATTTTTATAACTATTTTTGCTTATGAACCAATTTGTTGGCACTTTTTTATTATTAAACTTTCGTGATTTTTGCACTAAAAACCCAATCTTTATTTATAAAAAATTAAAAAGATTATTTTATAATCAAAGAATTTTAGCATTTGCCCAAATAAGGAAAGTGGACAATTTGCAAGCATTATTAGATCCAATTATGGCTAATGGGCGAACATTTACCGAAAAAGTAAAACAAACGTAAATCTTTTAAAAATTAATTTTTGCTATTTAGTACGAACATTTTGTCACTTTTACCTGTGGGGGAACGGAATTAAATGTCGAAAATTTTTGTAATTTTGTTGGCAAGCGATTGAGGCACGAATTGCTGTATTTTGTGGAGAATTGGTTGGCCAATTGGGTACGTTTTTGCCATGTTTATCCGACCTGCGTGCCCGTGGAGCCGTCGGACGACCGACAAATGCGGTAAGTACCAGGGGGCTGTTCGAGACCCAAAAAAACCAAGAAATTTCTCGAGTCGAGACTCTCGAACAACCCTGCTTAAGTACAGCAACAATTCTTCTAAAAGAATAAATATAGGCCGACGAATTTCAACAATTTGCACAAAAAAGTTTGGTTGGTTGGCCTCAAATTACGTCAACAGAAAAAGAAAAATAATGACGCATTCAAAAACGAATTTAAAGCAATTTTGGGTGATAAATTGGCTGAAATTAATGTCAAAATTAAAAAAGACTTTGAAGGCCAATTATTTTACAATGTCCAATTAAATTCGGAATATGTGGAGAGACATCAATTGCCAATATGGTAATTCTCATTTATTATATATATTTTTCAATAAATTAGGCGTTTTCAGGATCCAAGTTTAAGAAGATTCTTCCAAACAATTCCAAACTAATTTTGTTGTTTCTTTATTAGTGAAAATGTTTGAAGCATTCTTTTTATTCAAATGCAACAATTTGTATTCAAACTTTCAGTTATAAATTGTTGACGTGTTAAGTGACCAGCTCCGGATTTTTCTTTGTTCTAACTTATAGTTAGGACATTTTATGCGATTTCACGACTATTTTTGAAATTTGTGATAAATTTTGCGCCTACAAAATAATATTTATTTTTATTAAAAAATCTCAATTATTTTCAAATGTGAAAATTTTGGCTTAATTTCTTAACAAATTCAGTTTGTGGCAAAAAAAGCATTGTTGACATTCGAGAATTATTAAGATTAATACCAACAAACTTCGAGCTGGCTAGAAAGTTGCCGGAATTGTTCTAAAACAATTTTAAAATAGAAAAGCATAAAATACGTAAACTTTTTTAGTGTAAAATGAATGTCTTGTGACCCTTTTTCGGGCTTTGGGCCCACTACAAACTGAAGCTTTGCTTTTGTATAAAACGTTCAAAATAAATTGGCTTCTGCCACTCAAATAACGACACCTTTTAAGCTAATCATGAGATTTTAAATCAATTTCCGCAATCATTGTTCAACAATAAAATTCGCATTTTTCAAGAATTGTTTGACGGATTTTGGCACAAGGACATTTGGCCAAGTCACTCGAAGGGTCTTACGAGGGGAACATCCCTTACTGTGAGTACTCATTTGTCAGATCACTTTCAAATTATGCTTATCGTTTAGGGCACCATCGATTAACTCTTGGAAATTTTTGGCTTTTTTTGCCCGCTCACAGAGTGAAAGGGTCGAAAAATGCAATTGAAATTATTGCATGTTTTCTTGAAAAAGCACTGCGCAGGAAGTTCAAAAAATCATATCTCAGCTCAAAGTTGGGGAAACTCCAGGATTTTAGCATCAAAAAGTTGAGAAAAACACGGAGAAAAATCCGAAAATTTCTTAATTTGTACTGCAAAAATCCAAAAAATCAATCCCTTTGCGCGAAATTGCAAATCAAGTACATTTCAGGAGTTCCGAAAGTGTCAAAAAGAAGATTAAACGGGACAAAGTGACCAAGGGAAGAAGCTTAAACGGGGGGAAAATGCCATAATCAACATTTGTCAAATCATTTTGTCCGTTATCTTTCGGCCAATTTGCTGCAATTTGTGCTGGTGAATGTGCTCTGCTGCTTGATCACTGATCAGCTTCTGTGCCCTGCGCCGTTTCAATGTTTTGGGCAGCGCCGACGGCGTCGCTTAACGCCGCGGAATTCATTGACGCGCTCGACGAGGCAATGTTTTGCTGTCGCATTAAAACTTAATTATTTGGGTCATTATTTTTGTGTTATTTTTAATGACTCCAAGTCTCAGAACATACGCAAATGATCGTTTAGTGTTTGTGCCGCCGTTGACGTTTCCGGTAAACTTTGGCGGCACATCGGGCACGTATTATGGCCGCTTTGAAGCCTTAAAATAAGATAATATTATTATCAATAATTCTTTTTTATTTTCAATTACAGAGAACGGATCGATTGCCCCAAAAATTGGCAAAATTTGATATGCTCTAAAAATGGCTTAAATATGCCAAAAATGCCGAAATATGCACACTTTAGTGCCCTGCTTAATACTTAATGTCGTATTCTTTAAAACATAAAAGAATACAAAATATTTAAAACATAAAAATCTGCTCTCTATTAATTACCATTGTTCAATGCATTCGTTGTGAAAAATGTGCTAAAATTAAGTAAAATAAAAATTTAATAATTTTGTTAATTTTCGCTTACATTGCAAGCCGGCAATGGCCTGACCTTACTTTTGAAATCAATTGGACTAAGACAAATTGCGCATTCTGTGGCCTCCTGTTTTTCGTCGACAAAAGTCAAAGGAATCTCTTTGAAGACATTCGAATCTTTAAATATTTCTTTTAAAACCCCAAAAAAGCTTTTAATTTTGAATCACAAAAAATCATGTCTAAATATTAAAAAGGTGTACTAAATTGTCATTTTAAAATTTAAACATTTGAATTTCGATTGTTCAATTAAAATTTACATTTGCTGATGTCTATTTGTGGCGTTGTGTCGTCGCCCAGCGTCCCCCGTTCAACCTGTTCAACCCGTTCAAGTTCCGTTCTGTTTGGGGCCCCGGCGCCGGCGTTGGGCTCGGCCCTCAAGCAGGACATGTACACGTTGTAGTAAATCACTACCAGCAAAACAACAGAGCCAAGGATGGCAAGTCCCAATTGCCATTGGTTTTGTCGCATTAGCGGTGTCCGCACTCGGCGCATTTCGTCTGCGCTTTCGACGGCGATTTGAGCCTAAATTTAATTTATGTGCAAATTTCGATCCCCCCAAATTATAAATTAGCAACGACCACTCTTTTGTCTATTTAAAAAAGCGCTTCCGTCCCAATTAATTTCGAGTGAATTCGCCACAAATTGGAGGAATTGTTTTCTTTTTCGCGTGTACTTTCTCCCGTCGTCGTTGTCCTCCTCTTCGAAGTTTGGACCGCATTTTTTGGTCTGTAATTAAATTGAATAAATAAATTATTATTTCATTCATTTTAACTAAAGTTGGTCGGGATCGAAATTTTGGAGGAAAACCGGGACCGGGATTGGCCGGGATCGTGATAGCCGGGATTGAGATCGGGGCCAGCAATTCTTAGGGGTGCATTTTTATCCCGGTCCTACCAGGATCGGGATTTCGACTTTTCAAAAACCGGGATAATCCCGACCGAACCCGGTCAAGATCCCAATCCCGTCCAACTATAATTTTAACCTCATTAAAAAAATTAATCAGATCATTCCAAAAAAGTTTTTGGTCTTTTTGCGTCAAAACAAAGTTTTCACGGGGTTTGTCCAGTTGAATTTGGAGACGATTCGCAACAAATGTCAGCGCATATGTAAGCCGTTGTTTTAAAGTGTTTACCATCAAAAGCAATTCGTCAATATTTTCTAAATAAATTTATGTTTTATTTTAATTAAATAAATTAAATTAATCTTTAAGAGCAAATACCCGCGGACTGAATTGTCCTTTTTGCGCTCATTTGTACATCAAATAATGCCTCCAACAATTGGCTCAATGCCGGGTCATTGCGGGAAATGAAAGTTTGGCGGTCTTTGAATAATTTGAATTGATCCATCGAAATATTTCCATTCAAATTAATACAATCCTTTAACATTAATTTAGAAAAAATAATAAAGTTAATAAACATAAATAATTTTAAATAACCTCGGAAACTTTTCCAAAAATTGCCTCAAGCATCAGCTGCTTCTCGCTCAACTCGCAAACGATCTCCAAAATCTGTACGTCCCCAACCCCTCCGAGATTTCCATTTCGGTATTGCTCAAGCCAAAAATGCCCTCCGCCGACGGATTTGCCGCAGAATTTGGCACGGTTCGCCGATTTGTGCCCAATGCATCCGTTCGATTCCGTTGCCGATGTTTTTGTGCACAAAAGCAGCAAAAGCAGTGAAACCAAACGCATCGACAAAAAATCAGTTAATTTAATGAAATAGTCCTAGGCTTTGCTAAATATAAGATAATAATAATAAAATGCTAAAATGAATGTCTTTTATGCGATGAATTGATTGTTTATAATTGATTTCCATTATATTGGACAAATTCATTGTTGAGAATAGCAACAATGGATTAACCATAAATAGGTAATATAATGTTTATAACCTAAGGGTAATTACGGCTCTATCCCAGCGGCCCTATTTTAAAAACATTAGCATTCCTCTAATTGGCCGCGGGCGGTCGCGGATAAAGGCACAGCGGCCCTAATGGGCAGCAAAAGCTAAAAATAAGTGAAATTTTAAGAATCTTTGAAATTGCATTTAGCGAAACTTGAACTTCTGAAAGTCTGAAAACGATAGAATTACTTAAAAATTGTTCAATGGCTCCGAATTATATTTAAAAAAGTTAAAAAAGAAAGTCCGAACATTTACAAAAGTGCGCCTAATGGTCTTAAAAATGCCAGAATTGTTTCTAAAGTTTTGATTTTCCGAGTAAAACGACCAAATGTCTGCCTACAAAACATTCCAATTATAAGTTTTTACTCTCTTAAATTTGTAAATAAAAAACATTTTCAATGGATAAGATAATACAATACGCTTAAACGCTTAACTCGACTTCGCTTTAGTAGTTAAGGAGCTTGAAAACACAGATTTTGCACCACAAATTAAATCATGATCAGATTCGATTTTAAATTCAAATTGCAACCGAAAACAGATTCGCGAAACATAAAACTTGTTTTTTTGCCAGTTCTGATGTATAATATATCTTTTTCAATAAAATTTATTGTAAAATGCATTTAAAATATCAAAGGATGAAAATGCCCATATTTAAATATTACAACAAAATCACAAAAATAATTATTCAAGATTAATTGGATTCTAAAAAATAAATTAAAAAATGCCAAAGATTCACTTTCAATTCTGGCATTTCTGTTGTACTGGCCGATCATCTTCATGCAGCAGCCCGACCCGTCCAATGCTTGCGGCGTTCTTTCCGTTTGACGCCATTTTGGACCGGTCCCCCCCGTCCCCCCCCCCGAATATTTCATAAAAATGTCTTCGCATATTTTATAAAATTTATTTGCTAATTAATTTTGTTATTTTTTGCCGTTTTTTGTTCACTCCATTGGCCATCGGTTGAATCAATCAGCCGCCGATGGATGTTTTTTTGGCAGATTTACAATTGCAAAAGTTTCAATTATTCGTTCGTTCAAATGGTTATTGCAAGTTCAAACGAGTTCCGCTGTTCTAATGTAACGAAATTATGCCTTTTTAATTTGAAACTTTTTTAGCATATAAATAATTTCAATTTATAAATGAAGCAAATAAATGAATTAATGTTTAGTCCTTTTTACCTTACCTTTATTTCCCAGTTTAGCCCGAATTTGGCAAATAAAACTTCTCGGCTCGTAACTGCAATTTAATAATTAAATTGTAATGTTTAAAAAAAGATTAAAAGGAATTGAATAAAATAAATAAATTTTAAAAATTATTTTAGTTTAGCATTTTCCAATAGAATAATGGCCGCCCATTTGTCTGTGCTTTTTGTGCCCATTTTAATGCTTGTGCAAAACCATTTCATGGCACAAGCAAACGAAGGCGAACATTGGGGATATGAACCCGAAAATGGGCCCAGCACTTGGGGAGGCTTATGCCAAACGGGCAAACGTCAATCGCCAATTAACATTCAGAAAGATTGCGTCGGTATTATTACTACAGTATATAAATGTTGTCCAATAAAATAAAATAATTTATAATTATTGCCTTAATATTTTCAAATATTGTTTTTTAAATTAATATAAATTAAATTGCACAATATAAATTCCAAACGGCAATCGCCAATTAACATTCAGAAAGATTGCGTGGGGTATTATTACTACAATATATAACAAAATAATTTTTATAATTATTGCCTTAATATTTTCAAATATTGTTTTTTAAATTAATATAAATTAAATTGCACAATATAAATTCTTATTCAGTTTAATGAGAACAAAACGCCTCAAATAACCTTTGAAAATTACGACAAAAACGGGTTGGTAACAATGACAAACTCCGGTCATTCCGGTAAGGGTTTCGCTTTTATTAATTTAAATCATTTAAATTAATTAGTGATGATAAGCGGATTCAACACTTGGCCACTGCAACCGTTCATCTCCGATGGTGGCTTGGGAAGCAAATATATGCTAAACCAATTCCATTTCCATTGGTCTCAAAATGCGAACGGAAGTGAGCATACGGTAGACGGAGAACATTTTGATGCGGAGGTACGATACTTTGATGCTTTTTGCAGAGGCACACAAAAAGTTTTATTGTGGGTTTTCCCCGACCCCGAACCCCCGACCACTTTTCCCCGACCCTGAACCCCCGACCCCTTTTTGGTCGGGGTTCTCCCCCCCCCCCCCCCGAACTTTCCAAAATTTTGGGAGTTTTGAAAGATATTTTTAGTTGGGGTGTATGGCAATCGAACAAACGTTAAATTAAAGACTTCTTAATTAAAATATTCGACTTTTTGGAATAAATTTGGCATTTTCAGTTGCACATGGTCCATATCAAAGAAGGACTTTCGTTCTCCGAAGCAATCGACAGTTCGGATGGGCTCGCCGTCTTAGGGATTTTTTACAAAATTGGCGATGATGGACGCTCAATGTTATCACTGCAAAACGGACTAAATGAAGTGACAAGAAAAGGTTAAACAAATAAATAAAATATTAAAAACATAAATTTAAATGTGAAGATGCATCCGCGCAAATCGAAAATTATGTGCCCGCCGTTAATTTGCCAGACAATTTGGAAATGTTTTTCCGATATAACGGGTCGTTGACGACGCCCGAATGCAATGAAGCCGTCGTGTGGACAGTGTTCGATAAGCCTTTGTCAATTAATAGCAATCAAGTCGGTGGCTGTCCACAATAATTATTTGTTTAATTACCCAACAATTACAGTTGGAATTGTTACGACAAATTCAAGGGCCTAATGGAAAAGTGCTCAATTCAAATGTTCGACCGGTGCAAAAATTCTATGGAAATTCCCAAAACATCAATTAAAACCCGTCCATTTTTTCCATACATCCAGGCCATTTTTAATTTCCATCTTTCAAAATAAGAGTCGATTTCCAAATGTAAAAAATAATTCACTTTTCAAAAAGTGAAAATATTTTTAATGCAAAACATTTTGATTCGTCTGAATGAAGCATAAAATTTAAACGAGGTTTTGTGAATTGAACGGTTTAAATCGATGTGCCCCGGCCATAATAAATTATTCTTCTTTAAGCGTTGCCATTACCAAAAAAGCCGGCGAATTTGTGTTACTTAGGGTGTAACATGAGTTTTGTCGCAAAATTATTTTTGATATTTTAAAAAATTCATAAATCGCTTATTTTGCAGCGGATTGATTACCTTGCTCTCTTTTCTATATGTTTGTTTGACATGTTTTCTTTGTTTTTTAACCAAGTCCATGTGACCTCCCCTTTTATTGGGTTTTATAAGCATGCCAAAAACTGATATTCCGTACTCTAATGCATCGCTTCTGGCACCGAAAATCAGTGCAGGCTCTGCAAAACATTACTTAATCGAAGGGCCCGGGAGTTGTCTTGCACCGAACGGTGAAGCCGTTGTACGCCAAAATTCCGTGTTGGCAGGAGAACGTCAAAGGCCGCGGCCCGGGAGGCCGTCGACCGCTTTTGAAGACTCCTAACTCGGGGAATTTGAGGCCGATCAGGCCCAATTTTATGCGCTTTGGAAGCTTAAACATTGCTTGAAGCAAAATTGGAGCTTAATGAAAAATATTGGTCGAGCAATGCTCCTCAAAATTTGCTCCCATCTTTGTTCTCGCTATCCAAAACTTCAATTTCCGCCGCTAATGTCAGATTGTGAAAGAAAAATAGAGTCTCAAATAGAACAGGTTCAAAAAAAAGCACAATTTGGTTTTTGGCTCATAGCTTACAAATTAGCTCCATCCAAAAGACAGAGGACATTATTATGTCCATAAAAAGGGCAACATTTTATCAATCATAATGGTGGCCTATTTGAGTCATAATTATATTTTGTTGAAGTTAAAAAAATAAATTTCCTTCAAAAAAAAATTGTTGAGAAATTTAAATACTTTCACCAAAATATGTAAACTTTTATCCAATATTACAATAATAAAATTTTCCATTTCGTTGATTAAATTAAATTACATAACAATTAATCAGATTAAACGAAAACATTGTCATTTAGAAATTTATTCCCGAACTTCTGTTTTGGGTCCAACTGTTTAGCCAATTTTCTAAATTTTTATTTATTTATAAAAAAAGCATTTTCAAATTTTTTATTACAAATTTTATATTTTAACGCAACTCGAAAAAGATTAAGCAAATTTCTTTTTAGGAAAACATTGCACCTGAAGTCGTCCAGACGTGGGTAACTTCTCTTCAAAAACTGTTTCGGGTCCATTGTAAAATGCTTTCCCCAGTGCGGACGTGCTCCAAATTTGGCCAACACCTTTTGTGTTAAGGTCAACAAAGTCTCAACTAATCAATTATAAACAGAACTGGGACATGATTGAAGTGATCAGTCGTATTGTCGTTTATCAGGGTTGTTCCCAAATCCCAACTGATCTGATCAGGTCAAATCCCAACTGATCCTGATCAGGTCAAATCCCAACTGATCTGATCAGGTCAAATCCCAACTGATCCTGATCAGGTCAAATCCCAACTGATCTGATCAGGTCAAAGTCTGTCCCGTCCCGTTGCCCAAATTGAATTGATCATCACAATGTCGTTTATCAGGGTTAATCCCAAATCCCAACTTATCTGATCAGGTCAAATCCCAACTGATCTGATCAGGTCAAACTCTGTCCCGTCCCGTCTAAACTCTCTCTCTCTCTACCTGCTCCACCTGCGAAAGTACGGGATTCACGACGCTAGTCTTACTGTCCAGCCAATTGAAGTGAATGGCCACCATTGGTTTGTTGCCGTTGTGCATGGACATCCAAAGGTCGTCTCCTTTTACTGTTCGAATCACTAATGCCGAAATCAGTGGTTGGATTTGTGGGGAAAGTTCAAAAAGCTAAAACAATTTTAATACAAATTTAGAATATTATTATTATATTTAATTGTTTTTTGTAATAAATCGCTTACAGCCTTAAGCGCCGGCACACCGTTTTTGTAAGGCACAAAAAATTCGCTTTGGGTTCCAGTTCCGTCATTGCCTGATAAGCCAAGTCGGTAAGTCAGCAAACCATAATACCATGGCTGCACTTTATTGACTTCAGTTCTAAATATTTTGTTAACAAAACAAGAAAATCCCCGCGGGGGTTAGGGATACTAAAAGTATGAAGATAAACGAACACACATTAGCGGAGGACTCGGTGCAAATGAACGGGATGCTCCGAACAGACTGATCATGTTCGAAATTTTCTGATCTTGGGAGGAGTTTGCCACAACTGTGATGCTAAAACAAAAAAAAAGGCAACTTTTTTCATTGTGTTAAATTTCAAATTTCAATTTTAGCATTTTCTTTTTCTAAACATTTACGTCACTCGTGTCCATGCACTGGTGTTGGCCAAAGTCGTCATCATCGCATCAGTGTAACCCAAATTATGAATCTCGTCAAAGTGTTCATAGAGCTTTTGTGTTGGCATACTAAACAATTTCACCAAAAATTTATCTAAACAATAAATTGAACTTTCTGAATATTGAATTGCCAAAATGTTTGAATTGTTTTAAGAATTTCTTCGTTTTTTGGAACTACTCGATGAAATTGTAGCTGATTGTGTCAAAGCTGGGCACCAAGTTCAGCTCCAGTTCGGTGACGACGCCAAACGCTCCCAACCCGCAGGCGACGGCCTTCAATTCGGGACTGTTCGGGCCAAAGGTTGCCAGGGTGCCATTGGCCAACACAATTTGCATGGAACGGACGTGGGTAGCGAGGTTGGAGTTGGAAAGTCCGCTGCCGTGGCTACAAGTTTGGGTGGCGCCGGCAACAGTTACTTCGGCAAGTGCGGCCAAATTTGCAAGTGCAAAATTGTTAGCATCTGTTCACAACGCCAAAAAATATTTTTTTTTAAATATGAAAATATTTACGGCTTTTCCCCAAACTTACAAAGAGTCGGTGCCAAATCGGCGTAAGTAATGCCCGGTTGTACGGTTACGGTGGCGGCCGTTGCATTGAGTGCCACGATCGAATTCATGCCGATGGTTGACAAAATTGTGTCGCAACTGTCGGCAATTTGGTTGTAACTGTGGCGACTGCCCAAAACGCGCAACTTTTTGGCCCTCCGCACAATTTGTTGCACTTCTGCGGTGGTCCGCGGGTATTCGATGTTTTGGGTGCAAAACAAAAAGTTGCCGCCCCAATTGTGCAGTCTGCTGGAGTAATGTTAATTAGCGTATTCCCTTTATTAATAGCCCATGGGCTTTTATTTTTCAATCTCCCCTCGAGGGGGGGGGGGGGGGGGGGGGGGGGGCTACTAATTAGAAGGGGGCTTCAAATAGAGGGGGGTGGGCTACTAATAGAGAAAATACGATAAGCGTAAGCGGATACCGATCCAAATTTTGCTTTTAACGATAAACTACCGATTTAGTAAAGTAAATTTACCTATACCAACCCGTCTTCATATTATGTTTTTTAAGGCAAATATTTTATTCTATTTTCCTAAATTTGGATAAATTCAATGTTAGGCTCTTAAGTTTCCAAACTTTCAATAAGTTAACGGTTTCCAATACTTTAAATTTGCATTTTAATAAACATTTGCACCTTATCGTAGCATCCTTTTCGTTGTCGCAGTTCGATTCATACTTTGTACTGTCAGAAGAGTCCGACAACAACAGCAGCAAAAACAACACCAATAAAAAGTTGACAATGTGAAGAAGTTGCGTTCTCATAATTGATAAACTTATTATTTATAAATATGTAATAAAACCAATTTAAATTTCTTAATCTTCCACGAAGGAATTTCAAAAAATGGGACGGACACGGATGGATACGGATATGAAAAAATCCCGGATATATCCGCGGATATCCGAGGATATATCCGCTGTATATCCGCGGATATCTGAGGATATATCCGCTGTATATCCGCGGATATCCGGATAACGGATACAAATTTCGAGAAAATGAGACGGATACAAAGGCACGGATATATCCGGACACGGATTTAAAATTTGTACCATGCGCACCCCTGAACGGCGAAGCGCAGTTTTGTCTGCCTTTTAAACAATCCTTCGGCGGGCTTCCGAGAAAGGAAAGTGAAGTTTGGTCATCGACTTGTGATTAGAAATAATTAAAATGTATGACCAACTTTTTTCCTTAGTCTAATCAATTTTTGTCTCTCTGATCAAGGCTGAATTTTATTAATTAATTACATTTGCACACCGACCGAACTGCTATGGAAAAAAAAATCGCAAAAATGGATAAATTTTTGATGAAATGGCAAAATGTTCATAAAATAATTTCTAATTCATAAAACTCAAAAGATTCGAAATAAAATGGCTGGTTGTTTCAGTAGAATTTTTGAATGCAACTTTCAACGACTGTCCAAACAGTACAAATTAAATTTTAACGGTTTCATTATCATGAGATCAATTTTAAGCAAATATTTGCTGTAATTCGAGTCATTAGAATATTTGAAGAATTTAATAAGTTCAGATTTAAATGTTTTAAATTAAATGCTTGCTGCAGTTCGTCCGCCCGCGATGCTGAAGGCGCCGCTTGAAAATGAAAATGTTAACGTTCAATTGGAAAGTTTATTTTTTAAATTTTAAAAAGAAAAGATTTATTTGAAATGTCAAAACAAAAAACAACTTGATTTTAAAAGCTTTAGCCTCTCTCAAAAAACGACAAAATTTGAATCTAAACACACAACATAATACACATCCGTAGTTTAATAATTATCAGTCACTTTTTTATTAAAATCGTAAATTTCATTTTTTTTTAAGTTTTCGTATAAATTATTACTCAGAATATTTTAATGGATTTATATTTAATCTTTTGTTGCCGAACGCTCTGTCTGATTTGTGAAAGCGAACATTTTTTGTAATTGCCAAAAAAGCTAAAATTGAAAGTTTATTCAAATTGAGTAATTCATCTTTTATTGGTTTATCAACGATTTTTAAAAATTTCGATTGGTAGAATTTGTTGTGAAAATTTTAATCAAAGAATTGGGAGATTTAAATTCAAACATAAATTGACAAAAGTGAGGCATTTTGAGCAGCACTTTTGTTTAAAAATTAAAAAAGCAAAAGAATTAATGTAATAAAATGCAGCTCTTTCTTCCAATGAACTGGACGTGCCGTGCCGTGCCATATGCTGGTGAGATACCCACACCCACTCATATTCTACACTTTTAAGTAGTGTTCAGCAAATGGGGTTTTTCGGTATTCGGTATTTCGGTATAATACCGATACCGAAAAAATACCGAAATTCCAAAAAAAATCTTCGGTACGGTATTTCGGTAAAAATGCCGAAAAAAATACCGCGGTAATACCGAAAAATACCGCGGTATTACCGTACCGTGCCGAACACTACTTTTAGCATTAATTTGTTTATAAATTTTCTTGTCCATCCAAAATAAACAAAAACAAAAAATAATTACATTTAAAATATGTAATTATTCAACAGCAAAGCGACTTCCCCCCCCCCCCCCCCTTCCGTTTTATGGGAATCGATTGATTTGATTGCCTTTCTTTCCCTCAACGAATTATTTGATAATAATAATAATTTGAAGTGCCCCCCCCTTCCCCCCCCCCATTAAATCATTTTTTAAATAATTGCTTCTGTTGCCAATTTTGTTTTATTTTTATTATTTTGTCTTTTAAATTAAATCACCTCCTTAATTGGGACAGAATTAGCCTTTATTTCCGACAAAAAAGTCGAATTAATGTGTTTGTTACGTACGCCCAGCCCACCCAACCCATAATTTGTTTAAATGAAGCCAATAAAATCGTTTTTACTGGTCACCTAAATTTTAATAAATTGTAAAATACAAAAGATGTTTTGTGCATATACATAAATTTTGGTGCTAAATAATTAATAAACTTTCCAATGTTAATTTTATACCCAAATTAAAAATGATAGCAAATTTTTATTTAATTATTTAAATATTCGGCGGCTTTTTGTTCTCAAAAAATGTCCGGCGGATTGCCAACATTTCTTTTGCTGTTTCTTTTTGTTTATTGGAAGCAGTCCAAATGTGCCAATGTGCTCTTTACCGTTTTTCACGACCGCGGCAGTCATTTTGGGTCGATGCTTCCACTGATGGAAAGGTAAGCGGCGGCTGAAATGGAAAGTTTGACAACAATTCGTTATTTTATTGGAGACCGGCCAAACCGATTTTTTGGGATCGGGATTCCGGCCAAATCCTAAATCCCGATCCAATCCAAAAAATCCCCCAAAATGGCCGTCGTGATTCTGGCTCGGGATCCCGACAAATCCCATCCCGCAGATTTTTTTTTTGGGATTTCGCGGATTTTTGAACTGGAAAATGTTTTAAAACTGTATGTTATTGTATGAGATAGTAATCAAAATTTTTTTTAAAATATGGTTTTTTGCGTTCAAGCTTTTTAGGGGTGGAAACGGTGAAATTTTTTGAAAAAAAGACAATTTTGTTAAGAAAAGATCAATCAACGATCAACCCCGCGGGATTGAACAATGCTCGGTCGGAATCCCGATCAATCCCGACAACTCAAAAAAGGAGAAAAGCCAGACGGGATGCCGATCCCGTGCGGCTTTAGTCTGAATATGAATAATTAACTAAATGGCCTTAAACTCTTTGAAGTCGTTATTTAACAAAAGGTCATCCAAAATACTTTTTTTGAATCTTTCAATTAAAATTAAGAGACGAAAAATAATTGAGTGAATTCGAAGTTTATTATCCATTTTTCTAAAAAGATTGGCCCGTCACGGGCACGCGGTGTCCGTGTTGGACACAATCCATCGGAGCGACAAATCGCCATTAATTCGCCACATTCGGGCAACTTTGCCGCATGCGGAGACGGAGGACGAGGCCGAACGGCTCGTTTTTGCTGAATTCTTTTGGAACCAAACCGACTCATCCGTCACATTACCCCAATTTTATAATCAAGCGGACGGGCACTTGGCCACACTGATGCTTAACCATTCAGCGAAGGTACTCACTCATCCCGTCGGTGAAATACAACTAAAATGTCATCCATTTCCGTCTGCAGATGGTCGATTTGTTCAACGAGAATTGGGATTTGATCGTAATTGACGATTTGATGTGGCCGTTTGGCTATTTTGTGGCCACATTTAAACAACGCTTTTGGCACTCTGCACGGGTTGGTCCACGGCCGCATGTAATCGTTTATGGCACCGCGGCTCAGACGCTCGTTTCGGCCGAATCCGTTCGCGCAACAAGTTGGTGGCATTTTGGTTTGGTAACCAAAATGTTGTAAAGAACAAAATTAAATTTGTTATTTTAAAAAGACATTTATAATTTGTTAATAATTATTCAGATTTTTGGGATTTAAATTCATTTTTTGCGTTTGAATGATTTAATTTAAAAAGTTAATGGGGTTTTTTAATTCTTTTCTCACTTTTCGGCCGAAATTGGATTTCGCGGGTGCCGTTTTGCCCGTTTATGCCCACCGATTCCCAAAATGTGTTTCGGCCGACACTTTTCGCGCATCGTTTATTTGCCTTTTATGAAAACTTTGCGGAACTCGTTTTATTGAATTGGATCAGTGAGTGTATTCAATTCAATATTATTTGTACACATTTTTTTTCTAAATTTAAAAGCTGAAAGCTATATGATGCCAAATATTGCCAACTTTGGTGTGCCAAACTTTTCTTGGGCCGAACTATTCCGACATACTGCCTACGAATTCTCGGACTTCATCGATCGGATGGGCTGGCCATTGGCTCGTAAGATTGTGATTAATTTTTGGCTATCGGTCCAAAGCCCTCCACAACAAAAAATGCCCCGAATCCGCGACCAAAAAACTTTTGTAAGGTCATAACTTTTTTTTTCTAGGCCACCAAATCTTATAAATTTGAGTCGTTCGAATGCTTACAACCTAAAGAAGCTATAATTGATTGCTAAATAATTTTCCCAATGCTTAAAACCAATTAAGCAAAGTTTCTAATGAATGTGAGCATTTATTTATTTGTTAGATTTGGTTGAAAAATAAAAATTATGGCCTTTCAAACGCGGTCACCTCAAAAAGAGTGGGGGAAAAGTGATCGGAAGCGGAATTTTGTCAAAGAAGCCGAGCTTATTTTGTTGATTGATTTGATGACTCGCCCCTTTCACTTACAAATTAGGGGCAGATCTCATTTTCAGATGGCCCTGAGATGCTGAATGTCGGCTCCCACTGCAAAAGTGCCGGCCCGCTTCCGTCTGAATTTGCCCAACTCATTGAAAAGCCTCACTATTATCGCGGCACCATTTTGGTCGCCTTCGGCTCTTATCCCGACTGGGAGTTGGCACCGGCGCGCATTTTGAATGGCATTTTTGGCGCGCTCAACGCACTTTCCGACTACCGTATCATTTTCGCCTACGATGGCCCCCCTCCAACAATTGGGGCACTCAAAATGGGCACCCATATCAAATTGTTTCCGTGGGTACCGCAGATGGAAATTCTGGCCAATCCCAAAACGCTTTTATTTATCACGCACGGAGGACTGAAAAGGTGAGGAGTAATTGGGAATTTTGTATTAAATTAAATTCAATAATTTTCAGAATAATTTTTTAAACCAAAAAATAAATAAATTTATTTTTGCCCATTCAGTGTCCGAGAGGGTCTCTGTGCCGGTGTTCCAATGATTGTCCTGCCGCTTTTTGCTGAACAAGTTCGTGTTGTTTCTTTCTTTTTCCATTTTTCTAATTTAATAACGCCTTAAGGCCCACCAAGCTCATTTGTTGCTGGCCATGGGAATCGCACCGGTGGTCAACAAATACAGTCTAACTGAACAAAGTGTGCTTCAAACCATTCAAGCAGTTCAGTTCAATTTTTAAAATGCAAATTTACCGTTTTAATTTATAATTTGTAAAAGATCGTCTCCGACCCAAAAAGCGTTTTGCGTTCCCGCAAATTCCGCGACATTTTCACTGATCGAATAATTCCGCCGTTGGACGAAGCTTTTTTCCGTGTGCAGCGATTGGTGAGGGGAAACAATTCGCAAATTGAACAAATGCAAAGAAATGTTCTCCGACGAAAAGGGGCCGACTTTGGCTGGACAGAATTTGCACATTTTGACTTGGCCATTTTCATTTTGACAATTATTTTGACCATTGCCAAATTTTAAAAAATAAAATTAAAAAGTCTCTCAACAAAAAACAAATAAATATTTTAATAAGCGGCAGATTTTTAGGTGCTAAAGATGTTATAAGAATCGTTGGCTCTTAGTCAACTTCGAGGAATAAATAAGTCTGGGATTTTTTGGCAAAAAAACCGTCAAAATAGGCACTAAAAAAACTGCAGTGAACGCCCCACTCCAAAACGGCATAAATTATATAACGATCGCTTTGTCTCGGCGAGCTGTGCACGAAAAATAAGCCAAAAGTTTAGGAAATAAGTTTAAACCGGTTTTTAAACCACTTAAACATGGCAAAAATAGATATTGTTGACCTAAATTCTGTGTCTTCCCGTACACCAATCTGCACTAATTTGGTATCAATTACACCGCTGATGAGACAAATTGATCTAAGGGTAAGGCACGTCAATCAAAGGCCATTTGGATACAAACTGAGTCCCAGTGCAACTTCAGTACCAACATATTTAGTATTTGTGCCATTAACCCTGAGCTTGGGGTTCGTTAGGCTAGGCCTGCCAGCGGCCTTTCATTTTTAAACCGGGGGTTTCCCCGGTACTAAAGTGTCACTTTTGCACTGGGACTTAGTCGGCCGCTATCCAAATGGCCTCTGATTGACTTGCCTCACCCCTAGATCAATTTGTCTCATCAGCGGTGTAATTGATACCAAATTAGTGCAGATTGATGCACGGGAAGACACAGAATTTAGGTCAAAAATATCCATTTTGGCCACGTTTAAGTGGTTCAAAAACCGGTTCAAACTCATTTTCTACTATTTTTCCGATCTTAGTTCGTCGAGACAAAGCGATTGGTATATAATTTATGCCGTTTTGGATAGAGTTGGCCGGGATCGGGATTTTTGGTAAAAACCGGGATCGGGATTGACCGGGATCGTGAAAGCCGGGATCGGGATCAGCCTGTTGAACCGGGACCGGGACGGGATGGGATTTCGCTTTTTCAAAAACCGGGATCGGAATTAATCGGGATTGACAACAGCGAAATTTTTTTTTGTTATGGTCGATGGTAAGACAAATTTTTTTATTATTATTAAAAATATTTTTCTCATTTCCACAACTTCTATTGCCTCATCCATCATAAATTTTTTGGGATTCAGATAAACTTTTGGGGGGGAGGGGGGGGGGGGGGGGGGGGGGGGGGGGGGGGAGTGGGGTCGGCGGTGTCGATAGGCGCCGCCGGAAAATTTTTTGAAATTTTAATGAATTTTGTTAAGAGATTTGCAACAAAATTTAATGGATATTTTTTGCACCTTATAGGAATGGTATGGTAAAGGTCCGGCGGCTCCGATAGGCGCCGTCGGAAAAATTTTCTTGAAGATTGAACAAGATTTGTTAAGAAAATTGGTCCAGATATTATGAATGTTGCAAAACAAAGCCCTATGATTTACAACCAAAAAATGAATGAAAAACTTGTGCATTGTGATCTAAAATATTTTTTAAAAAATTGGAAAAATTTAAAAGAATTTTTAGAATTGTTAACACCACCTTAAATGTTCAGAAAAAATAATTTACATTGTCGGGGAAGTGAACCCCACCCCACCAAAACTTAACTGTATCCACCACTCACCACTAAGGCTGTCGGTTTCAAACCGAACCGAGACCGAAAACCGTTTTTTCGGTTCGGTTTTTGGTTATCGGTTTCGGAAAACCGAAAGCTTCGGTTCAGTTGTTAACGGTTCGGTTAACCGAAAGCTTCGGTTCGGTTGTTATCGGTTCGGTTAACCGAAAATTATTTGAAACCGACAGCCTTACTCACCACTACACCAGAAACAAACCGAACTTTGCGCTCAAAAATCCCATTCTTACAAATTAGGGGTGCATTTTTATCCCGATAATCCCGATTCGCTTTTTCAAAAACCGGGATCGGGATTACAACTTTTCAAAAACCGGGGTCCGGATCGGGATTCCAAAAACCGGGATAATCCCGCCCGATCCCGACCGGGATCCCGATCCCGGCCAACTCTAGTTTTGGAGTGGGGCGTTCAGTGCAGTTCACTCTTAAAAGTGATGACAGGAACAGGAAGTAATTACACGAATGATGATGACAAATAGAAAATGCATTTCTTATGACCGGAAGCATTTATTTATTTATCGATATTTACAACGCATAAAAAGCAATATAAAAAGCAAATAAATATAACATTTTCCATTAAATTTTAATTATTTGGATTTATAAATAATTGAAAAAAAAACCAAACAAATCGCTTCAAAAAGATGAGCAACTTAACAATTTTCGTCGTCCTTTTTACCTTCTCGGCGTCTTTCTTCACATGTTCCACAACAAATCCTTCTCATCACAACAGCGATGAGGGGGAAAATTCCTCAAAAAAAGGTTTTTTAATTATTCATTTAATTATTTTTATTTTTTAATTATTCATTTAATTATTTTTATTTTTTAATTATTCATTTAATTATTTTTATTTTTTAATTATTCATTTAATTATTTTTATTTTTTAATTATTCATTTAATTATTTTTATTAATAAATTTTTATAAAATTAAAAATAATCTTTATAATTATTCGATCATTCAGATGAAATTAAAAATATTCAAAATTATGCTTCGGACGTCGTAAAGGACGAAAAGCATTTGGGCGAATTGGCGCTTTACGCAATCGAATGGGCGCACAACAACGGATTGGTGTTGTTGAGCAGAGAAACCGAGTATGGGAAAATATTGGAAAAAACGATTAAAAATATTAAAGTTTATTTATAAAACAATAATTGAATTAAATAAAAGAAAATAAAAGAATTTCGACTTTTGTATTAATGCAAAACATTTAAGCATTGTCGAATTCGCACCGATTTCGCTGTTTCCTTCGCCGTTTCCCAGAAGATCATTTGAAAAAGCGCTTTCCGTCCAAAAGGTGAGATTAATTATTACAAATTAAAAAAAAAAACAAAATATATTTTTAGGATATGAATTTGCTCTATTTTCGTGTGGCGTCCGACTACGAATTTATGGCGGAAGCATTCAAAGATCTGATCCCAGTGGACGCACACATCGCGAAACTGTGGCAAATTGTAAAGGAAGTGCATGAGGAAGGCATTCGACAACCGTTTACACTGCTAATTCAACGAGCGGTCGGTTTTTGGAGTTAAAACGCTTCCGGTCTGAATCCCCCCCCCCCCGCCCGAATCCCCTCAACGTCTTAGGCTAAGCCTAAGCCTATAGGCCTAGGCTAGACTTAGGCTTAGGCTTAGGCCTAAGCCTAACAAATCCCAACCCAGGGGGCTTAGGCCTAAGCCTAACAAACCCCAACCCAGGGGGCTTACAAATTAGCCTAAGTTAGGCTTAATATTAGCTTCACACCTCCTGGGACTGAGTGAATGAAAGTAAAGTAAAGTAAATTGAAGGATTACATGCTGAATGTGGTTGAGAACCCAAGTGCCGGAGAAGAACAATATCAAATCAAACAGGTATTCTTGATTATAGTCAAAATGATGCCATTTGTTAGATCAAATCAGCGTTTTTAATTCTTCTAAACCAAAAATCTTTTCAGGTCGAAGTTAACGGAGGGTCAATTTGCGGGTTGGGTTTGAAACGCCGAAACAGCGAACTCCACCGACAAATGCTGAGAAAAGTGGGCATGGACGTGTCGGCATCGCCCGTCAATCAGCCCGACGTCGCTTTAGTCGAAGCCCTGCACATGGCATGGTATTGAAAATAAATGAATTAATTTATATGGCATTTTAAATAAACAAAACAAAACAAATGGCATGGTATTGGAAATAAATGAATTAATTTATATGGCATTTTAAATAAACAAAACAAAACAAATGGCATGGTATTGGAAATAAATGAATTAATTTATATGGCATTTTAAATAACAAAACAAAACAAATGGCATGGTATTGAAAATAAATGAATTAATTTATATGGCATTTTAAATAACAAAACAAAACAATAATAAAATCAAATTTAGGAAACAATTTGGCGACCCAAATGCTTTGTTCATGTTTTTGGCAATAATGATACCTTTCGTTTTTGACCAAACACGTATTGCCAGCGAATTGGAGCGAGTTTCAAACGGAAAAATCGAAGTCATTTTTATGTCATTGTTTGATAGTGCCAAAAAGTGAGTGATTAATTTAGCCTTAAATTAGTTTTAAAAAACAAAAATGAGAAAATTTTATTATTTTTTATTTGGGATTTGAAAATCAATTTAAAATTATAAATAAAACATTTAAGCTTGCACTTGGACCCCGAAGATTTTTCGCTTCGTCGGAATTCCGATGGCCGACGGGTGGCCGTGGTTTATTCGAATATGTCCGCACTTGGCTATGCGCCGAAGTTACACTACGACGTCCAAAGTGAGGCTCGAAAAATGATTGAACGTTCAACAGCAATTGTAAGACAATTTATAATTTATAAAAATTAAAAGTATAATTAATGTATTAAAAGTATAATTATTAATTAATGTATTAAAAGTATAATAATTAATTAATGTAAACCGAACATTTGCAGAAGGCCCCATCGTTGGCTATTGCAATTAGCTGTACAAAGAAAATCCAACAGGTAAATCGGAAAACATTCAGAAATAATATTATTTAAAGTGCAGCTGCTCACCAAACCCGAAAATCTGAAGCGATTTTTCCCGAGGCCAGAAGATGCCGAAACGATTAAAAACATTCAATCAACTTTCGCCGGATTGTGGGGCCTAGAAAATGATGACCAAGCAACTCAAGAGTTAATAAAGGTGCAGATTAAAAGGATTATTTTATGTCGGGAAACTCAAAAATCTCTTTATTTTCTGATTCAGATGGGGTGACAAATTACTTTAATGGGTTTTGAGTACCTAATAGAAAGTTTGGGAAATTTAATTTTTTTATTTTAAAGGACGCTATGGAAACTCCGGCTAATTACGTGCTCAAGCCGAACCGGGAATGCGGTGGAAACAATTATTTCGACGAGCAAATTCCGGAGGCTTTTCAAAAGTTTACACCCGAAGAACGAAAAGCGCACATTTTAATGCAAAAATTGCGTCCGATGGCTGTTCCGGTATTTTGCAAACTTTTCTTAGAATTCACCCCCTCCCCGCAAGAGAGACGCTCCCCGCAATTACAAAATTTTAAAAATAATATTTTGAATTTTTAAAAATATGGTGGCATTATGAATTCAGAATTACATGTTGCGGCCGCTCCAAGAACCCATAGAGGCCAGTGTGGTGCCCGAGTTGGGCGTGTACGGCTTTCTGTTGGGCAACATGGTGGACGGGTCCGTGCAACACAACGTCCAGCAAGGCTATCACTTCCGCAGCAAATTTGCACACCTCAACGAGGGTGGCATCACTGCCGGATTCGGCTTTTACGACACCGCCTATCTCTTCTAGGCAACTTTCACCAGATTTTTTAGGGAAAATAGCCATTTTGAATCCGTTGCTTTTTCTTTACCGGTTCTTCAATGTGATATATATATATAAGTAATAAAGTTGCATTCTGACAATTAAATTTTTATATTGGCATTTAAACTTAAAAAATATTCTCAGTTAGGTGAGATGCCAAAATTGCTTTTTAGAAATTTATACAAATATTTTATTCCATTTCCGGTTTAAATGTTCACTGACTGACTGCCGATGATCATAATTTTAGTGGAAGTATTTATTCTGACATTCATCGCTGAAAAGCATTGGTTTAAATCCAAACATTTAACAAAAGCATTTCATTTGACCGACCCAATTCACAAAAATCCCATTTTGCCACCATTTGCACTGCACACGCCAAAACAATTTCCATTTCCCGTTTATTAAATAAATTATTTTTGTGCGTCATTTATCCCATTTTTTTATGCTTTTCATTTATTTGGCCGCCTCCCTCATTTATTTTTTAATAGCAATTAGCGATAAATGTTAATTTCTTTTGCTTTTATCCATTTGTCGGCATTATTTTTGGCAGTATTCGGTCAGAACGCATCGACAGGTCCCTTTACGGAATCTTCAAATTGGGCGCCAGAGACTTTTGAAGTGTAATAATTGTTTCTGTTTTTGGAACTAACCAAAATAAACATGTTTGGACGACCAATCAAAAGAAAATCGATGAAGTGATTTGATCCGTTCAAAAAAGTTATTTAAATATATTTGGGTTGCTCCCCGACCCCTCGGGGACGGGAAAGGTCGGGGACGAGGTCGGGGAGGCCGGGTTGGCAATGTCGGGGTCGGGGACGACCCCATTTTGGGGCTCGATCGAGCTTCGGGGGTCGGAGAGCAACCCTAATTTATATAATCGAAAATTACAAAAATAATCATTTATTTAACTCCTCCTTAATTCTAAAAATAGAGCTTCGATTGACTCCAAATTTGTTTAGTTTGGATAGTTACAAAAAGAGTTATCGGACTTTAAACTAGGGTTGCTCCCCGACCCCCGATCCCGACAATTTGGTCGTCCCTGACCCCGACCCCCGACATGGCCAACCCCGACCCCCGACATGGCCAACCCCGACCCCCGACATGGCCAACCCCGACCCCCTGAAATGGCCAACCCCGACCCCCGACATGGCCAACCCCGACCCCCTGAAATGGCCAACCCCGACCCCCGACATGGCCAACCCCGACCCCCTGAAATGGCCAACCCCGACCCCCGACATGGCCAACCCCGACCCCCGAAATGGCCAACCCCGGCTTCCCCTACTCCCGATGGCCAACCCCGATGGGTCGGGGAGCAACCCTCTTTAACGTCGCTGGCGCCCAGTGGCCCCAATCGGCTCTTTCATTGGATTATTTATTTTTAGATAAAATTTAATATTATTTTTAGGAAGAGCATCGGATGGAAATTTTAAATTAATTGGCGGAATGGACAAATTTGACAAAGTTCGGCTAAATGAAAGGAATTATGATCTGGTGAGAAATTTGCATATGAATTGGTACGCAGGCGGAATCAAAGCACTGATGGGCAAATTGGGGAAGGATTTGTTCAAAATATTATCGCCGGGTGAGTGAAAATATTATTTTATCATTTTGATAGTTAATTCTATTAATGAATTATTTAAATAATTGTTTTTTATGTAAATTACCTAAATATTTGCAGCTGAACGAAGTCGGCTAGCCGAATGTTTAAACGGAATTGAGGACAAAAAAGATTTGATTCTTTCAGCAAATTGTCTGATAAATTCACGCAAAACTTATTTTATACGGACGCGCCAATTGTCGTCTTTCAAAAAAAAAGTGTAAAACATTTCACTAATTTTTAAATCACTTTTTTTAGAACGAAAGTTTTGTCCATTCGGCGAAAAGTTTGGTGAAGAAAAGGGCAATTCATAAAGAACAAATTAAAAATGTTGGGTAATTTGATTTAATATTAAATTTAAATTACCAAAACAATTCCTTCCGATCAGAAAATTTGAATTGTCGAAATGGAAAAAACGATTGGGACGAACGGCGAAGAACACAGTCGCGAAAAGAGCGGAAGAAAAGGAAAAAAGGAGTAAATGGGCAATGGAAAGGCCATCTTTTGGGCACAAATTTCATGTCGGGAATTTGTTAAAATATTTAAACAATTTTTATGCTTTAGGTCAGACAAGCGGATGTTTTAGAAAATTTGTCCGGCAAAAACGATCGCTCGGCGATTATTCGGGTAAACTGAGCAATTATTTATTTAAAAATTTAATCAATTTCAAAATAATTTAGAACATTTAAAAAATCTTGTGATGATAATTAATTGCCATTTTAAATTTAGGTTTCTAATTTAATTTCAAAGCTGACAAATGGCGGAAACAACGGCAGTGTCGGTGGGGTTAGATGGACAAAAATGTTCGATTCATTGGTCCAACTGAAAAAAGCCAATGACAAAAGAAGGCAATCGCCCGGTGCCGGTAAATTAAAAAACAAAAACATAAAATATAAAAGTGCATTTTAAATTAAAATTTTAGCTGTTTATGAGAAGCGAATGTACGACCTGGTGTTGGACAGGAAGGAATCATCACTTGGACCCAAAGCCAAAGTAATTAAAGTCCATTTAAATTCAAATTAAAACAAAACAAAACGCCAAAAAATTTGAATTAAAGCTGAGCCCCGAGGGCCTTCTTCGGCAGGGCATTTCGCTGCTACAAAAACTGCACAATGAAACGGTTCATCGGGAGGAGTCCACCAATTACAAATTGATGAGTCCGCGCTTTGCCCCGCTAATGCCTGACCAATCGAAGGCTGGCAAATCCGTCCTTTCGCCTACCGTATTTGCTCTGTACGAAACGGACAAAAGTTACGGTAGTAACGGGACGGAAGGGCAGCAGGCAAAAGGCTTAGAGATTGCGTCGATACCCGAGGTGTTTAAAAATAATTTTAAATTTAATTACCTTTTATAAAAAAGGTTCTAAAAGCGGCCGGCTTAAAGCAGCAGGACAGGGAGGCACTTTTGCAGACGCTAATGGAAGTGTCCGGGACGATTGGACATGTTCAGCAAGCGATGGAATTGTTAAAAGCATTGAATTTCTTTGGTAATTTTCAAAATTTGCATTTATTAAAAAATTTGTTTTGTTTTTTTTTTGAAATTGAACCGGACATAATGGAGGCCAATGATCGCATTTTGACCGCCTACACAAAAATGGAAAATTCATTTGAGCGGGAACAGGAGACGGAGCTGGAGAGGGACGGATGGACATTTATCAGAAAGAAACAGTTTGATCAGTTGTGCAAGGATCAGTGTTAGTGATTAAATACAAAATAAACAAAATAATTTAAAAGTGCCATTTTTGCAACAGATGCCGAATTCCCTGACGACTTAAAGGCCAAATTGGGCGATTTTGACGAACTTGACAAAGCGAGGCGGGAAGAATCCGTGTGGAAGCGAATAGAACGCATCGCCAGAAATATTCCGGATGTAATTTATTTTTAAAAAACAATTAAAAATAAAAAATAAATTTTTTGAAGGAAATTGCGGACAAATTGGACAAAAGAAGACGCCAAAAGTTTATTCGATTGCATTTAAGCGACAAAAACCGGAGGCGAATGAGACGGCAACAACCAAATGAGAATGGTCAGAAAATTAATTGGCTCTCTGTGCTAAAGCCAATCGTTTTGGAGCCGTATATGTTCACGCCAATTTACGGGTTAATTTAATTTACTTAAATATGACAATTTAAAGATGAAAATCTCATTTTTTATTTTAGAAACTTTATTTTTACGTCACAAAAAATGCCATATTTGACATTTTATTGCTAAATTTCAATAAAAACGAACTTTTGCATATTTTGAAGGGTTTGAAACGTAATTTACATATTTTGGCCAAAAATTGTAACATTTTTTGCGTATAAATCAGCCCCCCCTATTTATATGATGCATAAAGTTACGCAATTTATGTTAATATTAATAAATTATTTTTAAATATATATAAATTGTGAATATATTAATTCAGATTACGCAATTTATGTGAATATTAAATTATTTTTAAATATATATAAATTATGAATATATTAATTCAGATTACGCAATTTATGTGAATAATAAATTATTTTTAAATATATATAAATGTGAATATATTAATTCAGATTACGCAATTTATGTTAATATTAATAAATTATTTTTTAATATATATAAATTATGAAAATATTAATTCATTTTAGTCTTTCTGTGCTCGGCCCGTTGATTCTGTCGCCGAACATTTTTTCGCCTCTAATTTTGGCCCCGTCCGTCCTCGGCCCCTGGATTCTGTCCCCGGCCGCCCCGGTTCCATTCATTCTGTCGCCTTATGTTTTTGGTCCTTTCATTCTTTCGCCGATGGCAATGGCACCATTTATTGTAAATTTTATAAATAATTAGGAAATAATTAAGCAATTTTATAAATAATTGGGAAATAATTAGGCACCATTTATTGTAAATTTTATAAATAATTGGGAAATAATTAATTTTTTGTCACTGTTCAGCTGACCCCGTACGTTTTGTCGCCAAATGTTCTGAATCCTTTTGCGATGTCTCCGTTGATTTTGAGTCCTACAGTAATTAATTGGCACATTATTAATTATTCCTTTTTTTTGTAAAAGCTTAATGAGAGAAGCCAAAAAAAAAGCATTTTCTCCCGAAAAAATTTTAGAATTAGAACGACCTTTTGTCACATATCAAAAACATATTTTGGGGGGATTTTTAGCACAATGTAATTTTGGCATATATTTTGGTTCCAAAATTCCTTTAAAAAAAACGCAATAAAAACAAAACATTTACCGCTAAAAAAATCTATCCAAAAATGCCTGAAAAATGGATAAGATTTAACGCATAAATTGACCAATATATGCTAATATATTTCGAGGTTTTTAGCAATATAAATCCGATCCCTAAATTTAATTATAAACATTATAAATATTATTTTAATTAAGGTGCTCAGCCCGGACATTTTGTCCCCACAAATTTTGGGTGGTGGCATTTTGTCGCCCACCGTCGGCTCACCGGCAGTGCTGACAGAATCTGCCCTCATGGCTTCTGTTCTCTCCCCAAGCGTTTTATCCAAATAAATAATGAAAATTTGAGAAAACTGAGTCCCGAGAAACAACATTTTGTCCATTGTTTGGTCGGCTACCGGTCCGAGTGTCGGAATTATTTATAACTTTTTGAAACTTAACATTTATATGAAAACTCTTGAGAAATTGATGCTATTATTAAGCTGTAGCTTTGCGATTGGACAAAGCTCAAAAAAGTTATGGCCAAAAAGTGAAAAATTCGAAAAAAAGGCAAATTTTTGGGCTTTTCTGCCACAATTTTTGTGAGTTTATTCGATCGATTGGCTTCTGTTTGAAGATAGCTTCTACTCAACGAAAGCTTGCTTCATTATGATATTTGTCTCAACTAAATTTGTTAAGTTTGATAAACAATTTGACACTCGGACCGAAAGCGTTTTTGGCCCGCTTGGGCGGTCTCCAGTTTTAACCTCTAATTACATATTTTTATTTACCTTAATTTATTTTATAATATTATTTTTTTGTTTCATATTCTGTTAAATTCCATTTGTTGTTTTTGTCTTTTTATTAGGCCTGCCAGCGGCCTTTCATTTTTAAACCGGGGGTTTCCCTGGTACTAAAGTGTCACTTTTGCACTGGGACTTAGTCGGCCGCTATCCAAATGGCCTCTGATTGACTTGCCTCACCCCTAGATCAATTTGTCTCATCAGCGGTGTAATTGATACCAAATTAGTGCAGATTGATGCACGGGAAGACACAGAATTTAGGTCAAAAATATCCATTTTGGCCACGTTTAAGTGGTTCAAAAACCGGTTCAAACTCATTTTCTAAACTTTTCCTATTTTCCAATCTTAGCTCGTCGAGACAAAGCGATTGGTATATAATTTATGCAGTTTTGGAGTAGGGCGTTCAGTGCAGTTCACTCTTAAAAGTGATGACAGGAACAGGAAGTAAATTACACGAATGATGATGACAAATAGAAAATGCATTTCTTATGACCGGAAGCATTTATTTATTTATCGATATTTTAATTTTTTTACTAAGCAATATAAAAAGCAAATAAATATAACATTTTTCCATTAAATTTTAATTATTTGGATTTATAAATAATTGAAAAAAACCAAACAAATCGCTTCAAAAAGATGAGCAACTTAACAATATTCGTCGTTCTTTTTACCTTCTCGGCGTCTTTCTTCACATGTTCCACAACAAATCCTTCTCATCACAACAGCGATGAGGGGGAAAATTCCTCAAAAAAAGGTTTTTAATTATTCATTTAATTATTTTTATTTTTTAATTATTCATTTAATTATTTTTAAAAATTTAAAAATAATCTTTATAATTATTCGATCATTCAGATGAAATTAAAAATATTCAAAATTATGCTTCGGACGTCGTAAAGGACGAAAAGCATTTGGGCGAATTGGCGCTTTACGCAATCGAATGGGCGCACAACAACGGATTAGTGTTGTTGAGCAGAGAAACCGAGTATGGGAAAATATTGGAAAAAACGATTAAAAATATTAAAGTTTATTTATAAAAACTATAATTGAATTAAAATAAAAGAAAAAAAGAATTTCGACTTCTCATTTAAGCATTGTCGAATTCGCACCGATTTCGCTGTTTCCTTCGCCGTTTCCCAGAAAATCATTTGAAAAAGCGCTTTCTGTCCAAAAGGTGAGATTAATTATTACAAATTAAAATAACAAAATATATTTTTAGGATATGAATTTGCTCTATTTTCGTGTGGCGTCCGACTACGAATTTATGGCGGAAGCATTCAAAGATCTGATCCCAGGGGACGCACACATCGCAAAACTGTGGCAAATTGTAAAGGAAGTGCATGAGGAAGGCATTCGACAACCGTTTACACTGCTAATTCAACGAGCGGTCGGTTTTTGGAGTTAAAACGCTTCCGGTCTGAATCCCCCCCCCCCCCGCCCGAATTCCCTCAACGTCTTAGGCTAAGCCTAAGCCTAAGCTAGACTTAGACTTAGGCCTATAGGCTTAGGCTTAGCCTAACAAACCCCAACCCAGGGGGCTTAGGCCTAATTTAGGCTTAATATTAGCTTCAGTACGGGACTGAATCAATCATGGTAGGAGGATTCAGACCGGTAGCCAAAAGCCGTTGTTCACCTGCTGGGACTGAGTGAATGAAAGTAAAGTAAAGAAAAATAAATTGAAGGATTACATGCTGAATGTGGTTGAGAACCCAAGTGCCGGAGAAGAACAATATCAAATCAAACAGGTATTCTTGATTATAGTCAAAATGATGGCATTTTTAGATCACATCAGCGTTTTTAATTCTTCTAAACCAAAAATCTTTTTAGGTCGAAGTTAACGGAGGGTCCATTTGCGGGTTGGGTTTGAAACGCCGAAACAGCGAACTCCACCGACAAATGCTGAGAAAAGTGGGCATGGACGTGTCGGCATCGCCCGTTAATCAGCCCGACGTCGCTTTAGTCGAAGCCCTGCACATGGCATGGTATTGAAAATAAATGAATTAATTTATATGGCACTTTTAATTAGAGTTGGCCGGGACCGGGATTTTTGGGAAAAATCGGGACCGGGATTGACCGGGACCGGGACCAGCATTTTGAACCGGGATCGGGAAACGGGGAAAACCGGGACTGGCAATAAAAATTTTTTTTTGGTTTGTAATGGTCAAAGGTGAACAAAAATTGTTTTTTTTATTATTCAAAAATTTTCCTAACTTCAATTACCTCATCTTCCATTTTTTTGACAATTCTGTTTTACTTCTGCTAGGAGGGAGGGGAGTCGGCGGTGCCGATAGGCGCCGCCGAGAAAATTTTGAATTTTCGACTCCAATTTGTTGAGATTTGCAACCAAAATTTTAAAGTTATAGTAGTTCTAATTTTAATCGAAATACGGCAAATTTTTTTTGAATCTATCTGTATCTCATTTTGAATATTAGATTAAAATTTAAGAAAATCATCCGAACCCAATAAATAAGAACATATGCTACCCTTGCACTAAAGTAATTTAAGATCACTCAATTTTGAACATAGGCATAAATTTTTTAACATTCCGTGAATTTGTCCAAAAAAAAATGAAATGTTGTGAATTGTATCTAAAAATTTAAAACAAAAACGAAAAATTTCAAAGAATTTTTATGATTATTTACACCACTGTAAATATTAAGAGAAAGTCTTTTAGGCTCAAAAATCCCATCCCTAGGGGTGTACTTTTTTCCCGGTTAGTCCCGGCTCGACCGGGACGGGATCCGGGATTCTGATTTTTCAAAAACCGGGATCGGGACCGGGATTCCAAAAACCAGGAATTTCCCGACCGGTCCCGGTCGGGATCCCGGTCCTGGACAACTCTACTTTTAATAAACAAAACAAAACAAATCTAATAAAATCAAATTCAGGAAACAATTTGGCGACCCAAATGCTTTGTTAATGTTTTTGACAATAAAGATACCTTACGTTTTCGAACAAAGGCATATTGCCAACGAATTGGAGCGAATTTCAAACGGAAAAATTGAAGTCATTTACGTGTCATTGTCTGAGAGTGCCAAAAAGTGAGTGATTAATATACCCTAAAATTCAAAAAACAAATTTGGGATTTGAAAATCAATTTAAAATTATAAAACAGAAAATGTGACTAACAATTTCGGGCTTAGAATAAATCTGGGCCAAAATTCCCATCAAAAGGGCCAATTTTATTGCTTTGACCGAATGAACTTAGCCCATAAAGCATTTAAGCTTGCACTTGGACCCCGAAGATTTTTCGCTTCGTCGGAATTCCGATGGCCGACGGGTGGCCGTGGTTTATTCGAATATGTCCGCACTTGGCTATGCGCCGAGGTTACACTACGACGTGCAAATGGAGGCTCGAAAAATGATTGAACGTTCAACAGCAATTGTAAGACAATTTATAATTTATAAAAATTAAAAGTATAATTAATGTATTAAAAGTATAATAATTAATTAATGTAAACCGAACATTTGCAGAAGGCCCCATCGTTGGCAATTGGAATTAGCTGCACAAAGAAAATCCAACAGGTAAATCGGAAAACATTCAGAAATAATATTATTTAAAATGCAGCTGCTCACCAAACCCGAAAATCTGAAGCGATTCTTCCCGAGGCCAGAAGATGCCGAAACGATTAAAAACATTCAATCAACTTTCGCCGGATTGTGGGGCCTAGAAAATGATGACCAAGCAACTCAAGAGTTAATAAAGGTGCAGATTAAAAGGATTATTTTATGTCGGGAAACTCAAAAATCTCTTTATTTTCTGATTCAGATGGGGTGGCAAATTACTTTAATGGGTTTTGAGTACCTAATAGAAAGTTTGGGAAATTTAATTTTTTTGTTTTAAAGGACGCTATGGAAACTCCGGCTAATTACGTGCTCAAGCCGAACCGGGAATGCGGTGGAAACAATTATTTCGACGAGCAAATTCCGGAGGCTTTTCAAAAGTTTACACCCGAAGAACGAAAAGCGCACATTTTAATGCAAAAATTGCGTCCGATGGCTGTTCCGGTATTTTGCAAACTTTTCTTAGAATTCACCCCCTCCCCGCAAGAGACGCTTCATCCATTTACAAAATTTTAAAAATAATATTTTGAATTTTTTAAATATGGCGGCATTATGAATTCAGAATTACATGTTGCGGCCGCTCCAAGAACCCATAGAGGCCAGTGTGGTGCCCGAGTTGGGCGTGTACGGCTTTCTGTTGGGCAACATGGTGGACGGGTCCGTGCAACACAACGTCCAGCAGGGCTATCACTTCCGCAGCAAATTTTCACACCTCAACGAGGGTGGCATTAGTGCCGGATTCGGCTTTTACGACACCGCCTATCTCTTCTAGGCAACTTTCACCAGATTTTTTAGGGAAAATAGCCATTTTGAATCCGTTGCTTTTTCTTTACCGGTTCTTCAATGTGATATATATATATATAAGTAATAAAGTTGCATTCTGACAATTAAATTTTTATATTGGGATTTAAACTATTATTTTTTTGTTTCATATTCTGTTAAATTCCATTTGTTATTTTTGTCTTTTTATTATTGGCTCAGTTGAGAAACGTCTCATTTGAGCGCTGCCCTATTCGTGCGCAAAGTGTAAACTAAAATAATATTTGTGGTGGCCGCCCTCATTAGTTATAAGGAAAACAATTTTATCATTTAAAGAAATAAAACATATTTAATCATCAAATTGTTATTTTTAATTATATTTATTTTTTATGATTATTTTGCCAGTTTATAATATTGCGATGGCATATATTTTCATTATGCATTATTTGTTATATTTCGTTTTGCTGAGTGACTGTACGGCGGTGAATGAAATTCGCGCGAGAAGAAACGTGACGGGTTCGGTAAGAGAGGAAAGAATTCGGGAAAACATGCAATTAATTATTAAAAGAAAGTAATTTCGCAAAGTTTGTTTACACACATTAATATTATTGAAATTAAATTTAAAAGGAAATTAAACACATTAATATTATTGAAATTAAATTTAAAAGGAAATTACACACATTAAATATTATCGGAATTAAATTTAAAAGTAGGGTTAAGCCCCGACCCCGACCCCCGACCCCCGAACCCCGACCCCGAGCCCCAAAATGGGGTCGTCCCCGACCCCGACCCCCGACATAGCCAACCCCGGCCTCCCCGACCCCCGAACCCCAAACCCCGTCGGGGGTCGGGGGTGAACAAACACCCCTAAAGATCGACTTTTTTTGGGAGAAATAAGTACTTTTGAAAATTAAATTCGTATATTCTGTGGTGGTGTAGTGGTGAGTGCTTTTGTCTGTGTGTTGGGTCTAGCGTTGGTTCGGATCCCGATTGAGTCAATGATTTTTTCCATTTAATATGAACATCAATAGTGGATTAAACAATTCATAAAAAATTTTTTAAATTGTTTCCGTTTTTAAAAATAGGTGCAGGACTTTTGGGTCACCCTGTATTTAAAAAATGTATTTATTACTTTGTTCAAAGTTGAATGATCATAAGTATTTTATTGTCATAAGTTCTAGAAAAATTTTTATTCTATCTATTTCTTTAAAATTTTGAAAGTTCAACAAGTTATAGTCAAAAATTTTTACTGAAAATTTCCAAAATTTAAGAAGTGTTAGACAAATTTCGTTAATTTAGAAGCAATTTTTCTTAACAAACATTGTTAATCTTCAAAAAAATTTTTTCCGGCGGCGCCTATCGGCACCGCCTACTCCTCCCATTCTTAAAAAAACTTCTAAAACACCGCCATTTTTTAAACTCTTTAATGGCAATCCAACAAAATTTCTAAAATTCTTGGCCACAACAAGATTTTTGAATGAGGTTTAGCCTTTCGACAAATTTGGTGATTTCTATTATTTTGAGTTGTTGGGCGCTTGCCTAGTAAAGATTTGCTAAAATTTTTATGGAAAAAAAATTTTATTGAATTAAATTTTCTTCAACCCCGACCCCCGATCCCCGACCCCGACCCCCGACCCCGACCCCCGACCCCGACAATTTGGTCCTCCCCGACCCCGACCCCCGACATTGCCAACCCCGGCCTCCCCGACCCCCGACTTTCCCGCCCCCGAGGGGTCGGGGCTCAACCCTATTTAAAAGGAAATTACACACATTAAATATTATCGGAATTAAATTTAAAAGGAAATTAAACACATTAAATATTATCGGAATTAAATTTAAAAGGAAATTAAACACATTAAATATTATCGGAATTAAATTTAAAAGGAAATTAAACACATTAAATATTATCGGAATTAAATTCAAAAGGAAATTAAAATTTGAGAGTTCATTTTCCTTATTGCTAAGGTTGGTGGAATCCCGGCCAATTTGTACGGAAGAAATGTCGGGAATAAAAAAGCCGGGACCTGGGATTCCCGAATTAATATTAGAATTGACTATCTTGAAAACATGACCCGTGTGATCTGATCTATAATGGGACTCGATTAGCTCAAATCTTTTTGCAACAAAACGTTTTTACGTCAGGAAGCGGCTCCTTCTCCGGCGGCTTGTAAGACGGAATGCCAAATGGAATCGGATGGCCACACTCAAAAGTGCACAACAAAATGCCAAATGTCCATGCCATTTCAGGTCATCGGCCAACATCAACAACAACAAATTCAATTTGTGAGTGAATGAATCGTTTTTTGGTTTTTTTTTTGCCAAAATTAATCAAAAACGTTAAAGCACATTTTTTAGCCAACCACTCAAATTTTCACCAAAATGAGCGAAACGCGCGAGTTTATGCAGCAAGAAGACTGTGTGAAGTTCTGTCAGGAGAAAGGCATGGCAAAGTCGGCGGAGGAATGCCGTGGAAAGTGCCAGTCCGTGCCCGCGTCGGCTTCCGTTTTCAATAGCGCTGTGACGGCCATTCCTCAGCTAACATTGGTTAGCCAAATAATTGAGGGTTAGGTCTTTTAAAAATGACGTGGTTAAAGTCGAATAAATATTATTAAATCATAACATTTTCTGTAAAAACCTGTGCCCAAATAGAGAAACTATTTGATTCATTGTTCTACTTTAGCTACATTTTCAGAGTTCTTTTATGTATAAAATTGCCTTTTTATAATTGGTTGAATATTATTAATTTTTTCAGAATGTGCCTCTTGTCATTAAAACATCGGAGACCCACGAGTTTGTTGGCCAATTCGAGGATTGTGTTAAATATTGTCAGGCAAAAGGCATCGGAAAGTCGGCGGAGGAATGCCGCGGCAAATGCCATCCGGTCGGCGGCAAAATTGTCGTCACTAATTAGTCCAACAGGGCTAATATTTAATAATTGCTGTCATGGAAAAAAATTTTGCGGCCTTTTACATTTTCGCATTACATAAATCAGACTTTCGTCCTTTGTCCAAATTATTAAAAAAAAAAAATCGGAAAAAGTATAATTATTTTTACGTGCTTTTTTAGTCTTGGAAATGTTCTGAAAAAATCAAAAATTTGTGAACCAATAAAAAAATCAAATTTCTATCGAAAATAAATTTATATTTTGGTGATTAATTATTAGCCGATAAAATGAAAATGAGTTTATGACGTCAAACACAAAAACGACGACTAATTGTGTCCGTTGTGCCACTTTTATTTTTGGTAACATTTTGTACTTCTTTATTCAAATAAAAGTCATTAAATACATTCGTTCTTTTGAATGGCGGGTACACACGCAAAAACAGAGTTGAAAGCATTGCTTTAACGAACTACGCAGCAATTATTCTTAATTTAAAAAAATCTCTCTCTAAATTTAAAATAATTATTTATTAGAATAAAAAATAATTAATTCTTTTCTCATGAATTCTTCCACAACTTCCACAACTGTTTCAACTTCTTGCATTGATATTGAACAATTTTTGAAGCAACCTTTGTACCAAATAACCTCATGGGTTCAGCTTGCGATTGTTTTGGTCATTTTGGTTTCAATTTTTACATTGATTCGCCGTTGTTTGGTCCACAAAATAACCATTCACGGCAACCTAATGGTAAAATTCATTTATTTTAATATTTTTAATGAATTATTTTGCATTAATTAGATACTCGTTTCCAACCTTGTCTTCTTATACTGCTTAAATGCCGTCTTTTGTGGAGCATCGATCATTCGTTATAAGGTCTTTTTCTGTTTTGTTTATATTAACAATTAAAATGAATTGTTTTTAATTAAAATTATTCAGATTCTTTTTTATGTTTATTCGTCAAATTGTGAACTTCGGACCCCGGCATGGCTGGCGTTTGTTTTGACGGCCCCTCCCTACTTGTATTTGGCCGCAAATCCCGCCATTCACTTCTTCATTATGGCCGAAAGGTGCCGCGCAACACTTTTTGCGCGACATTATGAAAATGAGGGCTTCCGTTTTGGATGGATTTGTTCCGCAATTTCGGTATAAATAATACAAAAATTGGACTTTTAAATTAAATTTGAAGTTTTCATTCAGTGGGTTTTTGCTTTTTCTTTCATTTTGTACATTATTTTGACGGATTTATCGGGCGACGGATTCTCACAACCGCTGGGCGTTGTGTCGTTAACCTCCCGAAACAATGCGCAGGGCATCATTTATTTGCATTATGCCCTTTTACTGCTTCTAATTGTCACATCAATCGGCGATTTGTGGGTTAAAATAATGAACCAAAAGCAGCTAAACCGGTATTATTTAGAGAGTTTGATAGTTTAAGTTATTAATTTAATTAATGCGACATTTTTATTTCCCATTCCTAACAAATTTTATAAAATATTTTCACAGATCTGCCAAATACGGAAATTATTCGGTGAGCAAAAATTATCAAATGAGGGAAAATTTGCTGACCATTCGACTGATTCTTCCGCTGGATATTTCCTACGCAACTTTCTTTGGAATTTTCTTGCTAATTGGACTGACCATTCGCTTTTATCGTTTGCAAATGTCAAAAGGAGATTATGTGGCAATTTATAATTCAGCGATTACCGTACAAAAAAACAATAAAAAATATTTTAATAAAATTAATTTCAGCTTTTGTTGTTACATTCGGCAGTCACATTGGTCATCTACAACAAATATTTTAAATTTGCATCGCCAAAACGAAAAATTATACGGGTGAAACCGTTAAAAGAACTTACAGAAGACTATTTCAAACAATTGCAAAATCAGTGGAAATGAATCATTTTTAAAGCCAACAAATCACATTGCATAAATACTTTTGCTGAAAGTTGCTAAAAATCTCCAAGGGTACACATCGGTTCAGTGCCCACGGTTCAGTGCTTTGCCAAGTTTCAAAAAGAGAAAAATCACTAAATTCAAAAATTATATTGCCGCATTTTCACTCATATTAATCAAAATTTATAAAATTATAAACTCAATATTTAACTCAAAAATATAAGCATTGATTTTAATTTCTAAGCATTGAGCAATTCCTTATTTTGTTTTCTAGGGACCGTGAAAGTTTGGAGAGGATCGTTAAATGTAAAGAAAAATTCTTAGATGCGAAGTGCGGGATGATCAAAATATTTATTAAAAACGGTGAGAGAGAACGCCAAAAGAAGAGAACGGTTAGAGAATAAGAGGGAAAAGCGAGATAGTGCACTGTCTCTTAAATGGTAATAAAATTCAAAAATGAATCGCTGTGAACAATTCTAAAAATTTTCTCGACGACGCCAATCTCCCCCCCCCCCCCTCCTCAAAACTTTTTTAGGAAACGCCGTTAAAATTTTGCCCTAATAAAGGAAAAATAAATTATTTGCGCATTTGTTGAAAAGTTAAAACGCGTTGCTTTTTCCTTTTTGTTACTTTTCCCGTTTGAGCCTTTTGCATTTCGCCCATTTATTTCTTTCTCCGTGTTTCAGCTTTTTACCATCTCGGCACTTTTTACCAATTGGAGATGCTCTTGAGGCGTCTCTCCGTCAATATGAACGGCCGTACCGCTCAGTGGAGGGGCTTTAAAACGGAATTATTGCCAGAAGGAGCCAAAGCGTTTATAAAAGGTTTTTAGTCCTCCAGACTTTTGTTGGGAGGCCAATTCAGAAAACCCAATAATTTTATAAGGATCAGCCAATGTCATTTTTTGCTCCCCCCCCCCCCCTCCAAATCTGATAGGGGGTTAATTTTTTCAATTTATGATTAAATTTTGTTTAAGGCAAATGGATTGATGCGTCCAGCGGCCACGAGTTCAGTGTCACAGACCCAAACACCGGTGAACTGCTGTTCGATGTCGCTAATTGTGGGCCGCAAGACGCGCAATTGGTCTCGAAAAAAAAACAATAAATTAATTTCATAAATTTTCTTTTTATTTTTAGCCGATTTAAAATAAGTTTTTTTCTTAATTCAGGCGGTTGCGGCAGCCCGCCAAAGGTTTCCGCGTTGGGCCTTCGAATTTACGGCCAAAGAACGGAGTGTCATTCTGCGCAAATGGTTTGATGTGATCAGCGAAAAAGAGAAGCAATTAGCCGAATTGTTGACCAGAGAACAGGTTTTGTGCGGCACTTTTTGAAAGAGCACATACAATCGAAATTCTTTAGGGTTTGGTGCATAATTAGTAGCTTTGTTTGGCAAATTTTTAACTAAATGCACCATTTTCTAGAAGCGTCAGGGGCGTATTTTTTGCTTTTTATTCCATTTTTGTTAAGCAATCTTTCCAAAATTTTCAATTATTTAAAAAATGGGGATTTTTTTTTAAAGTTTTTTAAGAATGGGAGGGGGCTGGGCTGGCTGCTGGCCGTTTATTTTTTCGGGTTTCCTGCCGCCTTCGTTCTTGAAACTTTTTTCGATACGAAAATTGATTTTTGAACGCTTTCAAAAAAACATTTTCATGCTCTTTCTTTTTCTCTGCACAGGGCAAACCGTTGGCGGAGTCTCGTGCCGAGATTCAATACTCCGCCTCCTACTTGGACTGGTACGCGGGCGAAGCCCGTCGCTGCTATGGCCAGGTGGTGCCCGCGCCGAAGCCGTTCCGTTCGCACGTCCATTTGCGCGAGCCGTGCGGCGTCTGCGCTTTGATTACTCCGTGGAATTTTCCAGCGGCGATGATTGTACGCAAAGCGGCCGCCGCACTGGCGGTCGGCTGCACGGTGGTGGTGAAGCCGGCAGAGGACACGCCGTTGACGGCACTTGCACTTGCGCAGGTCCATCGAGATTTTTTTTGTTGCTAGTTTTGCATCACAGTTTTTCGGGAGGCATCAATTTGTCCTGGGCAAAAAATTTTTTATTTATATGACTTTTTGTTTGGAAGTCATACGGCCTTAAATATTTTTGTTTAAGCTTTTTGTAGCAAAAATTGAAGTTTTTATGCTTTTGTATGAAGAAATTTGAGGGTTTGCCGTCTGATCGGATCTTTTAAACAATTCCATGCATTTCTCAGACTTCACAAGAAGCGGGCCTCCCCAACGGCGTGTTCAATGTGATCCCGGCCGACCGAACGGAAACCGCCGAAATTTCCAAATTCCTTTGCGATTCGCACGACGTCGACTGCATTTCGTTCACGGGCAGCACGGACATTGGAAAGGTAATTAATGTTAATGGGGAAAATAATTTAAGGAAATTTTGAAATTCAGCTTCTTCTCAGCCAATGCGCTTCCACGGTGAAGCGAGTGAGTCTGGAACTTGGCGGAAATGCTCCCTTCGTTGTGTTCAAGTCGGCCGACCTTGACCAAGCTGTGCAGGTGCGGGCATAAATTTGGAAATTTCTTAAAATATAAATTTGCCTTTTCCCGCAAAACCTTTTGGCTTTTCCCATACATATTAGGGTGCCATGTCGTCCAAATTCCGTTGTTCTGGCCAAACTTGCGTGTCCTCAAATCGTTTCTTCATCGACGAGTCTGTTGCTGAAGCGTTTGTTGCCAAACTGAAGGAACAGTTCAAAAGGCTGAAAGTGGGCGGCGGGATGGAAAAGGACGTAAACATTGGCCCGTTAATCAATCGGAAAGCGGTGGAAAAGGCGAGAATTTTCTTTTAAAAATTATTCATGTTGAAGAAATTATGACCAAAAACTTTGTTTTTTATGCTGATTTTTGATTTTAATCTAAACTTTTGTTTTTGTTCATTTTGAGGTTAAATCGCTGGTGGACGACGCGGTGGCGCAAAAAGCTGAAATAATTTGTGGCGGAAACGCGGTGCCGGAGACAAACTTTTTCGAGCCGACCATTCTGACAAATGTCAACAGTGAAATGGCCATTGCAAACGCCGAAATTTTTGGCCCGGTGATTCCCATTCAAACGTAAAAATTTGCCATAATAAATTATTCTAATTTTAATTTGCTTTTATTTTTTGAAGGTTTGAAACTGAAGAAGAAGCTGTTGGAAGGGCGAATCATTCGAGGCTTGGCTTGGCTGGTTGGTGTTGTGTTAGTCGTGCTGCAAAATTTTCGATTCATTTCTCAAATTTGACATTTTCTAAGCACTCAAAAAATCGGAGAAAATGGCACTTTTTGGGTGGATAATAAAAGTGAATGACTTTTTAGGGTACATCTTTTCCAAAGACTGTGCACAGATCCATCGCGTCTCCAGGGCACTTCAAGTTGGGATGCTCGGAGTCAATGAAGGTAAATCAATTGGATTTTCAAAAGTAGGCTTCCGGGTCGATCGGATTGGCTTTTTCGGGGGTTTTTATTCGTTTCGTTGGCCCCTTCAGGGATGATGTCCTGTGCCGAGGCTGCCTTCGGCGGTGTCAAGGAGTCCGGGTTGGGTCGGGAGGGCGGCCAACAAGGCATTGACGAGTTCACCCAGTGGAAGTACGTCTGCTGGAACATGGAGTAGACGAACTTTGTGTGTTTTTATCGCCAATTTGTCACAATTTAAATAATAAATGGCGACGTGGCCATAAAACTTCTTCAAAAAAACAGCCCACGGCATAGTGAGTGGAATTTGCTCTTTTTTTGGTGTTTGTGGGTACGACCACGTCGTCATTTCAAATATTTGGATATTTCTGTTTTTTGGTGATTTTACATCAAAAATAAAAATGCTCTGATGTCTAAGGCTTTCATTTTGTAATCACATGGGTAAACAAATTCAGCAACTGACACTCCAACCAATTCGTCAACCGTTGGACGATTTGCGCAAAATTTGCAAAATAAAAAAAAACGTTTCAGTCTTTCGTCCAATTGATTCTGCAGTGAGACAGAACGAGTTCTTGCTCAATTTCCTTGTCGAATACAATTTAAAAAAACGTCCTTGAACGAAAACATTTTGTTTTTAAATTGGTGAAATCGCTGCCGCCGTTCATCCTCAATATACGAAAAGTTTCTAAACTTAAAATACTCCAAAAATCCAATGCAATTTTTCGTTCCCGTTTTTGTCTTTATTATTTGTCTTATGTTGGCATTGGCACCAATCACTCAGCAATTTGTACAAGAGCTGGGCGGTGGTAATTTAATTTTAGTCTTTGGTTCACAAATATCGGATGAAAGTGAAAATTTTTAAATATTCAGTAAAATGATATAAAAATGACATTTTTCATATTGTCGTTACTCGAAAATTACTTTGGCCAAAAGTGCCGGATATTTTGGGGCAAACCGGTCTTGGCTAACCCAAAATTTAAATTCTTTTGTCAGAATGTGACCCAAATGCGAATGGCGGCCGCGGGAATTGTCAGCCGGCGTTGTTCTGCTCAGAAAATGACCACACGTGCAAAACAAAGCACTGAAAGACGGACAATTGGAGGAGACAAATGTTCAATAACTTTTATTGTAGGCAGTCGATCAAAATGATTTCCATTGAAATAAAACGCAAAAAGTAATAAATCCAATTACCTAACTTCTCTTAAATTGTCCAATGTAATTCCGGTAATCGCAATTATTATGACCGACCCCCCCCCCCCCTCCCTCTTTGCTCCAAATCTCTCAGGTCACCTGCGCAATCTGTCGGCACCGCCGACGCGCCTTCAAAAGCTTAAAATAAGCCTAAAAGGGCCGCTGAAGCAAAGATGGGGCCGAATTCGTAACAAAAACGTACAATTTTTGTTCCAACGTCGCTAATTTAGCGCCGCGAGGACTGGAACCGATACACACAGAAAACCCCGCCGGGCTCAGCTATTTATGTAATAATTAATGAATCTGTTCACTTTGTGCGTCAACATCGTGTATAGCAGCTGAATTGATCGCATTTGTTCCACGCGAGAATAATTGGCAAAACTGTGTAGCTTGCTGACCAGACGCAAAAAAAAATGGTCAAAAATGTCCTCGACGATTTTGGGGGATTAGCATAATTTTAAATTGGAAAAGAAAGGTTTGAGGGGCCGAGGCTTCGACATTAATATCAACGACGTGAATGCTTTAACATTACAATGCACGGCTACAAAGACTGTGTAACCCTTTTACGAACATCGACCGACACCGGCGATTGTGCCGGGTTGTTGTGCCGTTGTGCCTTGCCTTCCCTCCCTATCTCGTCGGCGAGAAATAAGTGTTTAATTAAGAAATTCAATTACGCTTAAAACTCGGCGGTTTTTTGAACAATAAATAAACGGTTGACTCAAACCTAAATATTTTGACGTAAAAACGAACGTCGCAAGTCGCATAATGAAAAATGAAATTGTATGAATTCAATCGCATGGATGGCTTTTTTGGCCATTCTCGGAGGCGTGTTGAACTTTTTGTACGTGCCCGCATTTCGAATGCATTCAGCGATGGTTTATTATTAATTATTTATTATTATTTCTTAATGTAAAATATTTCCAATTTAGTTCATTTCGATTGCATTGGTCACCGGCTTACCAATATTCTGGGCAAGGTCGCATCGCATTTATTGGCCCTTCCTTATAATCAATGCGAGCATTTTTATTTCTTTAATTAAATTAAATTAAATTATTTGTTTTTTAGGGAATTTACATTCTGCACGGATTTTTGCAGATTATCTTTCTTTCAATGCACACAATTTTTATATTCAAATCGCCGGCTTTTGTCGACGGGATGGTAATGTTTTTGCGAGAGAGAAAATACGAAAAAGAGCAGAGTCCGTCAGACCAATAATCGTTATATTATTTATGCCTTTTAGTTTATATCGGCTAAAATTTTTGAAGGTTTTCATGGAAAATTGACTGAATTTGGTCAGTTTTGCGAATTTTTTAGTCCATATTTTGGCAGGGGTTTTTTGCCCATATTTTTGGGATTTTAGTCCATATAAAGCGCAGCTCTAATAATAATAATTGGTTTAGTCGGCTTTTGTTTATTTTTGAATATTTTAGCCTTTCTTTTCGGCTTTTCACTCGAAGACTTTGAGAAAGGGCGGAAGAATACAATGGTCAAATACATTTACGCAACGGCCATTCTTTTGTTGGTCTGTCGTCAGACCATCGTTTGCTGGATGTACTCCGTCGTGTTCAGAGCATACAAATTTATGAAAGAAATTGGCCGCACTTCCAACGAAACGAAAATGCAAATTTAGGGGGGGGGGGGGAAGGAATAAATGTTTTTACCCCTTTTGTTAATATTAATATCTTACAAATTTGGAAAAAATTTTATTTGATTCCGGAATTGTGGCAGAAGAGACAAACAGAGGGAATGAATTCATAATAAATAAGCAAATAATTTATTTCCCCGAATTGCTTAAACAATTCATCCGTATAAAAAGTAATTGCTGATCGAGAGATCCAATCTGAAAACATTAAACAAAAGGCACTTCTTAAGCTCATAAAACGTTCTGATAAATCTGCAAAAAAGAAAGGCGCGCGGCGATCCATTCAATCGTAGTACGACTCATATTCACTGTCGTCGTCGAAGTCATAAGAATAAGGGCCGCCATCGTAGGATTGAAGAGAGTACACATCCGCAAGCTCGTCCGACCCGTAGCTGACTTCCTGGGCCAACACTTGGAACACGCATTTGTGCTCCCTTCCCCTCGGGTCGACCACCTGCAACAAAAAGTGCGAATAAATAAATAAAAGTAATCAGGCAATAATTGCACAAATCAATTGGCAAAACAAATTACTCGGCACTCTCTCGCGCAATAATCTTCGGAGGAGTCAGGCTGCTCAATGGCGATTTGGTTGCCCTTTTGAAAGAGAGCACTGGTACTCGGAGAAAGAGCCTTGAGAAAGGAGACAAATCAGATCAGGTGATTGATGCTTTTAAGACGAGAAAAGGGAGCCGTCATTGTCCCTTCGCCCTCCCCCTCATCCAATGCCGCCATAACCCGAGGAAACCGGATAAATTTTCGTTTGATACGGCTCATGGACAAGAATTCTGCTTTAAAGAATGTGGCTTTTTCGGATTTCGGAGGGGGGGGGGGGGGGGGGGGGGTCCCACGGTTATTGGTGCATAATAAATGAACGTTTTAAGTCCCTTTCTGATCTGTTTAGTCACCTCGTAACCGTCTGTGCTACAGTTGAGCTCCAGAACAACGACAATTTGCGCCTTTGCATTTCCCTCGGAAAGCGTTGGAAATATTTTGTCGGTAAATTCATTGGCGATTTCTTCGAAATGCTGCATGAATCCTTCGTGTTCGTTCGGACGGAATTCGTAAAAGACTTTAATTTCGATCATTTTCAGCTCGGAACATGAAATGAGCAGCGATTCGGTCAAGTTCCCCCAATTTAGCGATTTTGCGTCGGAAGCGCCGTCGGTCTGCTCAAACAGACAGCTTAACGACAGAGAGATCTTCTCCACTCGAGAAGTCGTATTGGCCCTGAAAAGCGAAAAAGTTTGAGAAACGATTTGTGAAAAGTCAAAATGAGCAGGGGCAGTGGCGGATCGGAATTTTGGACAGGAGGAGAGCCTTAGAGGCAAAGCAAATTTACAGAAATTTTGTGGCCCGCCGGGATTTTAAACCATTTTTTAATTGAGCAAGGCGACCGCCTAATCAAACCCAATTTGAGGAGCCTTGAACTGCAATATTAACCAGACTTTGTACAAAATTATGGGGACCCTTGCATTTCCCCGATCAAAAATTTACCGAAATGGCAACTCGCAGTCAAACAATTTCGGCTCGCATATTTCGACTTCAATTTCTTTCGCATTCAAATTGAGAAAACCTTCGAAATTGGGGCCTAAATGTGCTATTATTATTTTTTGTATGTGCGAATAAAAGTCTTAACCGGAGAATGAACCCTCACTTTAATGAAGAAAAAAAACTTAACTCACCCAATCCGTTGATAAGGCCGCGAACTTTCAGTTTATCCAATTCAAAATGAACTTTTGAGGCATCTTCGTCGGACAACTCTAAACACTTTGTCATAAAAGATCAAAACAAAAAATGGAGAATTTAAAACAAAACCTTTATTCAGAAATAGTTTTGAGAAGGATTGGATGGGAAATTTGCAAACGTTTGGCTGAACTTCGCCTTCCGTTTCGGAGGCGGCAAAATCGTCGGCATAAACGGAGACAGAAGACAAACGCAATTTTCCCAAATTAAGCAAAGTTCGCACAAATTCCTTCGTCACCAAGTACGGACCATAAAAGGCATTCTGTAAGAAGCATAATCAAATAAACAAATGAAATATTTTGTATTTTGCGATGATGTGCCCGCCCAGGACTGAATTTATACGAATTTTCTACATCATTTTCGCTTCAGCGTCTTTTAGGCCTATTTTAAGCTTCGGCAAACCTCTCCCATTCTAAAAAGCTTCAAAAATTAACGTTTAAATTTTTCTGGTTACGTCCCTGCTTACGTCTTTGCTGTTTGACCAGACTTTGGTCACGTCTTTGTACATTTTGACGTAGTCTTTCCGCTCGAATTCGATGTCTTTTATTTTGACAAAATGTGCGAAGAAAACTTTAATTGTGGACGGAGTGAGACCCTGTAAATAATGTTTTTAAAAAAAGCAAATAGGCAAAAACATAACCATAAAATTTGTGAAGGCATTTTCCTGACGCAAATCAACTTGATGTCCAAAAAACTTCTTCAGCGGTTTTGTGAATAGCATCTGCTCGGCTACCGTGTACAAAAGATCTTCAGATAAAGTCGCTGCCGTAATGGACATTCCTTAGCTGTTTTTATATCTGCAATTTTTATGTGCTAAAGACGGTAATAATCTAATTCAGGGGTCGTAGCTCTTCTGCTTTAGCATTATTTTGGTGTTTTTTGGAAAGTTAATGATGCTAAAATTTTAAAATTCCGCCAGCGGCCTTTCAACTTTGTGCGAAAAAACCTCGCATTTTGAAAATCGCATTTCCGAATTCTTGCGCAACTTTTTTTAACAAAATTTATAATTTACCAAAAAATTGCTTCTTGGTCTCCCAGCCCACTCTACTTTTGGCTTAATATTTGGTTAGAAAAGTTGAACAAATTGGAGTGCCCCACCTGGATTTTTCCTGGATTTTGGTCCAGGAAATCCAAATCCAGGCGTTCGTAAAATCCAGGTCCAGGATTTTTCAAAATGTCGGTCTCTAAAAAAAGGCAAAGTTTTTGAACGAATTTGGCGTTCTAGTCAAAATTAATCGTTGGCGTTCTGTCTTTTATAAAAAAAAAAAAGTTAAAAATGGAAATCGAGTTGGCCGCACATCGAACGTGGGCGATTTCTTTTAAACGTGCAGGCAGATTTTCCTGATTTTTTGCACAGAGCTTGCCAGCTAAATTGTTTATCCAAAAGCAAAACCTTTTAGGTAAAGCAAAAACTTTTTTAACATTTTTCAGCAAACAAATTGGAAAATTTGGCCCGACATTTTTAAAAATCCTGGACCTGGATTTCAGGAAGGTGCCTGGACCTGATTTCCTGGACAAAAAATCCAGGCCTGGATCCAGGTCAAGGTCGGGCTCTAGATTTAATTTTAGCATTTACCTATATGCACTAAATATTTGTTTTCAGCTAATCTTTCACAATATGAATTCGCAATTGACCCTAAGTTCAGTAAATGAGACGGATACGTTTTCCGTATCGGATGAAATTCGACAAATTGTTGGTGCATTTGTGGATTCAGCTCCCATTACTCAAGAAGAAGTGGATAAACATTTGAAAGTGCCATCTATGAATGGTAATTTCTTCATAATTTTTGTTTTTTTGGTTAAAGTGACTTAGAAAGGCTGGTGATGCCGACCCTTTCATAACCAGGAGATTTAGAAAATCTAAACTTTCGATTGACAATAAACAAACACCACCCATAATATTGTAGTTTTAACTTGCCTTTAAATTTCATTTATACGTTCTAAGCTGCGGAAGCGGCTAAAAGCATCCGAGCATCGAAGTCATCTTCGGCTGTCACTGTCAGCGGTTCCTCCTCAAGCTCAACTCTGCAGTTGGAACAACCTTTTACCTCCGCCGCCAGTAGCAGCTGCGGCCTCAACAGTTCAAGCGGTTCCATTGGAAGCAGCGCGAGAGGCAACAAAAGGAGCGGAGGGCGGACATTCATCAACAGACGCTTCAACAAGACACAATTGAGGGAACTGCTCGACAACCCCGACGAACAGCTTGGTCATGTGACGGGGTAATGATCACGTTGCATTGGAGTACATGGCACCAGAAAATTCACTTGAAAACCGATTATTTTACAAAATTTAGGTCGTTTGGCTCTTTTTCGCCTCCTCAGCATCCGCCGCGCCACAAATCACTGTCCCCAACGCCTATTCTTCCGTTAGCCTCCCTCCAACCGATTGGCTGTGTTCCGCCACCGCCACGTCTCTCCGACCGAATGGACACATTCCGAAGGCAATTGCCCACTTGGGCACTACGGGAACACATTCTACGCACCATCGAAGAGAGTCCGGTCACATTGATAACTGGCGGAACCGGATGCGGAAAGACCACGCAGGTTATACACCGATCAAAGCAATAGTAAGAGTTAAGTTTGCCCTTCTATTTTTGAAAAAATTGATTGAAGGCATATGCGTTTAGTTTCAGGATCGTAGAATTCGAACATGTGCCATTTTAACTGGTTGAAACGGATTTAATTGTTAAATTTTTCTCTCAAAGGTGCCTCAATTTTTGTTGGAAAGTGCCGCGCAAAGGCATTGCCCGATTCGCATTCTCTGCACACAGCCGCGTCGACTGCCCGCAATTGCTGTCGCAAAACGCGTTGCCATCGAACGTGGCGAACGATTAGGCACAACTGTCGGTTACCACATCCGACTCGAGTCAAAGTACGGCATTTTGAACAACATATTGAGATTAAGAAATGCTGAAACAACCCAAAATCATTAAAATTAACAAAATTTAAGATAAAAACGCAATATAAATCGAAGCGGGATTCCGAATTTTTGATGTTCCCATTTAAATGAAATTTAGTTGCTCGAGTGAGACTGTTCTGACGTATTGTACTAGTGGAGTTTTGTTGCGTAAACTCACTGCTGACGAATGGGCTAATGAAGCGACTCACGTTATTTTGGTAAATTCAGTTTATTTTATCCTTTTAAAAAGTGATTAGGATGAAATCCATGAACGGGAGACGAACACGGATTATCTGTTGATCGCTCTTCGCCAAGCGCTCAAAAAACGCAAAGATTTGAAAGTTGTGCTGATGTCGGCCACGATGGGGGACAATCGAGCGAAGTTTATGCAATACTTCCACGAGACCGGCATCAAATGCGTCGAAGGTTTTTTTGAATGGGCAAAAACATGGCCAATGTCTTTTTAGTATTAAAATCGTTAAAAGCTAAAAAAAGTGAAGTTAATCTGGTAAAAGTCGTTTTTATTTTCTGAATGTGTTATCAAATTAAAAATAACATTATTTGTACAAAATTCCATCTAATTTTGTTGTTTTTTTTTTTGCAGTTCCCGCTCAGCTGTTTTCTGTAGAAGTGTACCATTTGGCAGAAGCATTGGCCATGACCGGTTACATGCCGCATTCCCAATACGGAGGAATGTTTGACGAGCGAGCGATGGTAAGAAAAAAGTCGAAAGAGCGGAAATTAGGGGAGGGGACGAGTTGGGTTTTTTTACTTTGGCAGAATTGGGTTGATGTGCCATTTTTGGTAGAATTTGCCCCCTCCGTCCCCCTTGCCGTTCTACAACACCTTCGCTGTCCCTCAACAACAATCCCAGTGCCATTTTGTGGACCCTTTTTATAACTCGCCTTGGAGGCTCAACTCTTTCGGCCCCAACGTCCCACCACCCGTACAGCCGCAAATGCAAACTGTCCCGCCGGACCCGTTCATTTCGTCAACGACTACCGCAGGCGCTTTTGCGTCGGACGGCTTCGCTTTGTGGAGGGACCGCCGTTCGTTTCCACCAGCAGTGCCGGTATTTTTTTAGTATTGAAAATTCTTTGAAAATGTTTTGTCGACAATTGAATTATTTTCAAGTCGGCATTCATTCTTTAGTTCAGGAGTTGTTCTTTTTGCATGTATTTCATTGTTTCCCTTTGGCTTAAGGACATTCGTCAAAAATTGAATATTTGGTTGATGGATCGCCCTGCGCATTTTTTGCCTCACTACGCGCCTCGTGTGCGTGAAGTGCTGAACAGATGCATTCCTGAAAAAGAATTGATTGATGCGAGTTTGCGAAATATATAATAAATTTATTTTTTTTAAAACATTTTATAGGCCTATTTGGACGCCGGGGGCCGCCAATGGCAAGACTCTGTGGATGGCGATCTGGTCGCTGAACTAATCTGTTATTTGATCGACTGTCAGAAGGAGGGCGGCATTTTGGTAGGACAATTTACGAATTGTACACTGGACCTATTTTCATTTTATGGTAATGACAAAATAATATAAATTTTTGGGTTTTTCTTTTTCTGCCCCTCCTCAATTCGTTTTTTGAAAAAGTCCTAAAAAGTTCAGTCTCTAAATGCACTTTTATAGTAAAAGCTTTTTTATGGCACAGAAAATCCGATCATTCTGGTGTTGATAAGTACAAATGTTTTCAGGTTTTTTTGCCCGGCTACGACGACATTATGGCGGTGAGTGATCGCATCAACGCAATGCAAAACGAAGGACGCTTTGCTCGCCGCGTGCGACTTTATACGCTCCATTCACAAATAAACACTGACCGGCAGCAGAACGTTTTTGAGCGCGTTAAGAACGAAGATTGGGAGCGGAAAGTGGTGGGGGCTTTTCTTGTTGGGTTGGCTGATCGGGAAAAGTCACATCTTTCCAGGTGCTCAGCACAAATATTGCCGAGGCGTCCTTGACTATTGTAATTTTTGAAATTGAATTTCACATTACGGTAATTGGAGTTTATTGTTGTCTGTTTGCAGGATGACATTGTGTTCGTTATCGATTGCGGAAAGGCCAAAATGAAAGGCTACGATCACAACACGCGGGTCAGCCAACTCAAATGTCAGCCGATTGCGAAATCGAACGCGGAACAGCGGAAAGGTTTTTTGTTATTTCATTTTTGAGAAAATTTGTAAAAATTCTGTTTTGTTTGTTTTTAGGTCGCGCAGGCCGATGTCGACCAGGTGGCGTTCAGTTAAATCGTTTTTTTTCTAAGATGGTCATTGTTTTTCGCGAAAATCATTGCTGCTTTTGGCTGTGATACTTATTTAGTTATGCTTTTTTTAGGTTTTTGCTTTCGTCTCTACTCGCACGAGGAGTTCATTAAAATGGATGACAACCAAATACCGGAAATGATGCGTAGTGCCATCCATGTGATTTCTTAGAACTTTTATTCGGAAAACACAATTAAAAGTTAAAGCAAATTGTTTTGCTTCAAATTTATGGGATTTTATTTTTAAATGAAATGTTCATCTTTTTCAGGAAGTCTGTCTTCATGCCAAAATGTTTGCGCCGGGAAATTTGACGGTCCAGCAATTTCTTAAACTGGCACCGGACCCTCCGGCCGATGAAATTGTCGAGAACAGTTTGCTGTTTTTGGAGGTATTTTTTTTTAAATGCTTTTTTTAAAAATCCGTTTTTAGCAACTTGGTGCCCTTATACAGAGCCCCGCTTCCGGTTGCGCCACCACCACCGCCACCACCGGACACTTTTTTGGCCAGGTGTCCGCGAAGACCGCGCCGGGGCATTTCTCGTTTTGAATCTCTTGGCGCTCCAGTGGTGAGGACGGGTTTTGTTTTATAGAATTTTGATTAAGTATAAAATGGTTTGAACCCATCCAAAGGCTTGGTTAGGCTTGCCTCAATACAAAAATTTCTTCATTTTTTCCTAAATGAAATAATTGTACAGAATCGTCGCATCCAATTGTACTGCCCGTCCTCCTTCGACAGTCTCTGCCATTGGCTGGGTGTGGAAGAAGCTTCGCTCACCGAATTGGGCCGAACCATCGCCCATCTGCCGTTAGAGCCGCAACCTGCGCGTTTGCTGCTGTTCGGCATTGCTTTGCGCTGTGTTGGCCCCGTGCTGACGTTGGTGGCCGCACTGTCCCACCGGGACCCATGTGAGACACAAAACGGAGAAATCCGAATTTAAAAAAAATAACGAATATGTGTTGAAACCGCCGGGTCCCCTATAAAATGTAGTTATTAATTTTAGTTTATTTACATAAATGGTAAAGAATTTAACAATTTTTACGGAAGTTTAATGAAATTTAAAATGTGCACTTTTAGTTGTGCTCGCAGTCAACGAAGATCAAAAGCAAAAGGCCAATACGATAAAAGACGAATTTTCGCTGATGGACTTCAGTGACCATCTGGTATATGATCGAATAGTTCGATTATATTTATTTTAAAAATTTACAAATTTATTTGTCAGATGCTTATTCGTGCGTTCAATGCCTACCAAAGGGTTTATGGTGGCTACAGGGAGCAATGGTGTTGGGACCGAATGCTCAGCGAGTCCGGCATGCGAATGATTGGTGGAATTCGGTTAGAATATATTCATTCAAAAAAGAAATACAGCAAAAAATTAAAGTAATAATTTTGCTATACCCCCGGGAATCCTCCGACCGTATTAACATGAAAATTTGCACCGTCATAGTCCTTTTTAAATAAAATTATATTAATTCACATTTGTTGTCTTTCAGGCACCAATTGTTTGTTGAACTGCGGCGGCTTCGTCTTTTGCCCTCGCAAATGTCGAATGCTGACGACGATGTGAACGGCCTGAATTTGTTCTCCGTCAGTTGGCCAATGGTCCAGGGATGCATTGTGGCGGGCACTTACCCAAACATTGGCTTCGTCCGCTTGGGCACCAAATTGAACCGAATTCGCACTGTGTGAGTGGATAATTTGTATCACGGAGGGATTTCTTTGCCCATTTAATAAAGGGAAAGCATTGGCATGGAAGTTTTAACATAAAAATTTTTTTTAATTGAAAATTGCATAAACAAAATCAAAAAGAAAAGCTTAAAAAATTAGTTTCTTCTTTGGTACTTCCAATATAGTAGGCTTTTTGTGTTGCCTTTTTCTACGTGTGCAATCGGCCAAAATACCTTCGGTCCGTTTGTCAGAGTCGCCAAGAACTGTGTGCTTCATCCTGGCTCTAGCCTAAAGCGACAGACTGCCAACCCGTCCAGACGCTCTGAGAAACTCAACGAAGGAGGCTTTGGCCAGCAGCGGCCCGATCCAAAGCTACAGTACCTTTCCTACCAAGTGAGTCACACCACCTTAACAAGACCGGTTTTAGATTTTGGCGGAAGGAGGAGGGGGGGGGGGGGTTTGAAAAAAGCGGATTGTTTTTTGAAATCATATTAAATTACAATTCTGTTCCACTCAGGAATTGGTTGGTGATGCCCACCAACAGCACATGGTTCGGACTGTGACCGCTGTTCCGCCGCTGCACATTTTGTTGTTTGCCGGCCCCATTCGAATGGACCCCAAATGCGTGAAGCATTATGAGCTTGGTATAAACTAACACTACTTTCCGAATATTTTAGTTTTTATAATGAAAGCATTTTAAATGTAATATAAATTAATATATGTTTAGTTGATCCCGACGGTTCTCTGAAAACCCAGAGGAAGTCAGTGCGCGACAAAATGTTGCGAAAATATCGGAAGGAACAGCGAAATTACGAGCGAACGCTCCGACAAAGGCACAAAGAGCAGTTGGAACGCAGAAAGGAGTCGGAACAGAAATTGGAGGAAGAGAAAAAGAGAGTGCATGAGAAAACCGAAAAACAGAGAAAGCGACAGCGAGAGAGAGTGATGGACGAATGGGACCAGGCACTCAGCGGACCGTGGGAGGAGAGCGCAGACGGACAGAGCAGCGACGGCAGCAGACAATGTGTGGAGAGGAAAGAGCAGCAGACGACAGACAGCGCGCAGCGACTGCGGAGAGAGGGAGAGAACGAAGAAAATGGCGGTAATTACTCCGTTTAAAAATGCACACGTTTCACATTAGGGAGGGGCAAATGATTTCGGTATCCGATTAGTTCCTCCAATAATTTCAGGCAAACTCTCTGATAAAGCTGATATTTTTAGGGTTTTCTTTGGTATTTGTTAGGGTTGGGCAAAACCGGATATTATCCGGGTCCACCGGATAGCTCAAAAACACCCGGATACCGGTTCCGGATCCAGCATAATTTAGCTGTCATCGTTCAAAACCGGATAATTTTTACCCAAAATTTTCCCATACCGGTTCCAGATTTCCGGTTTTGTCCAACCCTAGTATTGGTTCTTAAATTATGTTCAAATGACAATATTGTAAAATTATTGCTTTTTTAGTCAGCGATGAGAACAGCGATGACTCATACGATTCGTTCCCGGCCGCTGACCCCATGGCAACGCCGTCCTCGTTGAGTTCAAGGTGAAAATGGAAATTTGCTGTTTTCGAACTCAAAATTCAGTGCTCTCAGCAGTCTGGACCCGGAATTGGCCGAAGAAATGCCCGACTATTTGCGCTCCTTGCCCCAAAGAGAGCCCGAAGAGCCGTTGGAGCTGCTTGAGCTTGATCATTGGTTTGCATTCCGTGGCACTTTCAACGATTTGCAGGTTTGATTTGATCGGATCATTTAGGCGACAATTTTTGAGTTTTTGAACAAGCATTACCAACAAAAAATATGCTTAAGTCTAATTTTTAAGATGATGATGAAGTTGCGCTTTCGTCTGATGGACTATTTTACGCGGGTTTTGTCCCATTCGGTCGGAAGGGAATTGTCCTCCGAGGACAGGGTTTGAGAACCTTTAACTACAAAATTTAACATTTAAATTTCAGCGTCTTCTCGACTGTCTGAATGAAACTCTGACGGAAGCGCATCGATCACAACACTTTGCCAAAGTGAACGATTTGGGCCGACAAAATTTGAATGGCAGCGGCAGCAACGGCGGGCGAGGGCCCAATGTTTCGCAGGTCAAATTGCCATTCATTTCGCGTTTAAATCCTATTTAACATTAGTTTAAAAGTATTAAAATTAAAGTAATCCATTCAATTTTGTTGCACTTTTAGGGTCGTCCTGGTCGTCTGAACTGATCGTTTTTTTGAATTTCTGCAATAAAAGAAAAAGGTGTTGAGGGTTGAGAGGCCCACCCATTCATTGCCTACAAACCAGGGACGTTTCATCGCGTTGTTCGCTTATTTTTGGAATTAATTTGGAAAAAAGCCAAACGAAGAATCCGACAAACTTTTCGCACTATTTTTACTTTTTATTCCATTCGACAAATTCAGACAGATAAATGATTCCTTCTTTCTTCGCCGCCTCTTCACACGTGAAAAATATTTGTTTTAATCCCAAAATTCCTGCAAAAATCTCTCCATCATCCATTTTTTCACTTTTTTTTTTGCTTTGTGTTCACTTTTTGCTGCCTGTCAGATCAGATATGCGTTTCTGTAGACCGATTTATAAATTCATTTGCCACACATTTTATTTTACTTAAGGGGGCCGTATGCCTACCGTATTCGGTGGTGTTTGTATTTAAAGAAATTCCAAAAATTTGAGAATTTGCAATGTTTGAGTTGTCGGCCGTTTTTACAAAATGCGACCGATTGACGAAGATTACCGTCCCGTCCGTGTGCTTGGCCAAGGCGCCGTACGGTGAAGTTTGGCTGGTGACCAACAAAGAGAATGAGCGTGAACAGGTGCCCGTCCACCTTGTCCATCTTTGTGTGAAGCGTTTAGCTTAAATTTTTCAGTTTGCCATGAAAAAAATTCCGGTCAAAGCCACGGAGGAGGGCATTCCGCAAAGTGTCGTCAGGGAGGTGAGGCCAAAACCCCAAAACCATCAGCGGAAAGATTCCGAAAACAAATTGAACAAATGCTTTCAGGTCGCTTCTTTGGTTGCGCTTAAGCAAATGAAGCACCCGAACATTCTCCGGTGAGAATTGGATTACAAAATTGGGACTCCGAAAAGATTTTTGTATAGTGAGAATTGAATAAATAATTATTTAATGCAAAATTGGGACTCCTAAAACAGTCATATTTCGATTTTTGTATAGTGAGAATTGAATGAATAATTATTTGATGCGAAATTGGGACTCCCAAAACAGTCATATTTCGATTTTTGTATAGTGAGAATTGAATGAATAATTATTTAATGCAAAATTGGGACTCCCAAAACAGTCATATTTCGATTTTTGTATAGTCTCCATGACGCGTTTATTCGTCGCAAGGAGGACACGATCAGTCTGAACATCGTTTGCGAGAAGTGCGACTGGGACCTCTGCGACTTTTTGCGCAAAATTCCGCACGAAATGTGCAACGCGCAGTGCAAACATTTTGCTCGTCAAATATTGTCGGGAATTGTGAGATTTATATTCTATTTGTGAATAAATAACTTTTGTTCATTGTTTTAGGACTTTTTGCACTCCAACACTGTCATACATCGGGACCTTAAGGTCGTGGCGCTTTTGTTAGAACAAATTATTTATCCAAATTTAATTTAGCCACAAAACATTCTGGTGAACAAAGACCACACTTTACGGGTACGCGCGTAAATTGTTATTATTGGATTCAAATAATAAATAAATTTGGCGAGAAATTACTTATTGCCACCAATTAATTGTAAGTAAAACGCGCCAATTTCAGATAGCGGATTTTGGTCTGTCACGGAATTACGGTCTGCACGCCACTTTCACCACTGAGGTGGTCACTCTGTGGTACCGTAGTCCCGAGCTGCTGCTGCAATGCAAGTACGGTACTGCTGTTGATCTTTGGTCGGCCGGCTGCATTCTGGCCGAGCTGTACACCCGCGACGCGCTGTTCAGGGGCGACACGGAAGCGCATCAACTTCGCGTCATTTTCGAGTGCAGATTTTTCTCTTTAAATGTTTAATAAAACAGCTTTTCGTTTCGAGCTTCTGATTGATTGATACTTTTTCAGAGAGAAAATACTTTTGTCTTGAATTCTTTGCAGAAAGCTTGGCACACCGTCAGCCTCCGTTTGGCCCGCCGATGCGATTGTGCCCCATTCTTTCTACACGGAAAACTCTCCGCCACCTCTGGCCAATCAGCTCCCGAGGCTGCCAGCCTCCGGCGTCGAATTGCTTAAGACAATTTTACACTTCAACCCACACGAGCGGCCGACGGCGGCCGAGTGTCTGCAGCACAAATACTTCATCTGATTGATTGCCTGTGTTTGATTCACACTTTTTGAAGAACATTTTTATTGCAATTGCTGTGCCCTTTTGATTGAATTTTTGACCGTCTATGGCTGAAGCCTCAACAAACGATACTTGCCGATATTAAATTTCGTCTGTGCGCTTTATGCATCCGTCTTTTTTTAATTTCCATTCCATTCCACAAAAATAAATCTCCATTGATCTTTGCGCTTTTTTTTTTGTTTCCACTTTTGGTCTAAGGCTTACAACGTAACATAATTAAACGCTAATCGTCAATTCTCAAATGTGCTTAAAGGTCACAAAAAGCATTTCCCATAAAATTTAGTTAATGGATTCTCCAAAGGATGGGAGAGTAATTAAAGGGGGGGGGGACTTTTTGGGTGATCTGAGATGGGGGGGGGCTTTTTGGGTGATCTGAGATTTATTAATGCTAAAAAGGACACAGAATATTATGGCTGATGCGATAAGCGCCATTTCCACGGAAATTAAAAATTTAGTTGGTGAGAGAGTCAGTCACAACGTTTCCCCCAAGTTCCAGTGCCCCCGTCAAATATATAAAACTTGCAAATATATAAAAGGAATTAATTTTGGTGCCATTTGAGAAAGAAGCATTTCTTTTCGTTGCCCCCCCCCCCACAATTTCCATGGCAATGCAAGAAACAAAGGCACTGATCGGATTGGCCTCTCTTTGCTCCGCCGGGGCCATCATTTCCGTGCTGATCGTCATCCCGCGGCTTAGCCAACAAATGAACGCAGTGAATTTGCGCGTTCTCGACACTGTCCAAGTGAATTTGAACTAAACAATTTTACCTGTCGAAGGCAAAAAGTTGCAATTTGAAATTTGTCTCCACCAATTTGACGTTTTCTGTCGGAGTCCCCCGATGATTATTATATTTATTATATTATTAAAGGCCTTTCGAGTCGACACCGACTCGGCATGGACTGATCTGATGGGCGCTCAAAACCTGCTCATTCCACCGAATGCGAAACGGTCAAATCCGTTCAACTCAATTTTTCTGAGGCACAAACGCCAGGAGGGACTGCCGCTCCAGTGCGTTTGCCAATTGGAGCAGCCCCAATGTGCGCCCGGCACGCCTGGTCCTGCCGGCCCTCCGGGTCCTGCAGGCCAACCTGGAGAGTCTGGACTGCCAGGCGTTGATGGACAGCCCGGGTCTCAACAATCTTGTGCTGGCGCCTCCAACGAATGTCTTACCTGCCCAGCAGGGGCACCGGGACAGCCCGGCGAGCAGGGACAGCCTGGCCCGCCGGGAAGCGACGGAATGCCAGGACAGACAGCACAAAACCTGGGCCAGGAGGGTCCGCCCGGACCACTGGGGCCGTCTGGCCCAGCCGGAGTACCGGGACAGCCCGGCGCACCGGGCTGTCCCGGTCAGCCTGGGACGCCGGGATCAAGCAGGTAAGAATGAATGGAATGATGAATTGCTTATATATATATATATGCGTGATGCCAAATTCTGAATCTCATTCTTTAGCGTTCCTCTGCCTGGACCCGCTGGACCGCCCGGAAGCCCTGGTGAAGCTGGAATTCCTGGTGAGCCCGGAGAGCCTGGACAGCACGGAGGCCAAGGACCAGCCGGGCCGCCCGGTGCCCCAGGAGAGCCCGGAAGCCAAGGAGAGCCCGGACAGTTCGGCAACGTCGGTACCCCGGGACAGCCGGGCAACGACGGCGCTTATTGCCCGTGCCCGTTGCGCAAAACCGTTTACTTTGCGCTCCGAGCGAAGAAAGCCAAGAAATTGGCGTGAGATTTTCAATGCAGCGCCCGCCCCCTTTAACAACAGTGTTAAAACCGTTTTATAAATATCGTTTTTAATATTTTGATGATTTAAACTTAAGCATTCAAAGAAAAATGATAACATTATTAGCCTAAAAATGTGCAATGGATTTATTTTTATTAAATCAGGGAGAACACAAAGTAAAAACGAGTGAGTATTATTACAAAATATTCTCTGAGATTTCTGGAGCTTTTCCCTAGTCAACAATTGGCCAATATAATCGACTGAAATATTTATGGATAAATGAAATGGCAAATATTTATTAAAAGATTTCCAACTAATACTTATGTAGCTATTCTTACTAAACAATTCAATTTATTACATCTAAAATAAACAAATTAAACCCAGGATTTTAAATACTAGCAATGTTCGAGACTCAAAATTTACCGAGACTCGAGAAGCGAGACCGGGAATTTGACCCCGAGACTTAACCCCGAAATTCGAGACCAAGACTCTCCAACATCCCTATTAAATAAATACCTTAATACATATTTTAGTTAAAAATGATTAACATTTTTGTTACAATTTTATTCGTATTTTGCATTTTTCAACAAATTTATGCCCCTTTATGTGCCCAAGTGGGAATAAAGGCTCTGATAAAAGCTCCCGGACAATTCGTCAGAGGACGATCCGTCAGAGGACGATCCGTCAGTGAAGGACAATCCGTCAGTGAAGGACAATCCGTCAGTGAAGGACAATCCGTCAGTGAAGGACAATCCGTCAGTGAAGGACAATCCGTCAGTGAAGGACAATCCGTCAGTGAAGGACAATCCGTCAGTGAAGGACAATCCGTCAGTGAAGGACAATCCGTCAGAAAATTAAACTTTAAAAAAATATATAATAACATTAATATTAAATTTCGGACGAAAATTCCTTGAAAAGTTGGCACAGAAATTTTGGAGTAACAACTTAATATGGGAGTGGTCCAAATCCAAATAAAAATACTACCAAACGATTCCTCTCGTCGAGCTGAGCACGAATACGATAAAAAAAATGTTGTAGAAAGCACTATAAATAAAGTTATGGCTCCTCGATTGAATTTTTGAAAATTAAGGAATTTTCCTCCAAATTAAATCATTTAAATCGTTTTTTAAAAAGTTCAATTTTCTGACGGATTGGCCGGACGCCCTGATAAAGCACAAAAATATGGGAAAAGAGTTGGAGAGTTCGCGCAATGAAACTACTGATAGTGAGGATGAGCAGGCGGCGAAAGATCAAAGAATTGCGCAATTTGTCCAAATGTATGACGACGGCGGCAACCCTTTTTGGGAAGAAAGTGACAGTGACGGGGAAGGCGCCGGCGGCGACGGCAGCTGGTCGACTTTGTTGGCCTCGCATCGCGGCTTTGGTACAAAAAGCGTCGCTTTAACAGTTTTTCAATCGTTTAATTTTTTTAATAATATGCGAAATTGTTTATAATTTAGCGCATCTTGGTCCTCCACAACGCGTGGTGAAACAAGGCAATTTGCCAAGCTTACTCTATGGCTTCTAAAAAGCATATTTAGGCAAAGGAAAAAAGCCTAATCGCGCTCCTTCGACTCAATCTCAGAAAAAAAAGGAAAAGCAAAAGTAAATGTAAAGGAAAATCAACAACAAAACAACAACAAACTCAAAACAAAGAACATTTGGCGATCGCTGTAAAGATATTGGATTTTTAATGCTATTCGATCATTACAAAATTCCGATGTTTTTTTTATTCCAAATGGTCGTCGATTGATTATGGACTGAAAAGAAAATGTTTATGGCAAAATTGTTGCAATAAGTTTTAATTCCATTTGTCAACATTGACTCTGCTTTTACAATGTATGAGTCAATTTGGAAAGAATTGCTGAATCCCCCAAGTAACAAATTTGGTATTTTATACAATTTCCCTAATGGATTGGACTTGCTGCTGCACCTTCACCCAAAAAAAGTTTTCTTTCCCAATTCCCATCAATAACTTCTTTCTTATCTCATATAGTCAGTCAATTAATTAATCAATCATTATTTGTGATCCATAATCGGTCATTTGTGTCTTAATGAATGCATTCTGTCATCGCTAACATTACAAACAATTCAAATTCGCAAAGTGTCAAATAATCCTGCTCAGTTCGGCAATTAGAGTAGACCGGGATCGGTTGGGATTATCCCGGTTTTTCCAAAAGGGAACCCCGATCCCGGTTCAACATGCTGGTCCCGATTCCGGCTTTCCCGACCCCGTTCAATCCCTGTCCCGGTTTTTACCAAAGATCCCGGTCCCGTCCTACTCTATCAAAGTTGAATATTATTGTCCGTTTTCCAATTATTTTCCATATTTGAATGGAATTTTGTCCATTTAAATCCCCTCCCCCCCCCCCCTCTCAAGACGGGAAATGGCCTTCCCAATGCTTTCCGAATTGGTGACCCTCCACACGAAAGACCTTTCGAAGTCCGTCCCGGGCACTCCCCACACTTTCTGCGCTCTCATCGCCGCTCTGAAAGCCGAATGCGACCAATTTGCGGAAATTGTCGCTGGTGGGACAAATGCCGTAGAGTCAGTGGAGGCAAATCCCATCGATGGCCAAGGCATAATGTCCACCATTCACCGCATTTCCATCCAATTCACCAACGAATGCAAATTCATCGCCATTCTGAAGGTTCGGCTGAGCGTTTCCGTCTCAGTTTTGGATGGAGATAATCAAAACGGAAATGGAAATAATTAATTTATCTAAAGCAATCATTAAGCAGGTGGCCTCATCATTCAAACTGGAACGTCTGAATCCGTTTGAAGATGCTGCGAGAAAAAGGAATAGCGATGCGGTGCAGGGGGAAGTTGAAATTGGCTGGGACATTGAAAAGATTCGTTCAGCGAGGGTTTTTTGGTCAAACCAATTTTGGTACTTTCAGGTCCGCAAGTTTTTGTTCGAGATGTGCGACCTCGAGACAAACTTCTTCAAGCTGGTCTTCCCAAAGCGTTTTGTTCCCCCATTCAATGAAATCCCCCCCCCCCACCCACCAACCAACAGATAGTGCCCCGACTTCCACACCAGCTTTTACACATTGTGCCAATTCCATTTGCTGTTCAGCATCTACCGAACCATCAAGAAATTGAAGGGGGCTTTCTGTTGATGGAGGATGTGTCAACAAAAGGAGTTCAGCCTGACTTTTATGAGGGTCTGACCGCCGGACAGGCAAGTGCCCTTCTCGGCCAGTGCCTTAGGGGGGGACTTCGCGACTTCGGAGCGGTGCCAAAATCAGAAACTTAATGGGCCCGGCATGAAATGTTTTGATACTGTTTTTTGTATCAAAAAAGGTCGAGTCAACCATTGGCTATTTGGCCAAATTTCACGCTTTCACTGCAACGCTTCCCCGCGATTTGTTGTCGCGTTTTCGTGTCTTTGAGTACGGTCGATTGGACGAAATGGAGGGCCAATTGGTGGAGAGAGTGCTGAACATGGGCTCGCCATATTTTTATCGACACGAAAAGACGCTGAGGGCATTTATGGCGGTTCACAACAAATTGAAGACGGATGTGCACAAACGCTTTGGTGAGGAAGCAATGGAATTTGATCATCCCACTCGGGCACCGGTCTGTTTTGGGTTTTAGATCATTTCCGACCCCTCTTAATTAACAATAATAACCGGTGGGTTGAATTCGATTGATTAAGGCATTCGTCCGGTGCTTAGTCATGGCGACCTTTGGAGCAACAACTTGTTTTTCAACCGGACAGAGGATGGAGGGGCGGGAGATGAACTGAGTTCGATCATTGACTGGCAAACGTGCCACAAAAGTGCGTTTGTACAGTGAAATCACAAAAAGTGATCAACAATTTGACACCAAAGGTACTGGACTTGGCGATGTGATCCGGATCATCTTCAGCGGTGTGAATGCCCCGTTGAGGAAGGAGCGGATGAACGAATGGCTGGTAAAGCATTAGGCGGGGAGTCCCAATTTCAATTCCGTTCCCGTCGTCTAGGACTTGTACTTTGACACTGTTGAGCAGGAGTGCCGCAAATTGAACATTTTGCCCTCCGTGGAGTACTCCAAAGAATTGAGAAAGGCTCTCTTTGAAGAACAGGTTGAGGAAAGCGTGGCGTTTTGGTCGTCGCAAAGCTTTTTGTTCCTTTCAGCGTCATTTTGAACTTACTTTCGTGTTTCTTTGCTTCCCAACACTGTTTCCCCAGTCGAAGAATGACATGCACAGAAACAATTTGATGGAGAGGATGGAGGCGTTGTTCGAAGAGGGGCGCGAGCAGTACGAGAACATTGGGCGAAGCCAAGTGTAATGATTAGGGCCAAGATGTTCAGGTTTTAGCCTATTGCCTTTTTGCGAACTGGGCTTGACGAAGAAGCCCAGAAATAGTATTCATTTCAAAGAAATTTTGAATTACACTTTTTAGTCAATTAATATTTGGCATTTTTGAGAATAAATCAATATTTCGCCTTTATAATCAATATTTCGGCACTTTATGGGAAATTTTTCAAGAAAAATGCAAAAAACTCGGCCCTAGTAATGATCTGATGCTGACAGATTTAATCACAATTTGTTTGGCGTTTTTTGTTATTCATTTTAATGTCTTCTCCCCACAAAAGGGCTTTCTTAAACGTCCATTTCGAATAAATATTTAATTTAATATTTGTTTTGCTAAAAATGTTCGAGTCGATTTTTATTTGAGTTTCATTTTCTTTGGCAATCGTGCAGAATTAGTCTCCCTAACAAAACTTTTTTTAATCACAAAAATCTTTAACGCTTTTTCCTTTCCGTCGATTTGGCCAATTTTTATGTTTCTCGCGACTTGCGGCCCTAAAATATTGAAAATTGCTTCGACAAATTGGAAGTGTGAGTTAGAAGGAAAAGCAAGTTGTCGTCATCAAGTTAAATGGAGCAAAAAAACAACACAATCACTTGTAGTACAAAGTTTAAAATTATGCTGAACGTGCAAAAAAGATCGGCGATGAGTTGAGGGACAATTTTGAAAAGCTCACAAATATCTAGAGCAAAGATTTGTGGGATAAGCATGCAGAAAAAAGAACAAACTTCGGAAAAAGAAGCTGCACAAGGTTTTATCGCGCACTTTTCGAATTTAGCACATCAGACTATTTACGATTTTGTTTAAATTTTAGCATCTTTTAGTTTCATGCGGAATACAAACCGCCAAAGCACCCTTGCTTCTTGACGATTCAACCCACCTGGGTCAGGAGAAAAATCTGACAAAAACAAAGAAATAATCAAAAAGTGTAAACGAATTCTTCCCGTCGTCTCAACTCTTCACATTACAATTGGCTCATATTTTAAGTCGAGAAAAGAGAACGAAGCAGCGACAACGACAAAAATGTAGACGAAGAAAAAAAGAACACATTTAGCAAATGCTTCTGGCAATTAACATATTGGAGTAAACAAATGAAATAATCTGAATTTTGATTAAAATGAGTGAAAAGAAGTTTGAATTTAGTGTATTTTTTATTTACTTTTTCATGTCGAAGGCGGACTATGTTGACATTAAAATTATTTAAGAAGCACAAATTACAAATAAAATGCAATTTTTAACCAACGCACAGTTCGGTCTCCATGCCGTATGTGTAGAATGAATTGCGGAAATGATTGAAAATGAAATCACATCGCTTTTTATATTTATTCCGTGTAGCGAACTCAAACAAAAATTTTTGACAAATTTCCAGTCAAATTTACTATATAAGCAGCATATTGTGACTTACCCATCATTTGTTCGTGTCTTCTCTTCACATAATTCCGCAGTCAGATCGCCAAACTCAGTCAGTGTTTTTTGTTTTTGTTTTGTTTTCATATTTTAAATTTGTTTTTTCCATTTTCAGCAAATGGCCAAAGCAGCAGACGCGGCAAGGGCCCGGCGCGCAAAGATCGATCGTCGCAATGCCAAGAAACGAAGAGCCGCAACGGGGCGAGCAGGACATGTGAGTTAACGACTTAAAACAACAGCAAACGATCAAATAATTTTTGTCTTATTTTCAAGACAGTGAAAGCGGGTCAACGTGAGCGCTGCATGGTGTGCATGACCAACGTGAGCTCGATCACAAGGATGACCATGGGATGTGCCCACGAATTCCATCGCCGATGCTTGTACCGCTGGCTCAAGTACCACACCGACTGTCCAGTTTGCCGTTACAACTTCATGCGCGCGTTGCCACGCGAAGAGCGATGAGGTGGTGGGTGGAACTTTTAACATTATTTTCATCGAATGTATGCACGTTTTCAGCCCTACACCGTGCCACCCGATCAGGCAAATGCAGCTGTATTATATGTTCGTCGGTTGGCAACAAACGAAGTCGGAGATGCGATGGCCTACAGATGATCGATCCTTTTAATCTGATTTACCTGCCCTATGTATGTTCCCCCATATTTGATACCCCTATCACCAGCAGTCGATCATTTTACCCCCAATGTCTTGTAACAAATATTTGAATGACCATCGTGTACAATAAAGTCAAGTATTCTGAATAAAGGAAATAGCCCTATGATTCGGTCGACCCCCAAAGTCTTCGTCGGTTTTACGTGTCTCAAAACACAGTGATTTCTGGAGGGGGGGGGGGGGGTGGGGAGTCAGGGGTGCCGAACAAGAAAATTAGAAAGGAAATAGCCCTATGATTCGGTCGACCCCCAAAGTCTTCGTCGGTTTTACGTGTCTCAAAACACAGTGATTTCTGGGGGGGGGGGTGAATGCGAACTTTTGACTAAATTCCTAACCGATTTGGAACCTCGGACCCGAAACACGGCACTTATTACCTTTTTTTTTTTACAAGTAAAACCCTAGAGAACGCAAAAGAATATTATTCATTTGTTTATTCAGTCAGTATACATACAATATCATATACAACTATACACATTTGGATATACATCAAATTCGCACTGGAGACAGTTACAATATCATATACAACTATACACATTGGGATATAGGTACATCAAATTCGCACTGGAGACAGTTTCACATGGAAAGATCATTTATACTCAAATCCGCACTGGAGACAGTTTCACATCGTTCTTTCTTCTTTGCGTTGACGGGGGCCCACATCTCGGATCTCAGGGCGCTGAAGAATTGAGAAACTTATTTTAAGAGATCAAAGATTCACAAGCTACCTGCAGAGCCTGCAGGACCAGCAGTCGACTTCTTGGAGACGCCACCCGGATCTGCTGCGGAGGTCGAAGGTGCCAGCGACTTCTTGGAGACGCCACCCGGATCTGCTGCGGAGGTCGAAGGTGCCAGCGACTTCTTGGAGACGCCACCCGGATCTGCTGCGGAGGTCGAAGGTGCCAGCGACTTCTTGGAGACGCCACCCGGATCTGCTGCGGAGGTCGAAGGTGCCAGCGACTTCTTGGAGACGCCACCCGGATCTGCTGCGGAGGTCGAAGGTGCCAGCGACTTCTTGGAGACGCCACCCGGGTCTGCGTACTTTGTCACGCTGCCTGAAATATAGGGGTGTATGGACATTGCAATCATCAGACAATTTCCTTACCTGCAACGCTTTTTTTGGACTCCAGTGCTCCTGCGATGGGTGCCGGCGCAGCCTCTGCTGGCGGAGCGTTCTGTGACTGTCCGGCGGTTTGCTGATCAGCTGCTGGCATCTGAGGCGGCGGCTCTTGGGCGTTCTAAAAAGTGACAATTAAAACAAAAACAAAAAAATGAGATAAAAAAAAAAGCTACCTTTTTCCCGCCACCGCAACATTGAGTGATGATCACCAGAACGGAGGCGACGGCAATGGCCATCAGTTGAAGTGGAATCAGCGCGATGACGATCATGGCGTTGGCTGGTTTGGAAGCTTGAGTTGACACAAGTGGTGAGAAGTGAACAATAATTCTTTTATATACCCTCATTCAATCGATAAATCTTTCAAAACAACAAAAATTTTTGTTTTTGAATACTCGTCTCGTATAAAAGCTGCCTTACTCACCACACCGTTATCATTCATATTTCATTTTCTTCTTCAACTGCATATTTATTGATGGCAACTTCCGCTCGCCTGCCGTCGCTCAAATCACCGTCGTCTCTGCTGCTCTTCGCCGCGCTTCTCTTCAACTGGTACCGCTGTTGTCCGGCGGACGTGTTTTCGCTGCAGGACAAAGCTTGTGCGAAGAAAGGCGCTGAACTACCAAAAGGCTTCTCACTGCCAAAGGACGATCAAATGTAAGTGGCCAAACTTTTCAATTTTAATTGCATTTCATAACATTTTTCTCTATTTCAGTCTCATGGATCCGTTGGCATTGGGCAACGAGGACATCAATCGGACCATTCAGCCGCAAATTCGTGCTCTTCTGCTGAAGAAAGGCGGGGAGCTTGACAGCCTGCACTTTGCCGTCGTCATCGTCGAACGGGACAAAGATGGACAAAATGCATCGGCTACGAATGGAACGTGCAGCCAATTCTTCATTGATCATCTTTTGCTGCCAGAAAATGTCAACTGTTTGTTTGGCAGTGAGACGGAAGTGGTGCGTCCTTTTTTTAAAATTTAAAATTGTCATCATTTATTTATTTTATCCATTTTCAGAAGGGTGGACAGCAGCAGAACGAGTGTAGTGAAAATGGCACCAAATGCACGTCTTTGCCCGTCAACTGCAGCTTCCCAATGGGCCACGTTGAGGCCTTGCCCGATGTTCGTCACTTCACAATCAAAATGTGGGCGCGAGTCGATGCGTTAAATGATTCCCATTGCACATGGAAAGCGATCATTGTGAGTGCTCGTTCACTTTTGTGCTAATTACCCACTAAATTGGTAAACTTTCAGGATGGTGTCCGTGTGCTGAAGAGCGTATCAACCGGTGATTCCAACGAGCTGGAAAAGTGTTGGACTTCCAATGTTTCGGTTTGCTGTGACCCTTTGCAACTCGCGGTCCTCTTCAGTGTGTGCGCTGTTGTCCTCGTGGTCATTGTGATTCTGATGGTTGCGTGTTTGTGCCGCAAACGAAAACGACCTGCTGGCCATAAAAAGAAGAAAGAGGACAAGGAATCAGCACCGGAGGACGCTGTGCAACCATCGACATCAATCGCAGCACAATTTGGCGTGGAGGTGCCAGATTCGGTGTTATCGAAAGCATCAGAAGTAGAAGACGATGAAGAAATGAAGACGCCCAACACTATCGTTCCACAAAAAACAATTCCGGGAAGCGTTGAAGCCAAGGAAGCGCCAGTGATGAATGTCGTCATTCCAGCAGGAGGAAGAGTGACATTGCCAGAGCCATTGCATGAAATCGCAGTGCCGAAAAACGCTGAAGATGACATGCCGAAGTCATTCTTATCAAATGGACACCACGATGAAGATGATGCGGCGCTGTACAATATCACTCCACGACAAGGAACAATTGAAGCACCGAAAATGCAGGATCCGATTGCTGGTAAGGGGCCAAGGGTACGGCTGATCAAAATGAATCAATTTACTTCTTTTCAGTGACTGATCCGATCTATGAAACGCTCGGCAACTTGGACAAAGACATCTTCATCAAACCATCAAGGCCTCAACCGCCGAAAACTCAGGCTGCTGGTAAGTGGCCAAGGGTTCTGATCAAATAAACCGTATTTTAATCCTCCTTTGTTTCAGCGAATGATCCGATCTATCAAACGCTCGGCAACTTGGACAAGGACATCTTCATCAAACAGCCAATGCCTCAACCGCCGAAAACTCAGGCTGTTGGTAAGTGGCCAGGGGTTCTGATCAAATAAACCGTATTTTAATCCTCCTTTTTTTTCAGCGAATGATCCGATCTATCAAACGCTTGGCAACTTGGACAAGGACATCTTCATCAAACAGCCAATGCCTCAGCCGCCGAAAACCCAGGCTGCTGGTAAGTGGCCAAGGGTCCCGATCAAAAAACCGTATTTTAGTCCTCCTTTTTTTCAGCGAATGATCCGATCTATCAAACGCTCGGCAGCTTGGACAAGGACATCTTCATCAAACAGCCAATGCCTCAGCCGCCGAAAACCCGGGCTGCTGGTAAGTGGCCAAGGGTTCTGATCAAATAAACAGTATCCTTTTTCAGCAAATGATCCGATCTATCAAACGCTTGGCAACTTGGACAAGGACATCTTCATCAAACAGCCAATGCCTCAGCCGCCGAAAACCCAGGCTGCTGGTAAGTGGCCAAGGGTCCCGATCAAATAAACAATATTTTAGTCCTTTTTTCAGCGAATGATCCGATCTATCAAACGCTCGGCAGCTTGGACAAGGACATCTTCATCAAACAGCCAATGCCTCAGCCGCCGAAAACCCAGGCTGCTGGTAAGTGGCCAAGGGTCCCGATCAAAAAACCGTATTTTAGTCCTCCTTTTTTTCAGCGAATGATCCGATCTATCAAACGCTCGGCAGCTTGGACAAGGACATCTTCATCAAACAGCCAATGCCTCAGCCGCCGAAAACCCGGGCTGCTGGTAAGTGGCCAAGGGTCCCGATCAAATAAGCAGTATTTTAGTCCTTTTTTTTCAGCGAATGATCCGATCTATCAAACGCTCGGCAACTTGGACAAGGACATCTTCATCAAACAGCCAATGCCTCAGCCTCCGAAAAAGGCCCAGACTCCTGCTGCAAAAAATGCTTAAGAAGTGCCAAAGAAGTCGGAGATGTGATGGCCTACAGATGATCGATCCTTTTAATCTGATTTACCTGCCCTATGTATGTTCCCCCATATTTGATACCCCTATCACCAGCAGTCGATCATTTTACGCCCAACGTCTTGTAACAAATATTTTGAATGACCATCGTGTACTTCTGAATAAAGCAAATAACCCTATGATTCGGTTGACGCCCCAAAGTCTTCGTCGGTTTTACGTGTCCCAAAACACGGTGTTAAGTTTGTTCCCCCCATTTCAAACAAAAAATGGCGTTATGTCGAACGAAAAAAAAGAGTTGTTTTTACAATGGAAATCGGGTTGATTGCACATCGAACCGTCTCTTTGATTATAGCGCTAGCGCTTTTTTCGATTTTACCTTTCATCGATTCGTTTTGACTAGAAAGAATCAAGAAATATTTAAAAGTTGTGCATCCTAAAACTAACATTTTTTTGATAAGCCGGACCCGGTCATTTCAAATTCCGGTCTCTATATATTACTCTAATAATTTCTAGCAGGTAAAATTTGCTTCACTATTTCGAAAATGAAATGGACTTTGTTGTCGGCCGGGATTTTTATTTTTTGCTTGGTAAATACTTTACGAATATTGTTAATTTAAACACTCCACTTTTTTTCAGGCGTTCTTTTCGTCGAATGCCCAAGAAAAAAAACCTCCAAAGAAGCAAATTGAGTTGGGCAATGTTCGTTTTGCTGTTTTTGATCGTGATCTTAACCATCCAGCTGACTCTGATCAGAAAAGGTTTCACGGAGCAATTTGTTGTTGTTTTGAAAAAAGCAAAAATTCACATTTTTTTTTTGTTGGTTTATTACATATTATTTTTTAAATCGCCTTAAATATCGAACCGTTTAGAATTTAAAAACGTCGTTTTTGGTTAATTTAGAATCCGGCGACTGCAAAAGTTTGCCAAATTTTTCGTCTCGAGAGGGCGGCAAATTTATTGTTTTGAAAATTTACTTTTTCGCTAGAGTAGAAAGGGAAAATTTTTTTTTTCATGAAAATCTGATCCGAAGTTTTAAATTCTAAGAGATTTTTATTCCAGTCTGAACGTTGGCGACAAACTTCCCACCAAATTTGCGTTGGATGCACAGAAAAAGTTGCGTCTGAGTTTTGCCGTCAATGACAAGCAGTCCAAAAATGCCGTCATTGTTCAGCAGGCCTTTCTGTTGCTGACCCACGCGGAAAAGGGGCGCGAAATTGTTTTTGTTGCTGAACCTGACAAGACCGCCGCTGCCACCAAGGCGTACACCGTCGAATTGGTTGTTTTTTTATGCTTCTTGGGGATATATTTTTATTTTGAAAATGACGAGTTTTCCGGGAATCCCAAATGCAAGTGATTGACCCTGGTTCACTCTTAGAATTTTTCAAAATTCCAGGACGTGGTTTGAGTGATTATATGCCAATTTTATTAAAACAAAAAAACAAAACAAAAAATTTTGTTATGAAAAAATTGGTCCAATTTGTGGAAATATTCGGTTTTTGTTGTTGCTATGTGACGATTCTTTCGTTGTGAAACAATGTTTCCTTTAATTATTCAGGACATGAAGGTCCATGACAAAGATTTTGGTGGAGTGAGCGGTCCGTACACGGCCCGGCTGGTGCTTGGAGATGCGACCATCGCCAACCCCGTTGACTGGCTTTTCTGTGAACTCTCTCTTTCGGTAATTGATAGTACGTTTTTTTCAAAAAAACAAACCGTTATTTTTTTAATGGTGGTTTCTGGGAGATTACGGATTATTGAGTTAATTTGAAAAATTCTGGGTTTGGAATCGGTCTTTAAATTAGAGACCGGATAAGGGCCGGAGCCGGTAAGCGTTTTTACGGGCTAAAAGATTTCCGGGTTGTCTGGCCGTTGTGGAATTTGAACATTTGATTGGAAATCTCCGAAAAAGCACAAAATTAGTCAAATATTTTCTATTAAGGTCCAACAAATGCCCGCCACTTCGATGCCAAAGTCGTCTCATGTCAATTACAATGTTTTGCCAGAAATTCGTCACCTTTTCCGTGAGCCGGAACCGCGGCCGCCCGTGCTTCTCTCGGACACTTTTGCCGTCATTTGTGCCGTCCCTTTGCTGTTGATGCTCATTTTGGTAATTCAAAGTGATTTTGTTGGAAAATTTGGTTAACATTTTAAATTTGAACAAAAAAATACCCCGTTTTTTTGATTGAGCGAAGGGAACGGTGGAAATTTTTTTGCGAAAATTTGGTAGACATAAAAAATAAAGGCTCAATTTTGCGCATGCACGAACGCTTTGTTTTTCAGTGGTTTCGCATTGGTCTCAATTGTGGCAACATCAAATGGTCTCTTTGGGCGCTTGGTACGTGTTGTTGTCTCTTGAGTTTTTTAAATTTCGCATTTTCATTAAAATTTGCCAGGCTTCCATGTTGGACTGTGTGCCATTTTCGGACTCTACACCGGCTACTGGCTGCAGCTGAACATGTTCCAAACGTTGAAATGGCTTGCTGTTGTCGGAGTGCCCACATTGGTTTGCGGCAATCGCCTCCTGCACAGTTTTGGCGTCCCGAAAAAGTAGGGGAAAACTATGCTTTTATGCTTTTTTTTTTGTTGTTTTTTTTTGAACAAAGTCGGAATGATTGTTTTTAGATGAGCAGTTGTTTTATGAACGAAGAAGGTGGCTGAAGATGATGATGATTTTGTGGATGTTAATATCTATTATTATTTATTTATGCTGAGATCAGAGATCGGGCGGCTGGTGTACAGACGGATTTGACTTTTTCGGAAGGGAAGAGGAAGTGTTCCAAAATTTTAACCCGTCTCTAAAATCAGTTCTTTTTGTTTCGGTGGTTTTTGTTTTAGCTAATTTAATAATTAATTGGTTATATTCTTTAATTATAAATGCTTCCTGCCACATTTGCGGGTGCCAGTGGGGTTCGACTTTCGGTTAAGCGAAGGGGTTCGGTTTTGGATTTCCGCATTTCTTTAAAATCTAAAAATGTTGATCGTCCGTGCGTTTATATTTCTTTTAGAGGGGTACTGTCTCAATTTTACAAAAAATGAACGCCGCAGAAGCTGCAGGACAGACAACGACAGCAACATTGGCCGCTGCCGATTCAGCAGTAAAAATTCTTTGACAATTTGTTTTGTATCTATCGCCCCTTGAAATTTTGAAGGTTCAGTCAAGCAATGTCGAACTTCGCGAACGCTTTCTTCGCATTCTTGAATGGTTGCCAAGCCGTTCAGTGAGTGCGCAAATGTTTGGCGGCATTCGGCTTGAGGGCAAACTCGTGGCGGTGGACCCGACAAATTTCGAGTGGGTGTTGTTAGCGCCGTATTTCAACATAAAATCGAGAGTTAGAGCTTCAAGGAATCAAAGTTTGCTTAGCTAAAATGTAATAAAAACGACCCCTCCCCCCGAAAAATTTTTTGGCTACGGGTTATAGGGTTGATTGTATCGTGTTTTTCCGTGGGTTTATCGTAGGAAATCGTATCATCTACGGTGTATCTTTCATTTTGTGCTACTTTACTTTATTTACTCTGTATTATGTAGGTAATTTGATGATTCCCCCGCCTTTCATTTTTCCGATTTTTCAAGCTATTACCTCGTCAACAATCTGAAAACACCGATGGGCGTAGTTGAGCATGCAGCGCTGCGCATCCGGGACACAATTTATTTGGAAATTGCATTGGATGATGATGCCGATGAAGATGATAAAGGAAAAATTGTTGAGCAGCAGTTGCTGGACAACACCGCGAAAGTGTCGAACGAAGGGGAACAACGGCTTTAAGAAGTGTTCCTGCCCTCCGTTACGCGCCAAATTCTCTCTATTCATTTTTTTTTCTATTTTGTGGTACAATATGTTTTATTTTTCCATGCTTTTTTAAGATGAATAAATGAAAATAGCAAAGAGATGACAATTTTCAATCAAAATTTTAAATGCGGCACCATTTACAGCAAAAAATTGGATGGTAAAAAAGGAAAAAGCGAATTAATGCTGAACGAATTGTTGGTAACAATTAAATTAATCTTTGGCGTTCTGTCATTTATAAAATTAATCATTGGCGTTCTGTATTTATAAAATTAATCATTGGCGTTCTGTATATAAAATTAATCATTGGCGTTCTGTATTTATAAAATTAATCATTGGCGTTCTGTATTTATAAAATTAATCGTTGGCGTTCTGTCTTTTGTAAAAAATAAGTTAAAAATAGAAATCGAGTTGGCCGCACATCGAACGTGGGCGGTTTGTTTTAAACGTGCAGGTCTTCTTGATTTTTTGCACGGAGCTTGGCAACTAAATTGTCTATCCAAAACAAAAACTTTAAGCTCAAATCAAAATTTTTCTTAACATTTTTTATAAAGAAAAGTTAATTGTTTTGAAAAATCACCGCAGAAATCAGTTTTTCTTTTCCAGAAATTCTCCAAACTCCCGCAAGTTTTTGGGGGGGACCCGCCCGACTATTACCCAATTTTCTTTTTAACCAGTCCAGATTTGCTCAAAAAAATTGCTTTTTACGCCATTTTTTCCGATGGTGCTTGGATTCGTCGTTTTCAATGTGTTTTGTGCAGCTACTTTGCTGCTGTATCTCTCCTCGGAGCCGTTGTTTGCATTGGAACCTCCGTTGTGGGTGGTTCAGGTTGTTGGCGGCGTTGCCACTATTTTCTATTTATTTTTCTACAATTTTCAGCGAAAGCGCGATTTGTATGAGCGGAATGACATTTGTATGGATACGCAACGAAAGCAATTCGAGGAGTTCGGATTGCGTCCCATTCATGCCATTGCGACTCCGATGAACACGACGCTTTTCTTAAAATGCTTCGAATGGTTCGTTCTTTGTATACATTCGTCGTTAAGTCCTCCAATTCGTTGTTGGAACGAACGTTATTAAAAGACATTTTACTGCTGAGCAACTGCACAATTTTCAGTTTGCATCCGGATGATGCTGAAGAGTTGGAGGACGTGTGGAAGCCGAGCCCGTCGATCATCGGACGTAAAATTCAAAACTTCCTCGCAAAAATTCGCGAAGTTTGTGTTGGGTGGAAGGAACAACACTTACTTCTAAAAAACTGTGCACGTCTTTAGAAACTTATTCGTTCTCAACTCAAAAGTGGTGTTGGTAAAATCGAGCGTGGCGATTTGGCAAAGTATCGATGGGAACGGTTGGATGTGAAGAAGAAGAAGTGGACGAATGCGATGCGACAATATGACAAGGAAGGCGGCAGGGACAACGAGTCAGCGGTCATCAACTTTATTGAAGAGTACGGAATTTGATTTTGCTTTTGCAGAGACATGAAAGTAAAATCCGTTGTTCTCATAAGGGTCATGTCGAAAGAGGACGAGAACATGAAGAACCTGTTCATCGGGGACCATTTGGAATTGGAAATGCGGCACATTGGCTGGACAAAAAGTGGCTGGTATCGGTGTGTCAGCCGTACGACGACAAAACATAAAAAAATGGAGATGAACATTTCGCAAATGTATTACGTGGACATACTGAACAGTTTCCGTCCTATCATGGTAATACTTTTTATTTAATTTGAGCTTAAACAAAAAAATTTTTTAAAGTATAATGTCGCCGACGACAAGCCAAAAGAAGTAGATGAAGCAGACTTTTCCAACAGGATGATAAACAAGAAGCCGAAGCTGGAGCTGTATTGGCACCGGAGTGAGTGGACACCGTGCAACAAATGTGGAGACAGAGTGGGCGAACGACGCCGAACAAAGTCCTGCTATCTGAAGGTCGTCATAACCCGGGATTGGCATCGTTTTCGAGCCGAGTTTCGCTTTCCGGGTGGGTGGGTGGTTGTCGAAAAAAAACCGGGCATCATTTTTTCGCAGGGATTGAATATTTAAAAAATCGGTAAAATTTTAGGCATTATTATTATTTATTTTTCAGTTATTACAAAATTGACATTTCTGCGGAACTCTGGGTACTTATTACTGCTGGTCACGTCTTTTGCTTTTAGCGTAAATGGAATGTTACCGACTCTGTGCCCGCCCGCTATGATGTGTTCTCTGTGTTTGGAAAATTGCCCTGTCACAGCACGTTGGTGCCCGACGAGTTGAAGTCGCAACTGAGTCAAAATCTGACAATATACGAAGAATTTACCAAATGCAAAGTATTGGCTTGGCTTTTATTCACTTTCCACGCAAATCGTTTCTCCCTTCTGCAGAAGCCGTGCACGCCATCAAAGCAGGACAACGACAGGGTGCGTAAAGTGACAATCAACGAGACAGGCCGAGAAGAAGTGCTGGACGTGCTGCCGGCGGGCGAGTTTAGCACCCATGAACGCCTTCCACCCCTGGCACCGCCGATCATTCGGCGAACAATTTTTGTGTGTGTTTTGTTTTTATTGACTTGAAATTCCATGTTTTTTTTTTGTGGTTTTTTTTCATTTTTACAATTTAAAGGCAACTGAAAGTGATTGGCTGATGATGGACTGCTCCAATCAGGATGCGACGGCGTTGATTTGGCGCAAAGACTTTGTTGAGCTGAATGGGACGCGCATTGTCTCATGGGAAGACGGGAAGGAGAGGCAACGACGGGTGCTCACTTCGCGTGGAATATTTGTGATACAGTCGGCAAGGCTCGAGGACGCCGGGCTCTATTCGTGAGTTAGCGCAATCAATTTTTCATAAATGATAAAATTTGATCAATTAAATTTGTTTTGCTTTTTGAAGTTGCACTGCTTATCCGAGTGGCCACATTCTGCGCACTTTCCGACTGTTTATCGACATGGGAGATCGGTCTGCAGAAGTGTTGGCGGCCATGTCCATCTTGGTCAGAACGTTGCTGCTTCTCTTTCTTTTGCTTATTCTTTGTGATTTATTAAATGTAAGCACTCATATTATGTAACATGAGTTATGCAAGCGTAAGATGATGTATATAATGATAGTATGCATTTACTGTTGTTTTTGTTGTATTTATTTATAAAATGAATGATTGGGCTTTGCAGGGCAAAGATTCGATGAGTAATTGTCAAATTCCGTTAAGCACCATTTACTAAAAAAACATTCACGCTCACCAAAATGCTAACGCCAAACAAATTCGGGGAAATACATGTTATAAGTTTAGGTTTTATTGTTGAACTGTTGCTTAAAATTTCTTCCACATTGACTCGACGTTTTGCGTGTGGATTTGACGGTTTTGTGGGTTGCAAAATCATAATCCTCTAATGCCAATTTTTTGTTCAACTTTAGGTTTGCATGGATCGTTTGTCCTTAAATTGTTTAAATGTTTTTAGCGTTATGATTTGCACAAATGAATTAATTTGCTTTTTTCATTTTTGCCGTTCACGGGAATTGCGCTTTAGAGAGCAGCAATTCTCGCGAGACGTGCAGTTTGAAATTATTTTTCATTTTGGCGTTTTGTCTTTTTCGCTACGATACCTTATATTAATCAATTTGCTATACTCGTCACAGCGCGTCATTTTTGCACTTTATTACCGCATAACCATTTTGCCAAGAGTTTCGACACGACAAAAAAGTGAATAAAAGTAGAAAAAAAAACGCTAAATTCAAAAACTATGTTGACAGATTTTCACTCATTTCCATCAAAATTCTATAAAATTAGGAACTTAAAGCAATAACTCATTAATTCAATGTGTATGCTAATATCTTCAATGTTCAAAAAATTCCTCATTTTGTTCTCAAGAGATGGTGAAAGTTTAAGAAGGATCGGCCAGAGGGAAAAAAAGTTTTCCAGAACGAAGTGCGCGATGGTCAAAATATTTGTTTAAAAAGGTGAGAGAGAACGCCAAAAGAAGAGAACGGTCAGAGAAAAAGAGGGAAAAGCGAGACAGTGCACTGTCTTGCAGTGTCTTCCTTAAATGGTAATAAAATGCAAAAATGACGCGCTATGACTCGTGGATATTTGAGTTGACGAACTGCTCGAATTTTAATTCCATGGCTTTGACTTTATGTGGGGCAGCGAAAAAAATTACCGGCGATCTGAAATTTATTTTCTATCATTTAACAGAAACCGTCTGTTTACAATGATTCGATATTTGCTTGTTTTATTACTTTTGTTAGTTCAATTTATTGAATGTTATTCTTCTGACCGAATTGAGGAGAAGAAACGTCAGCACAAAAAATTGGAGACGGACATCCGTCGGCTCTTCAGCACCCAAAAGGTGTGCACAAATTTGCTTCACTTCCCTTTTTATGAATTATGGACGCCTTGGGGTCCACTGAAAAGCATTTTCATTGATCCGTAATTTTTTAAAATATTGTTCTGGGTTAATTTTTAAATATGCAAGTTAGAGTCGGTCGGTGTGGCGATGATAAGAGCTGCCAGAAAAAAGTTAAAGGAATTTTAAACGTTTTTTAAAAAAGAAATTTGGTTTTCACATCAAATTAAGGCTTTTATCCCTGCCGTTTTACGACTGCGTGACGACGAATTGCTGTGCAAATGCAATCATTTTGAGAGTTGTGGGAAGTTTAGTGGCTTTTGCTGGCGCCATTTGTTCACAATAATTTGTTCTTTTTAGGACGATGTGGCCGACATCGTTGGCCAACAGTACATGGACGTGTGCCGTCCCGGCCGCGGCGGCTATTGCAGTCGCGTGTTGTTCAGAAACAACGACGGCACTATTCGGGAAGTCGTCACATCGTTAGTTTTTTTTTGCTACTCAAAAACGCAATTTTTGTGGTGGGGTGATTTACTTTTGGGAAAACAGTAATTTTTAATGAAAATTTTAAAAGGAGCGTTTCGCGTTGCCGCAAAAAGCGCAGCGGAATTTTTTTTTGAAGTCTAAATAGTCAAATTTCGCTAATACTTTGACGGATTTGATTTGGAGGGTTACGCCCTGGGTAGTTCAATAGTTTTTTTTGAAAACTAATTTGAGAAGTTATGTTTTCCGGGATGAGGGAGTCCGCCGCGGTGTCAAGAAAAATTTTGGTATTCAATTGCCGTTTTTTGGGCTTCACGGGCTACGTACGTACGCCTTTGGGCAGTGTACCTCAAATTTTTAAATTCTAAATTAAATAAATTTTTGCATTTATCAATAAAATTTGATTTTAGTTGTGTGCATCGGGAGCAGCTGCTGCCCCGGGAACGGCCGTTTGTGTGCCAAAACATCACAAATCCGCAGCTGTTCCAGACAGTGACTTGTTGTAAAAGTGCGTCGTTCTGCAACGATTTTGAAGTACTTTTATATACACAAACGCCCTTTCTGTTTTTTAAAAATTTAGTTTTATATACATTTTAAAATTTCTCACCGCTCCCGCGGGACTCCCGTTAAAAAATCAACGGGAGTTTTGCGGGAACGAGAGAAAGGCGGGAGTCCAGTTACATTTTAAACTCCGTTTTTTTTTGTTTCCGTAATTTTTTTACCGGTCTTTAATACAAACGCTCTTTCCTGTGCTCGTCGGTGGGTCCAGTATTTTAAGGCGAAAATGTTTCCTATTTTTGAAATCATAAACACCCAAACGACCGACCGACGAACGGTTCGAACAAAATTAAATCCTGAAAGCAATTGAGAACGATTTTACCTTCCCCGAAAATTTCCTCAATTTTAGTTCCCCGTCGAACTTGGTCTCGCAGAACACGCGCAAGGGTCTGACGGCGATGGTTGGTCACTGGCGCCCGAGTATTTGTACTTCCTGTTGCTGGTCTTGGTCTCCGTACTCTTCTCCGCCCTGGGCCTTTGGGTCGGCATTTTCTATTGCTCTCAACAGAAATCCAAGGCACTTTTTGGCCGATTGTTTGGCTGGATGGGGCCATGCAGTCGCCAAACACTCGACAGGTCTCACTCAATTAATCAAACAAAATTATGTGACACATTTTTTGTTTAAATTTCAGACTCCGACCGCGTAATAGAAATGAAACGACCAATTGCGCGAGCAGCAACTCACACCTGGACAGACTGATGGAGGAGGCCACAATGTCCACCGGATCGGGTGCGATTTGCTCGAAATTTTTTTTTTTTGAAAGTTATTAGCAAACACGATCGAGAATTTAAATGATTATTCTAAGATAGGATTTAAAATATAGCCAGTTCACCCACTTAAAATTTTTGAGTTTTAAATTGCGGACGCTCGGGAGAAATTCGAATTTTTAAAATATTGCCAGTTCGCTCATTTAAATATACTTTTTTTGTTGTTGTTTAAATACGTCTTTAATAAGGTGCCGGCGCGCCCATGCTGGCCGAGCGGACGATAGCCCGTCAGATTACGCTTAAACATCGCATTGGTCGGGGTGGTTTTGGCGATGTGCAATTGGGCGAATGGCGTAACGAGCCAGTGGCGGTCAAGGTGGGTGCATTCCGTGTTAATAAAATGCAAATCTGCCAAAAAATTTCAACCAAAAATCTAAAAAACTTTTTTTTTAATAAATAAAAAAAAAATTCTCATGTTGAACAGGCACGTATTTAGGGGGGGGGTACGAGGGGTCACGTACCCCCCCCAAAAGGAAAATTTGAGAACAAAAAACCATAGGGAGGACCCTTTTGATTTACAAAATTCGTAATTTTTGGATCAATTCTCTTAATAAATTGAGTCAAAAATCCCAAAATTTTTCTCGGCGGCGCCTGTCGGCACCGCCGACCCCTTCCCAAGACCCAAAAATTGCTAAAATTCTGACAAATTTCGTCACAAATGTCGTTAATATCTCTGAAAATGTT